>JARPSG010000002.1:37698856-37788856 GCA_029955605.1 Quercus engelmannii | reverse complement strand
TCAAATTTTATACCTACGGTTCGTGATTAACTTATAATCATTGGGTCAATGTTTGTTACTTATACTTTTGGTTCGTGATTTACTTATAAATGTTGGGTCAAGGTTCTATCAAAATCTGAATTTTAGCTTTCTTGGGCAATTATTCCAATATTATTTGTTGGGTCTCAAGGCATGTCAATTGAGGTTCACATCAGAATCTGTCGAGCTTCAACACTAATTCTCGAAAGAAAGGATTCTGTCAAAATTCTGTCGAGTTTTAATAAACAACACTTTCTTCATTTGTTTCTTGGTCAGATTTGCATGGCTTCAATACTTAACTCGAACACTTATTTCTTGAAGTACTAAACCTATCCTAGATCTACCCAATTACAAGTAAAGTGCATTTTGTCAAAAGATTAGCCAATTACATAAAATATGTCCCTAACAATCTCCCTCTTTGGCAATCCGTGACAAAACCACAACAAACAAATAAATCATAAGAGAATTCTTAAATCACTAAACTCATAACCACTTGTTGAATTACAAAATAAATCTAACCCTAACATAAACTCATGAAAAAATTTGCAAGAAGAAAGTTCATGGCACAGTAGACTTTCACAACTTGTTTTTCTGAAACACTTTAAACAAGACTCATCAAGGCATCATGTGTGAAACAGAAATAAAGATTGCATACATAAAGAAACATGTGTATAAAGAGAGAAAAGAAACAACACATGTAGAGGTAGGTGAAGAAAAACATACATTATCATCATATATATGAAAGTAAAGTACAATGTATGTAAATAAAATGGTCACAAGACCGGTGGAAAAGAGGCTAAAGTAAAAAGAGAAAGAAGAAAATACATGTAAATCTTACTACATCCCTCAAAAGATATACATACTCCCCCTAACAAAAAATGTCCTATATTAACTCTCCCCCTAAGTGCAAGACTACTCTCAAACCAAAACTACTCCCCCTTTTTGTCATGAATGACAAAAGGCAAGTCATTGAGAGGTCGTCATCTCATCATCACCAGAAGAGCTAGCATCATCCTCATCATCATCAGCATTATCACCCTCATTAGCCAAGGCCTCTAGAGAAGGAGAAGGTGAAGAAGCAAAGCCATCCATGCGAGCCTATTTGCGGGCAATGCGATCGACTCAAGTGTTCATATGACACATCTCATCTGTGAGATAGTCAAGAAGACAACCAAAGTTAGCCTCCATCCATTGAAGCTGTGCCATGATGGCCTTGAGGGTCATACCACCAGCTGCAAAGGTAGAAGGAGTGGAAGAAAATGGAATAGCAGAAGTTATAGGATCAATCATCTCCACTCATGGCTGCTTCAGTTGAAGTTGGGCCTCGCTCTACTGGATAGAACCAATGCTGATGGCACCCAAAGTGGTGAAGAGAGGATAGAGAGGAATGGGAATGTGAAAGTGCTGAAGGATCCGCATGATAGCTAAACGAAAGATGAGCTTATCACGAATGGTGATATCCTGATACACATCTGTGATAGATATGATGAGGTGTGAGGGAAAGTCAATAGAGAGATCCTCCAAAAGAGACAAAAGAAAACAAGTACGAGGCTCAGTGATGGAGTTATAGTGAGACAACAGAGTGAGAGTGAATGTCATCACTATGTTAAGGAACCTCAAGCCCTTGGCAAAGCCCGAGTATGAAGTGCTTAGCTTACCACCCTATATGGAAGGAGTCTCATAAAAGTGAGAGATAAGCTCGTCTTTGGACACAATTTGTAGACGATCACAGCCAGGGTAGTTAGGATGCACTACCCTACCTTAGGAACATGTAGTACCTCATATATAAGATCCGAAGTAACTACGATACGTGTACCTTTGAATGTAGTAAAAAATTATGGTACAAAGGTATCGATGCCATGCATGTTGGAGTAAAACTCCTAAATAAACACGACGGGACACCTCGTGGGTCTCTCTAGTAGAGAATCCCAACACTGAGTCCGAATGACTTCAGGGAGAGGTGTGTCAACGAAATCCGACAATATAACCTAGCGTTTCAGATGAACACCACATTTTTGGAAGTTCTTAAAGAAGTTTGTCTGGGCCTTCTCATCACAGAACCAAATATGAAAAGGTACAGAAGGATTAGAAGAAGAAGACGACCTGAAATCGTGATGAAGGTTTTGAGCCGAAGTGGATTTGCGCTATTTAGGTGCCATAGTGTAGTCTATCTACGAGAGAGAGAGAGAAAGAGAGAGAGAGACACACACACACACACACACACACACACAAGTGCAGAATAGGAAAGAAAAGAAAGAACGTATGCATGAACATGTGTCATAAGAATTTAGAAGCATCATGGGTAAAACCCAGTCCAAACCTAACAACACTCAACAATAATAATCAAGCACACAATTCTAATATGCATGAAACATTGCTATAATTCAATAAGAGTGCAATGCATGATCATATATCAACAATTTCACAAAACCTAACCCAAAAATTTCATGAAAAACTAAAAAACCCCAAAAATTTTGAAAAACCCCAAAACCTAGGTCTAAAATGGATGAATGCATGAAAAAGAAGGGTTTAAGAAGACTTACCAAGAGATTTAGGCAAGGAACAGGCTGAAAAGTGGGTTGAAGATTTGAGTGAGGGAGAGAAGACTTGATCGAGAAAGAGAAAGATTTCTGTTGAGAGAGAAGGAGAGAAATGAATTCTGAAACACGCCCATCCTTTAAATAGAAAACGCATCTCGATGGATCGAGGTCTCTGTCAAGAATTTTTCGAGGTTTAAAGTCCGACAGAAGAGAATCTAATAAGGTTCTATTGAGAAGCTGTCGATGGAAAAAGATTGATCATGATGGATTGAGGATCTGTCGAGAAGCTATATAGAGAACCCAGAAATCTCGATGGATCGAGGATCTGTCGAGAATCTATCGGGCAGATAGAGAGCTCAAAATTTTTCTTTGATGGATTAAGAAGCTGTTGATATTCTATTGAGAAGAAACCAGAAATCTCAATGGATCGAGAATCTATTGAGGATCTATCAAGAAAAGAGAAAGAAGAGCTTGATAGAAAGGAATCTGTCAAGGAGTTGTCGAGCTTGATGAAAGAAGGTTTTTCAAGGGAGGAAAAACATATAAAGATGAATGCAACAAACAAGCTACTTAAAAAAACATTCAATCAGCAAATTAAGCTCTCAAAACATCTCTCAACATATATGCAAAGCATACATAGATCAAAAAACACACACATGCTAAACAAGTTTAACCAATTTTATATTTCAAAAACAAGTTAAGACAGTTTAGTGAGCATATATTAACACATGTATTCCTTGTGATGGCCAAATCACATTGTACTTGCACATGTATTAAGAGTAGCAAAGAATTTGCATGTTATGTGTGAAATATAGCAAGAGTGCATAAGTGTCTCATATTATGAAGATTTGAGACATGAGAAAATCAAATATACTCACACACAATCATAATTGCTTGATGGGGACTATCACATTCGACGTACATCCTATAATACCCACATCTCCTAGAAACACGCTTGCAACCATTTTAAAAGAATTTTGATTATTTTTGCTTTTATTTTTCTTTACATATTTTCTTTTTGAACATATCATGCATGGGTATGTAAGAGAGAAAAGAAATACCCAATTATGTAAGCCGAAACATCACAATTTTACTATGCTGAAGCACATAGATGTTATACATGATTGGCGAGCTTTAATGGTGAGATAGTTATTTATGCCTTTCTTTTAGGATTTTCTAGTCCTTCCTGTAAAAAAAAGTGATATGTGTATGAGATATAAGAGACAATCTTAATCGTACTCATCACAAACATGAGCCACAAAGCTCACTTGCTTAGTTGTGCATGAAAATGCTCATCTAAGCTATAAGGGATACAAAGTTTAGAAACTTTGTTTTGATGGCCATCCAAGGTACACAAGTACCAATATACACAGACACACACTGTTTTTGTATTTTTCTGATTTTTCAATTTTTTTTAATTTTTATGAAAAAAAGAAAGCAAAACTCAAAACAACCAAAACAAAAACATGAAAGAAAACACATAAAGCATAAAACTAGACTGACTCAAAAGCTCAAAAACAAACAAACAAACAGGAAATGCAAGAACAAAAGAGAAAGAAAGTGACTTAATCACTTGGAGCCTTTTTCCTTCCACATTTTGGAGTTGGAGGAAGATCCTTTCCTAGAGTTGAACCTTTGTCCCAGAGGTAAGAGGGAAGAATTGAAATTGGTCAAGTTCAAAAAGAACATTAGATCCTTGAGAAGATCTCCAAGAGGACCCAAAGATGGTGGAATCTGACCTTGACCACTAGATGATGACACACTATTACTTTGTTGAGTGACTAACCACTTATAGCAATTTGGACAAGTGTGCCCTGAAGCTCCACAGTGATGACTGAAATATGGTTTCTTTGGTTGAGACTTTTTATTATTATCCTTCTTATTCCTAGGGTTTCTAGTCTCTTTCTTTTCAACCTTAAGGGGGTGCTCCTGGAATAGATTTTCCCTTGTCTAAGTTCTCACTAGCTATTTCAATTTTAGCTTCATTATTTTCAGCATCATTATCATTAGCAGGTGAAACAAAAACAATCTTACTAGAAGAGGCAATATTAGGAGAAGAGAATTCATACCCCAAACCAATTTTGTCAGAAGCAGCTTTTTGAAAACTTTGCATCTCATCGAGCTTTGCACTAGAAGTCCTCTCCAATTAAGCTCTGACTTGAAATAGCTCTGCTTCAAGCTTCTTGGTCCTTCCAGCCAAGAAATTGTTCTCAAATCGCAGTGCTCTAATGGTTTGATTAGCTTCATCAACCTCAGTAGAGAGCTCCTCTCGATCTGGCTCCACATCGCTTAGCTTTTTGGTGGCCAGCTTATACAGTTTCTCATGCTTTTCAAAAACCTTGTACAATTTCGCATAGGCTGTATGTATGTCATCTTGTTCATCCACTTTCTCAAACTTAGATTCCACCAAGTCCTCTTCATCATCTACTATTTTTGTAATCCTTTCAGTAGGATCAACTATAGTAATGAAAGCCCTCAAGATTCCCTCGTCATCACTATAATCTGACTTAGTCTCAAGCTTGATATCACTCAAGGTAGTAGCAAGAGTCTTGCTTTTCCCAATCGACTTGAGATATGTTGGACATTCTTGTTTCATATGTTCAAAATCTTGACATCCGAAGCACTTTGGTCCAAAGGGAATAGTATACTGATCACCATCCTTAGCATCCTTCTTCCCTTTGTCTTGACTTTTGAATTGAGAAAAACTAGATTGCTTACGGTCCTTATCAAAACCTCTCACATTATCATTCTTCATGAACTTCTTGAGTTGCCTAGTGATGTAGGACTTCATCTTGGAATTTTCATCATTTGAAGACTTATCAGTCTCATTACTTTTGACCTTCAGTGCCATGTTCTTACTTTTGGTTCCTTTCCTAAGTCTAGTCAAACCCAATTCATAGGTTTGTAAGTTTCCAATCAACTCTGTCAAAGGAATAGAGTTCATATCCTTTGATTCTTCAATGGCAGTGATCTTGGCATGGAGTCATTCAGGCAAAGACCTTAGCACCTTTCTTACTACCTTGGCATAGAACTCATCGAATGACTCATCCTCCTCCATCTTGATCTCTTCAAAGCTTGTAGTAAGCCTTTGAAGCTTGGAATCTTTAGTGGCCTTAGTTCCTTCGTAGGTCATTTGGAGAATGGTCTATGCTTCCTTTGCAATTTCAGTCAAGGATATTTTCTTAAACTCCTCATTTGTGACCGCATTGAAAATTACATTCAATGCTCTGCTGTTGAAGTTTACCGCTTTGATCTTTGTATCATCCCAATCATTTGGCACTTCCTTTGACTTAGTCTAGCCAATCTCCACAGCTTGCCACACTTTCTCATCCAAAGATTGCAAGAAAGCTCTCATGCGTACTTTCCAATATGCATATTTAGTGCCATCAAATAAAGGAGGTATAATAAGAGACTGTCGTCTATCCATGGCAAACAGGGGTCAATGGATCACACAGTAAAGATTAAAACCTAATCAGAGTGTGTCTGCTCTGATACCACTTGTTGGATTAAAAAGAATTGACCCTTTGTTAATTAATTAATAACCCAAGTTAATTAATTAAGTTCAATTACATGCAATGGCATGGTAGCACAAACAAATCACCAACTAAAATTAAATGTAGCGGAAAATAAATTTGACACAGGTAATTTGTTTATGAATGGGGAAAACCACCTAGGCAAAACCCCACCGGGTGATTTTAAGGTCACCAAACCCTTTAGCCTATCTCAAAATACCAACCTACAGTTGAACCCTTATTCCAATACCCAATTGGACTTGTATTGTAACGATAATCTTTCTGTCCAATGCACAAATCCCAGTTCGTAACTAACTCACCAACTTGAAGGAGATGTTAGCTGCAAAGTTCTTCACTTCATCAACAATGAAGATTAGGAAGCTCCTTGGTCACAAAACCCTTGGTGTAAAGACACAGTAGCTTCTTCAGAGAGAATGATGAACTAGGGCACTTTTTGCATGTCTTATTTTTGCATCATCTTGTGACGGCCCTTAAAATAATCCTTATATATGTCTAGGGTTGTGAGAAATGAAACCCTACAAAAATACATAGGAATATGTGTGTAATTAAATTTGAAAATTCTGATTTCGTAATTCTCAATAGATACAGCTTGTGTTGAGAATCTGTCAAGCTTCAACACTAATTCTCGATAGAAAGGATTCTGTCGAGACTTATATTAAGCTTTAATGAGCAGCACTTTCTTCACTTGTTTCTTGGTCAGATTTGCATGGTTTCAATACTTAACTTGAACACTTGTTTCTTGAAGTACTAAACTCAAATGTACCCCATTTCTTTACCATTCCATTCTTTTCCTTTCCAAGATTATAAAGTGAAAAGATTGCTTAAAGGAAACAATCCATGTTACCATCATATTATGATCCTATCATCACTAGGTCTCGTGCTTAAGAGATGTCTACTAATGGTTCTTCCCCCATCAAGGAAAACACTCATAAGATTGCTCTCTCGAAAGAGCAAATGGCGAAAATGATGTGCATGATGTAACAATTGGTTGTAAGAGGGAGTCGCCAGATCCAAATCAAGGTCAAGCCACACCGCTATTCGTCCCACAAGGGAGTGACCAAGAATTGAATCCTCCTAAGGAAAAGACCTCAAAGTATGGTTATGGTCAAGTCAATAGTCAAGTGACCTTTTCTCTGCTAGATTTTCCTGATAGCTTGATTAAACCTATGGCCACATGGTATGTGAGATTGGAATTGACCTTTAGTTGGAAAGAGATGGCCAACGCATTTTTGGAGTACTATTGGTTCAATACAGAGATAGCTTTCGACTGCATAGTTCTTTGAAGGACAGAAAAGAAAAGCGGGGAATATTTCTGTAAGTATGCTCAAAATTGGCACAAGTTAGCCACACAAGTGCTTTCTCCTATGATGGAAGATGAAATGATCAAGTGGTTCATCGATAACCTTAAGCCTTTTTACTACGAGAAGATGATTAGTGCCCAAGTCACCCACTTTGCAAGCTCGATTCCTATTGGGGAGCGTATTGATGAGGGTATTAGGAGCAAGAAAATAGTCAATCTCGAGGCTTTGAATTCAATGATAGAACATTAGATGAAAAAGGCAATCAGTTGATGTTCACATGATTAACAAAATGCCTGAAGGACCAAGGGGTGTCGTTTCTGCTTATACAGCCCCAAACGCCTGGCCTTATCAGTAACAGGTACAACCAATCCAAACACCTTATCGAGCATTCAATCAAAGAGGAAGACCCGATCAACCCCAATATCCCAAGGGGGAACCATGAAAATTCTCTCTATTACCCTTGCCCGTAGCAAAGCTTTATGCGAATCTATTGGAGAAGAAGCTAGTGACTCCACTATTTGTGAAACCTAGCAACAGTCCTCCTTTGCCCGGTTTTGACCCATTCAAGAAATGTGAGTACCATTTTGGGGCAAAAGAGCACACCTTGGAAGAATGTGTGCATTTGAGACATCTAATCGAAGATCTCATCAATACCAAGCTAATACATTTCGACAACATGGCTAGGTCGAATGTCATCACCAAATCCTTGCCTCCTCATTTGGAAGTGAACGTGAATGCTATCTCTATAATGGAAGAGAGGATCCCAAATTTCTCATCCCCCTTATTCCCTTGGAAATCCATGTTGCAAGCTCAAGCCCAAGAAAGTCACATTGTTCTGGAGAACATAGAAGGCCCAAGATTTGACTGGGAAATCTGCTCATTCTATGACAATGGGGACCAACATGCCCTATTAGATTGTAGAGTGCTTAGGGCACAAGTTCAGAGTTTAGCCGACCCTGGAATTATCTACATAGAAAGAGATGTCTTGTGGAGGAATGATTGCATGGGAACTAGCCTATCCCCTCCAAGTACCTAAGTAGGAACTGGCCATAACACTATGTTAGTAGGATCAAGGAAAGACTAGGATGAATACTTATGAGAGTGCCTTTGTAAGGTTCCTCAAGGGATGAGGAGGTTGGCTTCTCAGACTTAGGTCGTTATCAAAGAGATTATAAAATCACTTATGGATTTAGAAGTGTCAACTCTAAGGATGGGACAAGCCATACCCACCATTGAGGGTTTTGCTCCTTTGATCATATCTTTGCCAGGGATCGCTGAACCATCTCCAGGATTTGTCTAGAAGGGAACCCCTATTGTCCCCACCATTCAAGGTTTTGACTCTCTAGTTCTATTAAAAGCTATCTAAGGAATCTTTGGGCTCTTGGCAGAAAGGCTTTAGAAGTCGCTCTGCCTAGCCTAGTCATCATCGGTCCAAAGATGTTCTCCCTAGTGCCAAATCTGCAGACTCAAGAGGGCTTGGTCATTTGTATGCCGAACCCCTTCCTTTACAAAGATAGCCATTATGTCCTATGGAAGTATGATGTGACTTTGATCTTCACTTGAACTGGAAAGAAAGAGGTTTGCTCTAATGTCACTTTAGGTCTATCCAAACTTACTAGGAGTGGCTGATGTTATACTTTTGAGGAGCTAGAAAAAGAGAAGGAAAGAGATTGGCAAGGGCACAGCCAAGCCAGTTAAGAATAGGGTCACCACTGAATAAGCCAAGGAATTCTTGAAAACTATCTAGAGGGTCGATTATAGTGTGATTCAATAGTTGAACAAATCTCTAGCTCAGATTTCTATTTTAGCCTTATTGTTACCTTCTGAGGTTCGTCATAAATCTCTATTGAAGGTATTGAAGGAAACGCATGTTCCTACTAGTATTATAGACTCCTCTTTCGAGGGTATGGTATCATTGGTGTTGGCCACCAACCAAGTCTACTTTTTATATAATAAGTTGCCTCTAGAAGGAAGAGACCATACCTTGGTTGTGCATATCGTGGTCAAGTGTGAGGACATAATTGTCGCAAGGGTATTAATTGACAACTGATCGGCCTTGAATGTCTTCCTAATGTCCACTCTTAAGTGCTTGAAACTGGATATGTCTCTTATTTAACCTAGCACCATGATCATCAGAGCCTTTGGTGGCATGTGCCATGAAGTGTAAGGAAAAAATGTGCTAATGGTTGAGATCGGCCTGAGATCCTTCATGGTCAACTTCCTAGTAATTAAAATGGACTCTCCCTACAATTTGCTTTTAGAGAGGCCTTGGATACATGCAGCAAGTGTAGTCACATCTACCTTTCATATCTGAGAATAAGTTGATCACCATTGTGGCTGAAGATCCCATGACTATCTTCCAAGAGACATCTATTCCCTACATCGATGCTAATGCTTTTTCAGAAGCGTCCTTCCATAGTTTCGAACTAGTCTCCATGATTTTTAATGCTTCAGACCCTAAGTTTGGCTGGCCTGTAGTAGTTTTGATGGCCGCAAAGGAAATGCTCAAGTTTGAGTACAAATTAGGCCAAGGCCTTGGAGTCGTAGGATGTGGGAGCCCTGCCCTAATTGAAATCTCAGATAACAAATGAAGATTCGGTTTAGGGTATGAACCCACTTATGAGCAACTCTTTCAAGCTTCCAGAGGAAAGAATAAGAAGTGTGCCGCTCTATAGATGTTTATTCCCCATATCAGGATCACTTTTCTGGCTCCAGCTGAGGTCATTTTTCCAAAACCTTTCAAGGAATTGGAAGACGAAGAGCCTGATCTAGCTTGTGTTATTCAACTTTTCCCCGAAGAGTTCTCTGTAAACACTATCATATCAGGCATGAACTTTGTTTTCCCCTACCCATAATCCATTAATGAGATATTCAACGTATTATTCAAGAAAATTCTTTCATCTCTCTTTATTTGCTTTCCTATGAATATGTGTGTGCAAATTATCTTATGTTTCTCTGTGTATGTTCCACTTTATAGGATCTATCTGATTCCTAAATAGGTACATCGTCCCTTTTCCATAACGAGAGTGTGGATGATGTGAATGAGATAATAGATTTGGATCATGATGTTGAAGGATTGGAAGAGGTCTCGAACTTACCTCGAGACATCCTAGAAGTTTTGAACAGAGAGAGTGAAAGGTCCAAGCCCAATATACAAGAGACAGAGGTGATAAACCTAGCCGAGGAAGGTGAGAAGAAAAAACTCGTTAAGATCGGGGTAAACTTTCCCAAGGACATGAAAGATGAGCTCATAGCTTTATTGAAGAAATTCAAGGAAATCTTTGCTTGGTCTTATCAAGATATGCCAAGATTGGATACAAAGGTTGCTGTTCACAGGATTCCGGTTAAACCCGAATGCCCCCTAATGCGGCAGGCTCTTCGAAGGATGAAATTTGAGACTATCCTGAAAATCAAAGAAATAGTAGAAAAGCAATTGAACGCTAGTTTTCTTATCGCCATAGCATACTTTGATTGAGTTGCAAAAATTGTTCCCATGCCAAAGAAGGATGGGAAAGTACGTATGTGCGTTAATTATAGAGATTTGAATTGGGCCAACCCAAAGGATAATTTTTCCTTGCCATAAATCGATACCCTAAATGATAACACCACGACCAACTTGTTTTTCTCCTTTATGGATGGGTTCTCGGGTTATAATCAGATTAAAATGGCTAAAAAGAACAAGGCTAGACAGAATTCACCTCCCATTGGGGGACTTATGCCTATAATGTCATGCATGGCTAAAGAATGCCCATGCAACCTACCAGTGAGCCATGGTAACCCTGTTCCATGATATGATGCATAAGGAGATCAAAGTCCATATGGATGATATGATTGCCAAGTCATGCACTCTTATAGATCATTTGATAGATTTAAGAAATCTATTCAAGTGCCTTGTCAAGTACAAGTTGAGGCTTAACCCTAACAAGTGCGTCTTCGGGGCCAGTTCAGGGAAATTGCTTGACTTCATAATCAACCAAAGAGGAATTGAAGTGAACCCAGCAAAAGTCCAGGCCATTAGGGACATGCTTGCTCCGAAAACCGAGAAACAAGTTCGAAGTTTCTTGGGAAGGATCAACTACATAGCGCACTTCATAATGCAATGGACTACCACATGCAATCCCTTGTTTAAGCTCTTGAAGAACGATCCCTCTTCCCAGATGAGGATGTTAAGCAATAGAACTAGAACCAAGCAATGTAGAACCATGGCATTGGAAGCTTTATTTCGATGGAGCCACCAATAGCATTGGAAATGGAGTGAAAGTAGTTCTAATGTCCTCAAAGGACTAGCAAATCCTTGTTTTAGTCTATGGGTTTTTTTTTGGGATAGTACCCAGGCCCAAGTAGAAACAAGGATCTTGGGCCTTATACTTGTTGTTTGGTGGACTGGGCTTAGTTCACCATAGCTATATTAGGCTAATTATGAACCAAGTTGTGCACAAAACATGGATCCTACAATACATACACTTATACATGCAAAATATATACGTATTGCACAGTAGGGAGTAGTAAAGAATGATATAATTAAGAGGAAAAGTGAATAAAACATTAAGGGTCCTCAGAATAATAAATAATGCTTTTACTATTTCTTGAGTTTCTAATACATTATGTCCTTTTTGCACTGGGATATGTTACAAGGTCCAAATAAGTTCAAAAGTCACAAACTTAAACAGCTCTTTTAGGCTTCTAAGACTTGTGAGGTTTGAATCCCTTTAAATCCAAGTGTATCCTTTAGTGTTTGTCTCAAGATCCCGGATGGTGTTTTCTCCCTTTTCTCCCTTTTTGAATCTTAAGGAAGTTTATCAAAGGTTTTTTAGGCTTTGAATAGTTATTGTTGAATGATTTTTGCTGATGGCTTCTCCCCCTTTTATAGCACTTTCATAGGGTTTTTGGTGTACCACTGATTCCCTCCATTTGCTGCCCTGGGTACCATAACCAATGTTGTGTCAGCAACATTGGTGGCTAGTCCCTTCCTTATTTTCTCACTATTTTCCCCCTTCGAGGTTTCCCTCCAAAAACTCCTCAGCAAACCTTCCCCTTTTGGGGGTCCCAAGGACTGACTTTTAATCTCTTTTTCCAAGGTTTCTAGAGAGGCTTTTCAGAACCTCCCTTTTGGCTATCTCATCCTTTTTCTTCTTTCTCTAAATAGGCAGATTCCCCCCTGTCAGGTTGAAAGATCCCTAGCCAGCTTGCATAATGGTTCACCTTGCTGCTCTTCCTGAGGTACTAGGCTTCCCTTCATAGGTTCTGGTTCCTAAGTCATTATCTGTTTCCAAAGCCTTCTTTTCTAGGTTGTAGGCAGCTGATGGGACATGTCTTTCTTCTCTTCTTGTACCAATGAGCATGCTTCTTTGAGCTGCCCATCTCCCAACTGATTCTTTCCTGCACTTCCTGAGGATCCCCTCTCTGGTTCTTGTAGCTCCTCAGTATCCTAGTCCAGTCATTAATTTTGGATTTCAATACTTGTAATATTTTGGACCTCAACACAGTCAAACTAAATTTTGATTGAATGAACAATGTCACAAAGTACCAGGCATGCATAGTGGGCCTACAAGTTTCGTTGGAGTTCGGCGCATATGATCTAAGCATATTTGGAGATTGCCTATTAATCATCTCCCAAGTATAGGGAAAGTGGCAAGCTTGAGACATCAAATTGATTCTGTATAAAAAAATGTGTCAGCCGCTTAATCCCAAAGTTCTAGAACATTACATTTCCTTATTTGCCCTAAGCACACAACTAGTTCATAGATGCTTCAGCCACCCTTGCTAGCATGTTTGAGTTGGTAGAAAGAGATGAGATGCAACAATTGCACATAGAGGTTCGTAGCATGCTGGCCTACTGCATGAATATTGAAGAGTGCATGAACGTTGAAGTCGAAATCGATGGGAAGCCATGGTACCATGATATTAAGGCTTATATCAAAAATGGTGAATACCTGCCTAGGGCCACAGACAGTGAGAATAAATTCATCAGACACATAGCATGCCAGTTTTTCTTGAGTAGGGAAGTCTTGTATAAGAGGAAACACAACACAACTTTACTTTGATGCATAGATGCTCCTAAGGCTAACCATTTGATGGAAGAGATGCATGAGGGCTTGATTGGAGCCCATGCCAGTGGACCCCTGTTGGCCCAAAAAATTATGAGAGCTGGCTACTATTGGCTCACCATGGAAAGTGATTGCATCAAGCATATAAGGACATACCATCATTACCAACTTTATCAGAATAGGAAGAATTTTCCTCCTTAACCCCTGCAATCTCTAGTAGTGTCGTGGCCTTTTTCAGCTTGGGGAATGGATGCCATCGGACCCGTGATTCCGAAAGCCTTGAATGGTCATGAGTATATCTTAGTGGCCATCGACTACTTCACCAATTGGGTGGAGGCTGCCTCCTACAAAAGCGTCACCTAAGCTATGGTAGCGATTCTTGAAACATAACATCATTTGTCACTACAGCGTGCCATGAGAGCTCATTACAAATAACAGAAAGAATCTCAATAGGAAAATGATTAATCAGCTTTGCCAACAGTTCAATATTGAACACCGAAATTCAGTTCCCTACCATCCTTAAATGAATGGCACAATGGAAGCAGCCAACATAAACATAAAGAAGATCTTGGTAAAGATTAATAACAACTATAATGATTGGCACAAGTTCTTGCCATTTGCCTTGTGCGCCCATCGTACTTCTGTTCATACTCCTATGGGTGAAACCTCGTATTCCTTGGTCTATGGCACAGAAGCCATCCTTCTCACATAGGTGGAGATCCTATCTCTCAGAACTCAAAAATTATTTCCAAAAATGATTTTCAAAATTGTTTTCTGAAAAATTAGCTTTGAGGTATTCGTATGTGTGAAGCTTTACTGCTTTCCTAGAGCATGCTTTATAGCTTTCCTTCACATGTGTGAACCTAGGGTAGTAAGATTTAATTGCTGCTACACCTTTATCTGTGCTTATATCTGTTGTGCTTGGAAAGCCTTTCCCCTTTCATTTCAAAATGCATGATATCGCCCCTCATATTGGGTCGAACCTAGGCTCAGCATTGAAGGATAATGTTGGATGTGTGTACCTTAGATAGTTATTGGATGCCGAATTGTAGGCTTTTCCTAGGTCCATGGGTTGATAGGATTATGCTGAAAATGCCCCCTTGATCCGCTCTATCCCACAACTTCTATGAAGGGAAGGACTAGATGATCGAGGCCCCCCTAAGAATAGGACCAACTTACTGGTTAATCAATGTCTCATATAATTGGCCTAGACTATGTCAAAATCGTGAGGACTAGGAAGAGCCAAATCTGAGTGAACATCCAAACCTAGGGTAGGATATCCTTCATAGGATTGTTTTCAAAATGAGTCAAAGGGAAAGTGTCCTGTTTTTGTTTGCAGGTTTGCCCTTTTTGCTTGCATTAAAGAGTCATGCTTTACTCCAGGTTTTGTCCATCCTGTTTACATAGCACCTGTGATTAACCCTTAGGGAAAAGCAACCTTGTTGCTCACACATTAGATCATACCCAATCCCTAAGGGTTTCCAACCCTATAAGGGCATGCATGCATACACTAATGGCTCCTTCATGTAAACGTGTATAGATAAAATTTATGGCAAGTAGTTGGAACTCCGCACCAAGGAGGACATTGCCAAAGTTCAAGATCTTCTCTGAGATGACCAAGCTATCCAGAATGAAGCCTTTTCATTGTAATTTGAATTTCCTTGTAAAAGGCCCATTATCGGAGCCATTGTCTACAACCCATGATCATAGGGCATTGTAAAAGGCCAAACTTTGTAAAAGCATTACTTTTCCATGTAATCAAAAGAGAAGGGTCCATCCCGCAATTTCAAGCATGATATGAAAGTTCCGATTACTTGCCAAGCTTGTGCATTAGTTCCACATCACTATAGAAACTTACCACGATAAATACTCAATCAAAGGTCCAAGCCAATATTGCAAAAATGATAGGTGCATTTTATATAAGCAAGAACCTAAACTAACTTCATGTTCTTTTTGTGTTTCCACAAGTACCCTATTTCTTTCCAATCCCATTCTTTTCCTTCCAGGATCCTAAAGAGAAAACATTGCTCAAAGGAAACAGTTTAAGTTACCATCACGTCATGATCCCATTATCACTAGGTCTCATGCTAGAGAGATGTCTACTAATGACCTTTCAACTTCTGAAGTAAGTGTTGCCGAGTTCATGCAAATGAAAGAATGGATGGCAGAAATGATGCGCATGATGCAACAGCTGGTTGTAGGAGGGAACTGAGAATCATCTGGTCCCCCTTCAAAGGGCTTCGCGCCCAATTTTGAAAACTAGAACTGACCACTGCCAGATCTGAATTAGGGCCAAACTACACCACCATTCACCCCACAAGGGAATAACCAAAAGGTGGAACCTCATAAGGATAAGACCTCAAAGTCTGGTTACAGTCAGGTAAAAAGTTAAGTGGAGAATAGAAGGTTGAAGTTACAAATTGAAGCTAAAAGTTGGGCCCGCCAAACCGTGACTTGCTCTAGAGAACTTTTAGAAGTGAGAATTCAGAGAAATGAAGTCAGAATGGTCAAAATAAGGCTTTGCGGCCTATTTATAGGCCACTGTATGGCTTGGCAGCCTTACGCACCTATAGTGGCCGCTAGGTCTACCCAACACATGTAAAGTAGCCGTCAGTCAGCATTGATCGGGTCAACATTGACTGATTGACTATTGAGCAAAACAAAGGGGATGGGGGTTTGCCTAGTACCAAGTAGCCAAGCTAGAAGAAATTTTTCTTAGCCCAACTAGAGTAGCCCAACCTTACTAGGATAAGACTGGTCTTACCCTATGAACAACCGTTGTCGCACGTAATTCTGGGGCAACAAAATACGGAATTATGTTCTTTATCCAAAACCTTTTTTACAATCGAGATGTAAGATAAAGAAGGGGCAGCTGTAGATACTGTATTTTGTCTACCTTCGATTTGCATGTCGGACCCCGAAAATTCCAAAAAATATTAACTTTCTTTTGTGGGGCCGTGGAATCATCTGGATTGACTTGATGTAACTATTCGGGCATCAGAGAACTTAAAGTGTCATTTCAGGTCAAATTGACCAAATGCCCCTAGTTAACCCTAGGTTGACCAAAAGTCAAAACTGGTTAAAATTAATCCAAAACAACAATTTTCATGTTTCTACATCAAACCCGAGCTACTTGGTGATTTTTGTCAACTTTGACCAAGTTTAACCCAAGATTGACTCCTAGAGGCCCTAAAAACTGTAACTTTGATCTGAATGTTCAAATAGTGTGTAAAACACCTTGAACGTTTAGACCCCCAAATTATAGATTACCAATTCAAGCTTATTATCAAACAATGTATGTGTAGAATATAAAAATAAGCTAAACCAGAATTGACAAAACAATCTAAACCAAATAAAATCACAACTACAGCAGAAATTAAATGGCAAAAATTAAGGGAAGAGAGATGCAAACACAAACACAACACTGCGAAGTGTTATCGAAGAGGAAACCGAAGTCCTTAGCGTAAAACCTCTCCACTACCCTCCAAGTGGTCAATAATCCATTAGAGAATGAAGTTGGGATACATGAATAGTAGAAGACCCTCCAAGCCTAATTTACCCAATGTACTTAAGCCCTCCAAGCTTCTTGCTCTAATGAGATTATGCCAAACATTTGTCTTCTCTAGCTTACCGGATCCCACTATAGCCTATAGCATTAACCAATATCAATTGGTTCCTTCCTAACTGCTTCCCAAGCACCAAAGCCTCCTCACAGATATAGGTATGGTGAGAAAAGGTTTTGGCTAATGTACCTCTCAAGGATGTATCAATGGAAAGGGTGAAAGTAGAGGAATTTGGAGAATCAAAGTGTAAAGATTGTGCATGAGTCAATCTTGTTTTTCTCTAGGGTTTCTCTCTCAAAATTCTCTTTAGAAGATCTCCACAATACATGGGTATAAGGGGTATTTATATTGGTCTGTGTTTGGAATGCAAAAGGTCAATTTTTCCCAAACAGAGTGGTCTAGCAACTTGATCTTGCAACTTGACTGAGTCGCGAGCTAATTGCTTGGTCAAACTAGAAGTTTTTTCCTATAGTGCTTCAGCTGGCATGACTCTTTAGCTCCTCTACATGCTTCACATGTGTGCCAGCTTTGGCGACTTGCCAGTCGCGAGCTAGTCACGAGATCTAGTCGCGAGGCCCTACTAAGTGCACACTCTTGAGCTTTTCTTCACACTCTCTCACACACTACCCTTACATGATTCCCACCTAAATACAGGGTTTCTAAATGTTGAATTACAAGCAAATTTGGTACGGAATAAAGCCAACAAGATGGTTAATTAAATTCAACCTTATATGATCTAAGTATCAGAATGGGTTGAGACCAGTATCATTGCAAAGATTATTGAATTCCTTTTCCAATGACTATTCATGGGTTAAAATCAGAGTTAAAATGGTTGAAATATCCTGGAAACTATGCAAAGCACATCAACTCACTTCCTGAGGCCATAACTTTTGATCCATCCATCCATCAATTTCAATTTCTTTAGTGTTCTGGAAACTAGACATCTAGAGCTTTCTAGGGACACCAAGATTGGCTCAATAAAAGTTTGGAAAGGCCTTTAAATATGCACCTAAAGTCAAACCATGGAAGAAGTCAAGATTATTAATGTCAACATTGGAACTAGTGACTACTAAAGGGCCGCTAGCTAGGGCCAGCGGCCACTAGAAGCTAAAATGTAATATTTTCATTATAAAGACCCCCAAACCCCTCCAAATAAAAAAATTCAGTTCTGGGCATTTTTATAGCACTTTCTAGGCAGATTCTCTCTCTTTTCCTCTCTAAATTATCTCCCAAACACATCCAAAAACCTTTGATTCCTCTCCTTGGTCTTAGGACCTTGGATTTGAGGTTTTAAGGGTGTATATGTAGCTTTTTAACTACAATCTACACCCATTGCTTTATCTTTCTTCATAACATGTCTATTTGTTTTCCATAGTATATCCTTGTTTTATCTTGCTTCCTAGCATGTCTTCTTGGTTTTTGCCATGATTTACTACTTTAATGATGTTGGCCTAGCCTTCTTGTGCTGAGTAGTGGTAGAGGCGTGCCCCTGGAGGGTAACAAAGCCGTGCGGGTATCATGCGGTACGGACATGGCAAGGCCAATCCCACCCTTGCCCCAAAGTGGACAATACTCTTGATGGGGCACATCCCCTCAAAAGCGCCCTTTTGTGGGGTATTTTACCCCACAAGCTTATTGTCCTCTTTGGGGAGTCAAGCCCACAAGGTTTTGTTTCTCGGCCCTGAGTATGGAAGTCCAGGATTTTCACCTCAAGCCAAGGGGTTTGCCTTGTAGCCATTTTGGCTTGACACCTTTGTCCCACATTGGTTGGAGATGCGCCCCACTCATGGCTTATAAGCCCCTAGAGCAACCCTGAGTGTACCCAAAGGGCTTCTCTACCTCAAAACCTGCGGCAATTGAGAGGCTTCATTATCTCAATCTTGAATTGCGAAGACCAAAGGGCTTCTCTACCTCGATCTGAATGAAAGGTAACCAAGGGGCTTCTCAACCCTGGAACCTGGGGCGATTGAGAGGCTTTTCTATCTCAATCTTGAATTGTGGCAACCAAGGGGCTTCTCTACCTCGATTTAAAAGGAAGGTAACCAAGGGGCTTCTCTACCTTGGAACTTGGGGCAATTGAGAGGCTTCTCTAACTCAATCTTGAATTGTGGCAACCAAGGGGTTTTTCTACCTCGATCTAAATGGGACGCAACCAAGGGGCTTCTCTACCTTGGAACTTGGGAAGATTGAGAGGCTTCTCTATTTTAATCTTGAATTGCGGTGACCAAGGGGTTTCTCTACCTCGGAACCTGGGGCGATTAAGAGGCTTCTTTATCTCAATCTTGAATTAAGGCAACCAAAGGGCTTCTCTACCTCGATCTAACTGGGAGGTAACCAAGAGGCTTCTCTACCTTGGAACCTAGGGTGATTGAGAGGATTCTCTAACTCAATCTTGAATTGCGGCAACCAAGTGGATTTTCTACCTCGATCTAAATGGGAGGCAACCAAGGGGCTTTTTTACCATGGAACCTGGGGCGATTGAGAGGCTTCTTTACCTCAATCTTGAATTGCAGTGACCAAGGGGTTTTTCTACCTCGATTTAAATGGAAGGTAACCAAGCGACTTCTCTACCTTGGAACTTAGGGTGATTGAGAGGCTTCTCTAACTCAATCTTGAATTGCGACAACCAAGGGGATTTTCTACCTTGATCTGAATGGGAGGCAACCAAGGGGCTTCTTTACCTTGGAACCTGGGGAGATTGAGAGGCTTCTTTATCTCAATCTTGAATTAAGGCAACCAAAGGGCTTCTCTACCTCGATCTAAATGGGAGGTAACCAAGGGGCTTCTCTACCTTGGAACCTAGGGTGATTGAGAGACTTCTCTAACTCAATCTTGAATTGTGGCAACCAAGGGGCTTCTCTACCTTGATCTAAAAGGAAGGTAACCAAGGAGCTTCTCTACCTCGGAACTAGGGGCAATTGAGAGGCTTCTCTAACTCAATCTTGAATTGTGGCAACCAAGGGGTTTTTCTACCTCGATCTAAATGGGAGGCAACCAGGGGGCTTCTCTACCTTGGAACTTGGGAAGATTGAGAGGCTTCTCTATTTTAATCTTGAATTGCGGTGACCAAGGGGTTTCTCTACCTCAGAACCTGGGGCGATTAAGAGGCTTCTTTATCTCAATCTTGAATTAAGGCAACCAAAGGGCTTCTCTACCTCGATCTAAATGGGAGGTAACCAAGGGGCTTCTCTACCTTGGAACCTAGGGTGATTGAGAGGCTTCTCTAACTCAATCTTGAATTGCGGCAACTAAGGGGATTTTCTACCTCGATCTGAATGGGAGGCAACCAAGGGGCTTCTTTACCTTGGAACCTGGGGCGATTGAGAGGCTTCTTTATCTCAATCTCGAATTGCAGTGACCAAGGGGTTTTTCTACCTCGATTTGAATGGAAGGTAACCAAGGGAGTTCTCTACCTTGGAACTTAGGGCGATTGAGAGGCTTCTCTATCTGAATCTTGAATTAAGGTGACCAAGGGGCTTTTCTACCTCAATCTAAATGAAAGGTAACCAAAGGTTTCCCTACCTTTGAACCTGTGGCGATTGAGAGGCCTCTTTATCTCAATCTTGAATTGCAGTGACCAAGGGGTTTTTCTACCTCGATTTGAATGGGAGGAAACCGATGGGCTTCTCTACCTTAGAACTTAGGGCAATTGAGAGGATTCTCTATCTAAAGCTTAAATTAACGCGACCAAGGGGCTTCTCTACCTCAATCTAAGTGAAAGGTAACCAAGGAGCTTCTCTACATTGGAACCTGAGGCGATTGAGAGGCTTCTTTATCTCCATCTTGAATTGTGATGACCAAGGGACTTCTCTACCTCCGTTAGAATGGAAGGTAACCAAGGGGCTTCTCTACCTTAGAACTTGGGGTGATAGAGAGGCTTCTCTATCTCAATCTTAAATTGCGGTGACCAAGGGGTTTCTCTACCTCGATTTGAATAGTAGGTAACAAAGGGGCTTCCCTACCTTGGAACCTAGGGCAATTAAGAGGCTTTTCTATCTCAATCTTGAATTACGGTGACCAAGGGGCTTCTCTACATTGATCTAAATGGGAAGTAACTAAAGGTTTCTCAACCTTGGATCTTGAGGCGATTGAGAGGCTTCTCTAACTTAATCTTGAATTGTGGCAACCAAGGGATTTTTCTACCTTTATCTGAATGGGAGGCAACCAAGGGGCCTCTCTACCCTGGAACTTGGGAAGATTGAGAGGCTTCTCTATCTCAATCTTGAATTGCGGTGACCAAGAGGTTTCTCTACCTCGATCTGAATGGGAGGTAACCAAGGGGCTTCTCTACCTTGGAACCTGGGGTGATTGAGAGGCTTCTTTATCTCAATCTTGAATTGCAGCGACCAAGGGGTTTTTCTACCTCGATTTGAATGGAAGGTAACCAAGGGACTTCTCTACCTTGGAACTTACGGTGATTGAGAGGCTTCTCTATCTGAATCTTGAATTAAGGCGACCAAGGGGCTTCTCTACCTCAATCTAAATGAAAGGTAACCGAGGGGCTTCTCTACCTTTGAACCTGAGGTGATTGAGAGGCTTTTTTATCTCAATCTTGAATTGCAGTGACCAAGGGGTTTTTCTACCTCGATTTGAATGGGAGGTAACCAATGGGCTTCTCTACCTTGGAACTTACGGCAATTGAGAGGATTCTCTATCTAAAGCTTAAATTAAGGCGACCAAGGGGCTTCTCTACCTTAATCTAAGTGAAAGGTAACCAAGGGGCTTCTCTACCTTGGAACCTGAGGCAATTGAGAGGCTTCTTTATCTTTATCTTGAATTGTGACGACCAAGGAACTTCTCTACCTCCTTTAGAATGGAAGGTAACCAAGGGGCTTCTCTACCTTAGAACTTGGGATGATTAAAAGGCTTCTCTATCTTAATCTTGAATTGCGATGACCAAGGGGCTTCTCTACCTCGATCTGAATGGGAGGTAACAAAGGGGCTTCTCTACCTTGGAACCTGTGGTGATTAAGAGGCTTCTCTATCTCAATCTTGAATTCCGATGACCAAGGGGCTTCTTTACATTGATCTAAATTTGAAGTAATTAAGTGTTTCTCTATGTTGGAACTTGGGGCGATTGAGAGGCTTTTCAATCTCAATCTTGAATTACGGCGACCAAGGGGCTTTTCTACCTCGATCTGAATGGGTGGTAACCAAGGGGCATCTTTACCTTGAAACCTGGGGCGATTGAGTGGCTTCTCTATCTCAATCTCGAATTGTGGCGACCAAGGGGCTTCTCTACATCGATCTGAATGAAAAGGGATTCTTTACTTTGGAACCTATGGCAATTGAGAGGCTTCTTTATCTCAATTGTGAATTGCGATGACCAAGGGCTTCTCTACCTTGATCTGAATGGAAGGTAACCAAGGGGTTTCTCTACCTTGGAACCTAGGGCGATTGAGAGGCTTTTCTATCTCAATCTTGAATTATAACGACCAAAGGGCTTCTCTACCTCATTCTAAATGGAAGGTTACCAAGGTGCTTCTTGACCTTGGAACCTAGGACGATGAGGAGGCTTCTCTATCTCAATCTTAGATTATGGTGACCAAAGGGATTCTCGACCTTGATTTGAGTGGAAGGTAACCAAAAGGCTTCTCTATCTTGGAACCTGAGGTTTTGCATGCAAAAAACCAAAATTTGGGATTAAATTTTAAATGATGGATGTCCTATGAGCTCATTTTTTCTTTGTTGGCAAATTTGTTGATTTCTTGTTTTGTTGAGAGCTTGATGGTGGGACATTGTTATTTTGTCATTTTTTGGAATTTTGAACATTGTATGATTTGGTTGGAAATCCTTGTGTGATCATGTTGTGCTCTTTGTTTTAGGGCATTTTTGAATTGTTGGGTTACTTTTGAACTTGTGGATTTGTGCTTCAAGTCGGTGTTGATCTTGTGGAAGAAAGCATGCGGATGATTGAAGGTTTGCAACTTATGGCACGCACTCAATCTTCTTAATATGTTCTCAATGAAATGAATTGGGTAAAAGATGACGCTTCCCTAGTGTTTTTGCTTGAACTTTCATGATAATGAATTTAACACTTATCTGTGTTGACTTTTCAGCACAACCGAATGGCAATGGCTGCTGCAAACACAAGATCCTTGGAGGAGAGGATCAGAAATCTTGAACTTTAGAACTAGCAACAAGAATCTCAGTTTTATGCAAGTCAGGAAGGAGACACTGAGGGTGGCTCCTATAGGGGTGGGTCTAGGAGATCTTCCCGCAGGCAGACTTGAAGTCCAAATGATGCTTGACCTGTATTTTAATTTTCCTTCAAAGACAAGAAAGTACTCCTTAGACAATTTGTATTAGTTTCGGCTTTTAGCCTTTTACCTTTGGTTTATTTTTTATCTTCTTGAAACTTTAGATGAGACAACTTTAGAATTCACCTAAGTCTTGTAGTAAATAACTTAAACTTATCTGACCAATCTTGATGGGATCTGCACTTACTTGAATGAAGCACGGCCGAGTGCCCCTAGTTTAGAAATGGATGCATGATTTTTTGAAATCTTGATTTTTTTTTTTTTTTTTTGAAAAGAGATGATTGATTTTTATTTATTCTAGAAAGAGGAGGTAAGGCATAGACAAATGCCCCTAGTTTAAGAGATAAATACATGACTTTGAAAAATCTTGACTTGATTAATTTTCTCTTCCCCCTTTTTTTGAAACCAGTTATGCAGGTGATTCTTTTTTCTTCTTTTTTTTTTGAAAACAACTGGACAAAGCATGTCTAAACGACCTAGTTTGACATTCCATGCAAATTTTTGAAAACTTTATTGCACAATCAAAATTTTTTTTGAGTGACAAACAAAGTCAAAACATGCCCAAGAAGTGCCTAAAAACACAAAACAAGATAATTGGGCTTTGGTTAAGCTAGGTGTCAATCGGCACTTAGGGAGTGCCAACTGGCACTTTAAGTTGCCGACAGGCACACCCAATTTTGGGGCGATTCCTCGCACTTTTTCAACGCGTTTTTTTAAAAAAAAAAAAAATTTTAAATATTTTCTTTGTTTAGGACAATGAAACACTTTCCCAGTTAGCTACAAACTCTTGAAAACTATTTAAACTTTGTTAGGGACTGAGGTAGCCTGCAAACAAATCTTCGAATCAAAGTTATCAAGAAATAACAGTCACATGCAAGAGTTATACATGGCTAACAATCAAATTTACCTCGTTCAACCATTCATGATATCAATAGATGGGTTCGTAGCTTTGATTTTAGCACCAATTCCAATTTTACAAGCTACGAGCTTGAAGGAATCAAGGCTTTGAGGAACGTCAAGATCAAGTGGGATTTCCTCCGTGCTGTTGTGAAGTACTGGGATCTTGAAGATCATGTGTTCCTATTTAAAATTGCTAAACTTTGTCCTACAATTGAAGAATTTTCAGCTATTCTAGGTTATGATCCTAACAAAAAATCTATAACAGTTTCTTGTGATCCCAAAAGCATGGAGACTTTGTCTAATGCTTTAGGACTTCCTACTTCAATTTCTGGTAGCATGATGAAGGAAGCATGGTGAATCTCCATGCAATTCTTTCAAGGCTGATTAACAAACACACTTATGGAGTGACTAACAACATGCAAAAAAACTTTGGCTTGGCTCTCTACTTTGTGGGAAAATTTTTCTTTGCTCTGGAATGCCTGGTTTTGCGGATGCTCGAGCCTTAAGTGTTATGAGTCAAATTAAGGATGGTGATAATCCTGTTTCTGTAATCTTGGCAGAAACTCTTCTAGGATTGGACTCTATATTTCATGGTGGAGAGTCACAAAACTTTCTTAGGAGTCCTTTGACTTTGTAGATATGGTTGATGGAAAGACCGGATATGATTGCCAGGCCCACTGTTGGTAATTATGGTCCTAGCAGTTTTCTTAGTAGGATTGTCATCAAAACTAAGTGTCAAACTAAAAGCGATTGGATGAAATTTCTAAGCAAGAAATCCAGTGCCTTATTTCGATGGAATTGTTATTGGTGGAAGTGTCCACCCCCTCTGCTGCGGTCTCCAAGATCAGATCACATCTTCATAGTTGGATTAAGGAGGGCAACTTTCTATAAGGCGAATAGACTCTTGAGCCAGTTCCAATATGAGCAAGGAATGCCCAGTGGAAAAGTAAGAAAACCTTTCACTCCCGTGGATACAAATCCTACTTCTATAAGGAACATGTTGTTGGGCTTGGAGATGGCTGACCAAGTGGACCAATCTTTTGTCAAAGTTCACTTTCACAAGATGACCACAATATACTCTCACTAGTTAGAGAACAAAGTTGCTAACAAGGAGACTGACATGGTTACTATGAGAAAACAATTTCTTAGAGACAATTGAGAAAGACATGATGATGACAATTATGAATTTAAAAGGAGGGACAAAGATGTCAAAGTACCTAGAACAGATGAAAACAATGAACAACCAAAGGAGAAAAGACTGAAGACAAAATGACCTTCTTATTTTTGGCTTTGAACATGTTTATTTTAAAAGTTAATGCAAAACTCTAGGTTTAGGAATTATTTAGGAGTTTGAGGTTAAGGGTTCTATTTAAGGTTCAGGTTTTTAAGGTTTGGTGTTTTTTTTATTTTTATTTTTTATATATAGGTTGGTGATGAGAATGCAAAATGTCATATTTTTCTCCATTAATGTTTAGCCTTTTATATTTATTTGGTGCCTAAATGTACTCATTATTCTTATATTTTGATTTGATGCAAATGGAGGCATTAAGTGCAAAACGTAGTTAATTGGGCAATTTTGGACTACTTTGACATTGCTTCGTAATATGGGAATAACTCTCATCCAAGCTCTGATTGAGATGATTCAAGATGATATGGAATGCTAAGACAAATCTCTACAACTTTCATGCTTTGAGTTTTGAGAGATACGGGCTGCATCAAGGTCTAAATCAGGCTTGAAGTTGCAGCACCTGCACTGCTGACATTCTAGAATGTTCCTTTGCCTGAAATTCTAATACGCGGATCTAATGTGGTTTATTTTTGGAAGTTTCCAAATTTGGTGCACGAAATTTCCAGCTGAAAACACCACTTTCCTAGTTATATTAGGACTCTATTTTATTTATTTTATATTTTTCCTTAATTAATCAAATTTGGATGTTATTATTTAGAATATTTTTAGGAGATTTTGTAGGCTTGGGAAAGGGAGAATTAACGTGTAAAAAGGGGAGGGGAAATCAGAATTGGACACGCACATCTCTCTCTCCCCTCTTCTCTGATTTTCTCTTTTGAGTTTTCATCATGACCTTGCGTGGCTAAACTTTTATACTTGGTCAAAGGAAACTGAAGCCTCAGAATCAATAAAATTATGATATCTAATTTTTTTTTATTGTTCAATTTATGCTTTGAATATTAGATGTTCTTTTGTGACTATTTTCATGATTGTCTCGTTATATTACTAGAAGGCCTACTAGTTTACTATTCGTTACAATCTATTGCTAGGTTAGATATCAAATTCGTAATTGTTTGATCTCTCTAACTTGTGAAGCAACCAAGATTTAATGATTTTCTGTGTCAGAAATGATTAGATCTTAGGAATAACCCTTGACTAAATTAAATACAACCACTTGTGCTTGTGTTGTTTAGTTTCATCAATCTCTTTAATTCTTAAGGCTGCTACTAGATTAAACCTTTAGTGCTTGTCTTGGGTTGTTTAGTAGTTAGGGTTTATTAGATCGCTTGTTTTCTAATTAACTATGACTAAGGAGAGATAGGAAAATATTTCCAACGGTGAATATTCAAAGTGTGAATTGATATATTCTTTCATCGATGATCAGTTATAATATTCCGATGGTGGATGTTAACTTAGACCAACGTTTGTTCTTTTGATTGATTTCAATACTTTAATTTTAATTGTTCCTTAGTTGTTTTTTTTTTTTTTTCCCCTTAAAATTGTTTTCATTATACTCAACCCCCCCCCCTGTTCATGTAGTATAAAACTAGGCTAGATACTTTCTGTGGGAACGATCCTTACTCGCACTACTACATATATTTTTAGGAGCATAGGTTTTATTTTTGGTTGCTTGTGATAGCACACCAGTTAGTTTAAGGTTTGGGTTCTTATGTAATGGCATGATTTAATGGAATGGTTGAATTCTAGGATTTTTTTTTTCTTTGGTTAAATGGGTAAATGGTGGGTTTGGGTTGTTGTGACCAGACTAATGTATAGTTACCTACTTATCTCCTTGGTAGAAGGATCAGGTCATCACGTAGTTCATTTTTTTCTACCTTAATTTTTACTTAGTCCACCCTTTCGGGTTTTCAGCCTAGCAGGCTCTCTCACTTTTTTTTTTTTTTTACTCTCCTTTTGCATAGATCGCCCTTTAGGGTTTTCAACCTACCCCATTTTCTTTCTTTTTCTTTTTTTGCCGAACCTAGGAAGGGAAATAACATAATTTACAACCACTTCAAATGGGGTGCTTTCAAACTACCACCTTAGACGTGGTATTTCTTCAATTGATCCATGTTGGTTGGTTCGGTGAAAGGGTTTAAATCTAAGTCCATCAATCTTACTGCTCCTCCAGAGTATATCAGCTTGATAATATATGGGCTAGCACAATTTCGTTTGAACTTCCCTTTTGTCCCTTGAATTAGGGCTCAAATCTCTTTCAGCAATAAATCCCCCAGCTTTAGATCTCTAGTTCTTACTTTCTTGTCAAAACCTTTCCTGAGCATCCTTTAATAACCCTAAATGTGGTACAAGGCCTAGAGTCTTTTCTCATCCAGTATGCGCAATTGGTCATATCTACTCTGCGACTAATCTACTTCAGAGATTTCACTTTCCAGTACTATCCTCAGTGAATGAACACCCATTTAAATGGGAAGAACTACTTCCATCCTATACACCAATGAATAAGGAGTGGCTCCTGTGGAAGATCAAATTGAAGTCCTATATTCCCAAAGTGCAAGGGTAATTGTAGATGCCAATCCTTGTGGTTCTTCGTACTCTTTTTCAAGATTCATCCTATGTTCTTGTTAGCAACCTCAACTACCCCATTAGTTTGAGGACGGTAGGGTGAGGATTTGTGGTGCTAAATATTGTACTATCAGGGTAGCTTCTCTGCTTCTCCCTTGAAATGCAGCCCATCATCTGAAATAATTTCATGTGGTACCCCATATCTACAAATGATATTAGTTTGAATAAATTAAGCAACTTTCTTTGAGTTTAAGACCTTGTATGAAACAACTTCTACCCATTTAGTGAAGTAATCAATAGTAATAAGTATAAATTCATGGCCATTGGATACTGTTGGGTGAATCTTCTCAATAATATCTATTCTCCATGTAGAAAATGGCTAGGGTGAAGCCATGATATGTAATGGCATAGGTGGCATGTGCTTCAAATCTCCATGGACTTGGCATTGATGGCACTTCTGAACATGAGCTGCATAGTTGGCTTCCATAGTAGTCCAATAATACCCTTGTCTCATTATTTTTTTGTGATAGCATGTGTGCATTCAGATGTGGCCCATAACTTGACTCATGAACCTCTTCAATTATTTGCTTTGCTTCCTTGGCGGTCACACAAAGGAGATGAATTTCGTTATATGATCTTCTGTAAAGCCTCTTCCCACAAATAATATAATTCGTGGACAACCTTCTAATGGTCAATTGGTCATTCTTGTCTACAGACTTTGGGTATGTCCCATCCTTGAGGTATTGTAGGATGCCTGAATACCATTCACCTTCTCCATTTTTTTCCTCGTCTTCTTCTATTGACATACAATAAACTGGCTCTTATTTTTGTTCCACCACTATTGGTCTAGCTTCATCTTCCTTAGGTTCATCCATCATGGATGCCATTGTTACTAGAGCATCTGCAATATGATTCTGCATTCTTGGCACATATTGGTACTAGATCTTATTGAATTTCGAGGTCCACTTTTGAAGACATTCATGATAAGGCATTAGCTTTTCTTCCTTGATCTTCCATCTATTCTAAATCTAAGAAATTATCAAGGCTGAATCACCATATACTTCCAATTCTTTCACTCCAAGACCTAAGGCCACTTGTAACCCCATAATGCAAGCTTCATATTCAGTGGCATTATTAATGGCAGGAAAGTTGAGCCTATGAGAGAACTAGATGTGTGTCCCTTTTAGAGAAATTAAGAGAACTCCAATGCGACTTCCATTTTGATTAGTTGCTCCATCAAAATACATCTTCCATGATTCTACCTCGATCCCCATAACATCCTCATCTGGAAAGTACTTTCCTGCGATCTCTTCAACTTCTTCAAGTGAACAATGGGCTAAATGATCAGCAATTGCTCTCCCCTTCACAGATTTTTGAGTTACATATTTAATATCGAATTCTGACAGAAGCAAAACCCATTTAGCTGTCTTCCCATCTTACACACGCTTTTCCATTAGATATTTTAAAAGATCCATTCTTGCAATCAACAAGATTTTGAAAGCAAGCATATAATGTCTGAGTTTGCAAGTTGCCCATACAAGTGCTACACATGTTTTCTCAAGTGGTGAATATTTCTCCTTATAAGCTAGCATCTTCTTACTAATATAGTAGATTACATTCTCTTTCCTAGACTCCTCTAGGTACTGGTGGGACAAGTATTGGTGGCTTTATCAAATACTTCTTAATCTTTTCAGAAACTTCTTGACATTATGCGTTCCATACTGTGGGAACTTCCTTCTTAAGCAGTCAGAAAAGTGGCTCACATGTCATGGTGAGTTGGGCTATGAATCTACCGATGTATTGTATCCTCCCTAGAAACCCTCAGATCTCCTACTCAGTCCTAGGAGGCTTCATCTCTACAATTGCCTTGATTTTGTCAAGATCAACTTCAATTCCCCTTTAACTTACTGTAAACTCCAACAACTTTCCAGATGTTACACGAAAAGTGCACTTCTTTGGATTCAACCACAACTTATAGAATTGGATTCTTTCAAAGAACTCTCGTTAAGCTAGTATGTGCCCTTCACGGTCTTTGGACTTCACTATCATGTCATCAACATAAACTTCTAGTTCTTTATGGATCAAATCATGTAACAAAGTAGTAGCTGCACATTGGTAAGTAGCACCAGCATTCTTAAAGCCAAATGGCATGACCTTGTAGCAATACATCCCCCATGGAGTAATGAAGGAGGTTTTCTCCATATCTTTAGGAGCCATCTTTATTTGATTGTATCCCAAAAAACCATCCATAAATGATAGCAAGGCATGTCCTGCTATGTTATTAACCAGAATGTCAATGTGAGGCAAGGGAAAATCATCTTTCGGGCTAGCCTTATTCAGATCTCGAAAGTCTACACACATTCTCACTTTCCCATCCTTCTTCAGCACTGGAACCATATTAGCTAACCATTCTAGATAATTGACCACCCTCAGGAATCCTGCATTGTACTGTTTCTCGACTTCTTCTTTGATCTTGAGAGTCTATTCAAGCTTCATTCTTCTCAACTTCAGCTTGACCGGCTTCATGGTTGGATTTGTTGGAATGTAGTGTCACACTATGTCTGTATCAATCCCAGGTATGTCTTCGTATGACCATGCAAATACCTCTTTGAATTCTTTCAATAGGGCAACTAATGCACCTTTTTTAGAGGAGGTTAGGGTATTGCCTACTTGTATCATCTTAGGTTCATCATCAATTCCCAAGTTAACAGGTTGAGTTTCTTCCTTTATAGGTTATACATGCCCTTGTTTTAATTCCTTATTATTAAGAGTTTCTTTACCAATTTCCAAAATAAAAACATTCAAAGCCAACAAATAAGTAGAATCAGAAATCATATTATAAGTAAAAGAGTCCTCAACAGACTCAACAAAAATAGACTGTATAGAAATACGATCACAAACAGACTCAACAGGAACAATAATACTAGCAGAAACAGACTCAATAGGGATAGAAACACTGTTTCTGGCCGGAGTGACTGGCTCAATGTTCTTGATCTTCTCCACAAAGTCTTCCATGGGATGGGTGGCTCTCTCCCATCCTAACTCTTCAACTCAGTTGTTGCTTCAACGATGGTAGGTGGCTTCCAATGAGTTTCTTCTTCCCTCAACATTAGTACCATGGGGTCTTCATCCATATAATTCGTGCCTTCACCATTAATCTCAATATCTGTGGGCTTGTCAATCATATAAGCACCCAAAAGCTCTATACTATCCATCCACTCACTAAACAGATCTTGCTTTCCTTTGTTACTTGGGTGGATGTATTGGGGGAGGTATTCTGACTCATTCCCTTCTATCCTCCCATTTTCATCTTCAAGACTCTCCAGTTTTAAGTTTCTTAAGCTGTGGATCATCAACATTCTATCTAGGATGGACAATCTACCATCTATGCCGTCTTCTTCCTCAGTGTATGGGGTCAGTGAGCCAAGTTCTAAATTATGGAATAACCCTAACTCAGGAATTTCTCTACCATGCTTGTCATATTGAGGGCACGACCTTGAGCTACCCTCAGTAATGCAGCTCCAATCTAAGGGCTGCTTATAGGGGTAATCATCATAATCTATATCATCAGCTTCTTCATTTTCAACTTCCGCCTCATCTAGCATATTTTCTAGCTCATATTCTTCACTTTCAGCGTCGCTCTTCATGTTTATGCATTCAATTTTAGCATCATCCTCTATATCTCCATCATAATAGTCTATATCATCATCAAAGTGGTCTTTATAGAAGAGTCTTACATCTTCATCATCCCTATCACTAGGGGGTTCGCCTCAATTGTTGCCATTATATTGGTTATCGTAGTCTTCACTATTGTTGCTTTCACTCATACTGTTGCTATCATCCTCACTATCTCCATCATCACTGCTACTGCTATCATTACTACTATCACTCTTGCTATTGCTACCTTCATCATCATCACTAGGTGCTTCTCCCCTTTCTTCATCGCTTGTCCTTGCTTTATACGGGCTCTTCAATTCATTTTCGCAAGCTTTCCTAATACTCTTCTTCTTCTATATTGCAAATGGCATCTCCCAGAAGCATAGTCATTGCATCAGGGTCGATGTAATCAGCCCAATCAATAGGGACCTAATTTGAGTCTTCCTTCTTTAGTTCTGGAAGCTTGTTGTTGCTATCAAATAATAGCTCAAATCCGAGCACCATTGTTCTTGTCTCAGGGTCAAATCTCAGTTAAAGGAATCCCCAATAGTGTTGACTAGCTCTAGCTTTAACAAACTTTCCATTCAATGTTAGAGTATAGGGCTTTGGGGGCTCTGGGGGATAAAGAAGTCCTTTTTCTTGGGCTTTGGCTTGGGGCATTCTTCTCACCTCCATCTCTAACAAGTCATCATCAATGGGCTTATACCCTAGCCTAAAAGGTGGTGTGGCAGTAGGAATTATTGGGTCTTGAACAGGGACAAAGTTTAGCTACAAAATTGGTTGTAGCCTTAGGCTACAAACTTAGTTAATATCTTTTTATTAAATGTGAATTTTGACAAATCCACCATTGGATTACATCTTCTTCTTATATTCTTCATACTTGCAAAATTTCAAGAAAATTAAAGATTAATAGCTATGTCATCAATACATTTTTTAAATTGTAAGTTTTTGTAATTTAAAATTATGCACAAAATATAAGCTTATAGATCATATAGTAAATGATATCCGATTGACACAATATTTAACATGTGTATTAAAGGCGTAAAGAACATGCAATTCAACGGTTAGATTTTCAAAATATGTTGTATTATTTATTTTATTGAATGAGTTTGTAGCCTTAAGCTACAACCAATTTTGTAGCTAAACTTTGTCCCTTGAACAATTGGCTTTTTGACATTCTTCCCCAAGTTCATTCCTAAAAGGTAATTCATTCTCCTCATCATTGCTACCATGTTGTTGTTGCTGTAGGGAGCAAAGTCCATAGGGATCTTCTCCACTTCTTCTCTTCTTTCAAAACTAGGTTTCTCAATTTTAAAGCCATCCAAAGTCAATGGCTTCTTCTCAGAATCAATGCCAAAAATGGGCTTTAGTATGGTCAAAGTATCACCATATATGGTAACTACGACTCCTTCATATGGAAACTGAAACTTTTGGTATAAGGATGAAGGTACAGCTTCTGTGTCATGGATCCATGGTCGCCCAAGGAGATGTTGAAGCATGATGCTATGTTTAGGACTTAAAACTCCACATTCTCGATCATTGGCCCTATAGTGAGCTCCAGTGTCACGGTTCCTAAGACCCCCCTTCTACTATTGTCATATGCCCTCACATGCTGATCTATCGGCACAAAATCTTCAATACTTAGGCCTAAGCAACTTGCATTCTTTAAAGGACACACATTTAAGGCACTTCCGTCGTCAATTAGAACCATTTGAATCCTCTTGCCTTTGGCATCTACAGTAATGTGTAATGGGTCACTATGTTGCTTCCCCTTCTTCGTCAAATCTTTGTCAGAGTAGGAAATTGTGAGCTCCCTACTTATAGTCCCCAATCATAGCATTTAGATCTTGAGAAGTAATGGTTGTAGGAACTTGGATTTGATTGAGAAGGTCTACCAGATTCTAGCGATGCTTGTATGAGGCCATGAGTAAACCCCACAAAAATATATTGGCTTGTGTATTCTGTAGTTGCATGAGGACCTTATCCTCTTCAATGGGTGTTTGTTGGGTAGATTTATTCAAGGCTTCTATTGAGTTGTCTGTCTCCAAATGTGGGGGTTTGAAGTGACTCCCCCCTTTGTAAGTGGGCAATTTTTGTTGGGTCATTTAGATCGGTATCTTGGGGTTTGAAGTGTCTCCCCCCATATGTGGATGTTGGGCCATTTGATTGGGGTTCGAAGTGTCTCCGCCTATATGTAGGTGTACGGTAACTTGCTTGGGGTTTGAATTGTCTCCCCCCATTTGTGGATGTTGGGTAATTTGGTTGGGGTTTGAAATGTCTCCCCCCATTTGTGGATGTTGGGTAATTCGAGGTTTCTATAACATCTTCACTCCATATATCATACCCTACAGTAGACATCACACCCATCAACTCTTCACATGTCATCATAAAGCACTCGGGTAGGTCATAAATCAACTTAGATGGGTCCTTTTCTCCTTCCTCTTTAGTCATCAAGCAATTAATCCTCGATCCTCTCCCAAAATTGTGGTTGATCAAGGGATTTTTAGTGATGCTAGGCCTTGTAGGTAGTGCATTCACTTATTGTCTATTAGATCTTGAATTGCATGACAAAGGCCAAAACATTTGTCAGTGTTGTGGCCAGGGCTCTGATGGTAGACACATCTTTTACTCACATCAAATCTTGCAGGCAATGGGTTTGGGATTGGTCTTGGGTCTAAGGGTTTTGTTAGGATTAGTGCCCTTAAATCCTATTGTTTGATGCTATATGTAATATTATGTATGACATGATGTATGACTTAATATTGTAATTAATAAAGTTGTTTTATTATTATCTGAAATAATGGTAATATGAATATTTAAACATTATCATATAGTCCATGAGATGCATAGTATGTGGTTTATGTGAAAAGTCACAAAAGACATAAATCACAAGTTCTTTGTAAACTCATAATATAGTTCGTAGTTGGTGATGAAATCGGCCATTTCATCTACGAAGACTATAACATATCAACTAAGATGATTTGTCTTGATCATGGAAGTGGTGACTTCTAGTTGATATGTTGATATGTTTTAAGAGTTAACAAATATTGAACTGGACTGCTGTGAGATTTATTATTCTCCTAATGACTGTCAAATGAATAATAAATCTCACAACTTATATTTACACAAACTCTTAATCCTGAGAGAATAATGGACCTAATCATAAAGTGTAGGTTACTTTGATATATCAGGAGTGAGATCTAAAGTAACGGTCAAAACCTCAGTATGTTGGGCAGCCACATTTAGTGTTGATGGAACATGTACCTCAAGATAGAATTCATAGTCTCTTAATGGAGATACAAAATATTCCCTTGAGATAAGTTTAATGGGTTTGTTATTTAGAGAGTTAGGCCTAACCACTTTGGTAAGAAATTACTAAAGTATATATTTATGAAATTAGATTTCATAAATATATAATGAATAACTTAAAAGGATTAAACCGGGTACTCAAGGATTAAGATGTAGTAATCTACAAAGTGGCAGTCTACATTTATAACTTTGTATTACTACGAATATTTTATGAAGGGGTTACATGTACAATAAACTCTTGGGATATAATTTATAGATAAGACCTAGAGTGCAACTATATTTATATAGTGGTATTAAATATAGTTAATGGCAATTTTGGACTTGTCAAGAGTTGACAGAAAAACCCAAGGCCCATTGGAGCTAGTGTCTTATTGGTCCTTTTTGGTCCCACTCCAAGCCACATACTAGAGCCCAATTAGAAAGGCCCAAAAGGCTAGCCCAATTAGATAATCAATTATTAATAGAGAAACATACAGATTTTTAAAAACGAACAACTTGCATAAAATGGTGTATGTGAGTGTTGGACACTCTCTAATTCTCTCTTGAACAAATTCATATAACTGATTGAGAGACCACACATCTTGGGCGTTAGTGGAATTGGAGTGAAGATTAAAAGTATTCCCAAGTGCTTACAATCTTTGTTTTGAAATTCATCACACCAAGGTACACTCTCTTGTTCTTATATTCTAAAATTTACATAGTGCATGTTATCAATTTTGAATGAAGTAGATCCGTTAATTTTTCACTGCGCATATGCATAATTCCATCAGGTTTTGCAAACCCTTTGCTTTTAGTTTTTCAAACACTTGGCTCACAGGCATATATAACTCATGAAATTCCCTCCTAGGCCTTAGAAGCGGCCCTTGTGATATTTGCAAGGGGGCAATGGGAGCAATAAGTTGGTAAGGATCTTTTTTGTATATATTAGAAACTTTTGCAGTTTTAGAACTAGATCCTAAATTCTTTTAAACCTTGGTGGGTCCTCATTCTTTATAGTGTCATTATTTATTGCACCCTCAATTTGGGTTCTAATAGCAATCAATGCTTTAAAATTAGGAAAATACTAAGCAAACAAATACTTATGGTATACAGGTAAAAAGTTTTTTACAACCATGGTTAATTGTTCTTCTTCACTTGGCCTATTCATCGTCTGTGCATCTTTGGACCTCCACTTGGTAATGAAGGTAGAGAAAGATTCTTCTGGCTCTTGCTTTATGGTCTCCAAATCTCTCCTTGTCATATCCACCTCTATGTTGTACTTGTATTGATTGTGAAGCTCGTGGCAGATGTCCTCCCAACTCTTTGCTCTAGTATCATCTAGGTTGAGGAACCACCTAATTGTGGCCCCAGTCAGAGTGTTTTGAAACATTTAAGCAAGTAATTCTTCAGTTGCTCCTAGGCGCGATATGGCCCTCATATACATTTTTAAATGGGACTTTGGGCAGCCAGTCCCATCGAACTTGTCCATGGTTGGCAACTTGAACTTGGAGGGCAATCTCACATCGGGCAAAAGTGAGAGTGATTGGTAGTCCATGAGCTCTTCCATCTTGCGAGCTCTCTTGATCATCTCTTCCATATTTTTTATCCTCTCGTTGATCTTCTTCTCACCCTTCATGGTAGGGGAATTATGATCATTCTTGGTCTCCTCTTGGCCACTCTTCAGGTTCTGAAATCGTTGCACCATAAGGTTCATGTCCTCCCTTAATTGGATTTGACTAGCTACCATGGTGTCTAGTAGCTCTTGAGTGTTCATGGGTTCTTCAGTATTTGGATGTTACCCTTCTTCCGCCATAGTGATGGAGTCTATGAATTTCTTGTGGCTTGGACTGTCTTGTAGGTCGAACACGGGATTGTGATGTTGCAGCAATAGAGTGTCTTCTATGCTCACAGGCTTCAGTACCGTGATGGACTTTGAACTGGAACTACTAGCTTGAATGTTGGTCTTGGATTCTCTTTGGAGTCTTCCCTCTGATCTTAACCAAATTCTTCCCTAAGAAAAGGCTTGGTTGGGTCAATCAAATCCAGGTCCCTATCTACATTAATTAACCAAACAAACACATGTAACATGCAATACAATTTTAACATGGACCGGCCTAAAGATAGGTTCTAAGTCATTACATTGTAGGGTGGATTTGTTGTTTCATTGTTTCTCATACCTAGGACGTTACACCTCCCAACTTTTAATGTAATGAACATTCTGTTGGTCCGAATGGCATGGTCTATCCCTTATAGTCAACAAGAAATGATCCAGTGATTTTGGGATAGGAGCTGGTGAGTTTGCCACTGGCTACCTAAATCTAATGAAGACCGGTGATCCATGGTTACTACCACCATGTGTTGAGATGGGTGCATACATATTTGTTGTTTTGATGGCACACACTATGACAGTTAGGAAAAACTCTTAACAATCAACATGGCAACACAAACAAAAAAATATCATACAAACATCTCAAAATATAATGCAAATAAATAAACAACAACATCATGCAAAAGACAAGGGTTTATAGTTGGTCACTTAAAGTCTAACACAAGGCTTAGCTCTCGACATCCCAATCAAGTCATCACTGTGAGACACTAGGGAAAATTTAGGGCCTCTCAAAAAGAGATTTGGGTGCTTGTAAGGGCACCTCTCTTTTGGGTAGTGGTGTGGAGTTGCCACTTATTTTTTATACAAAAAATAAGAAGAAAATAAATACAAATTACATGTTCAAAATTCTTCGAATGTCATTGATTGAATAAAGAAAAATACAATTTTGGTAAATTAACCTTATAAGGCTTTGGGTCCAAGTTATAATCTATGCAAAAGAATACAAAACTTTGGTTCTAGTTACAATCTACCAAAATTAAAAGACAAAACACTAATCTACCTATCCAAAAATCCTAAGCTTAGGGGCTAGGTTACGAAATGCACATGACAAACACTTAACAAAATTAACTTAAATAATTTTGCCTTATGGACGTGTCCTCTTTTTAAAGAAAATTCAGACCTATCTTGGAAAATAAAATAATAAGACTTGGTTTGTAAAAAAAATCAGATCTGTTTTTGTAAAGGGTAAAAAGCATTTTATGAAGAAAAATCAAATCTGTTTTGTGTAAAGTTAGAAAAAAATTTGGTTTGTTAATAAAAATCAGATTTGTTTTTTTGTAAAGTTAAAAAAAAAAAGTAATTTTATCAAGAAAAATCAGATATGTTTTTTATTAAAAAATAAAAGATTTTGAAAAGAATAAGATCTGATTTTTGTCAAGTAAACAAAAAAAAAACAAATCATTTTATTTATAAAAAATCAAATCTGTTGTCATACACAAATAATTTTTTTTTTTTTTTAAAAAGACTTTTGAAAGAGGATCTACATCCATGAGACAAATTTATTATGCATGTGTCACATATTAACAAACTTTAACCTAACTTTCAATCCCTTCTTTTGAATTTCAAAATCTGCAATTTTATAACAAAGAAAACTTTTTAGAAAAAAAATTAGATTTGTATTTAATGAAAATATAGATCAGTTTTGTATTTAGAAAAAAAATCAAATCTATATTTAATGAAAATACAAATCAGTGTTGAGTCTAAAAAAGATCAAATCTATATTTAATGAAGATACATATCAATTTTGGGTTTTGAAAAAAATCAAATCTATATTTAATAAAAATATAAATCAGTTTTGAATCTTCATAAAAGAGTTTTGATAGTCATTGTAGATTTTGAAGTCAAAAAGAAAGAATTGAAATAAACAATCATCTACAGTATCTAAGCATGGCAATTATATATTAAGAACAAGACATCATAAAACATACTAAACTTATTCATGCATCAAACAAAATCATACTAATTAATGGAAGAAGAAAAGAAAGAAAAAAAAAATACCTCTTGCATGAGCGTGCTCTTCTAATGAAAGAATATTTTAGAAATCAAAGAGGTTTGTTCAGCTCTTTGAAGTCTAAAATACTTTACTTACAAAAAATAAATTCCTAAAGCAAAAGCCTCCAAAATGTCTTTAATGTAAAGGGAATAGAAAAGTCAAAAAAGAAGAGCCCTAATTTTGATCTTTTTCCTCTATTTATAGAGGTTGGGATGCTTGAAAAATAAGCTGAATGAGATCAGATATGAACTGGCACGCGTCCTTATCTCTAAAAAGTTGAAAAAAATAGGCTTTATCTCAATCAGGGGGTCCCCGGGTCAGGTCGGGCCGAGCTTTTGGGCCAGTCAAGACTCCAAAAGCGCCGAATGGCCCTCTTAGGTGCCAAGTCTACATTTGAGTTTTGGTCCAATTTGGACTACTTTTTTTAGGATTTTTGAGCCAGGAATTGCACCTAGATGTGTATTTAATCCGTATTCTAAAAATTAATCCATTTTTATTGATATTCAAGTCTTTAAAGTGATAATTATCTTGTAGATAAATATTCCAAAAAGACCTGATTATCCACAATTTCTTTGTTATCTGATTATCTAGTTTATTCTCGTGCAAGCAAGCCTATTTTTGACACTAACCAACAACCAATCACAAAATTATTTAATTAATTTTAATTGTCTAACCAATCAAAATTAATTTAAATTAATCGTGCGTGATCGGCTCCACCCAAACAAAATGCATGCAGACTGTGAAAACTTGATCATGTGATATCTTTCAATTTAACGGTTTGATTTGGAAATCGGACATACCGTCACGATCTTTAGAATCTCAAGATCATTTTATGATATGCAATGAATGAATGAATACATGTAATAAAATTCTAAATTTTGGGGTATATGAATGGTCACTCTAGTCATCTTCCAAGATTAAATTATGGGTGCAAAATTGAGTATCTATACTACCGCAGAATGTTGGGCGCTCCGCAGACTAGTCTAATGTAGGATCAAAAAGGGCACTCTCAAGCTTTCTTAGCCAAAAGTTCAGTGGAATCCATTCCCTAACCACAGGAGTAGCAGTGGTAGTTATTTGTGCAAACCTTAGTGATAACAAGGAGGAAAGGCCCTCGTTACCATCCAATACTATCATGATCTTTCAGAAAAGTCCCCAATTCAAAAACCTATTTGATCAGCTTGAGTTCACAGCTAATGAAGGAAAGGTGGCCATAGAAGCCTTAGTCAGTATTGCTTTAAGAGCGGGGGCTAAATGCTCACCCTAGAAACTTGACCTAACAGGGCCTTTCTTGAAGATACCAATGAAATTTCCTTCAATGACGGGGACAAGGAAGTGAAATACCCAGACCACAAGAGGCCACTTTATTTGGCGACCTCAATAAATTAAATTCCTAACAAGCGAGCATTGGACACCGATGCTTTAGTGAATCTCATACCACTCAGTACGTTACAAGTGGTAGAAATACCATAAAGCAAGATCTTAGGATTCCCAATGGAGGTAACATGGTTCAGAGGAAGACACAGTTGGGTATAAACAATTATGGTTAAGGGTAGGCCCCATAGCCTACCTAGCTCACTTTCATGTAGTGAGGACAGAAATTTCATATCATATCCCATTGGGACGGTCGTGGCTACATAAGTACCACCTCAACCCTTTGACATACCACCAATGTGTGAAGGAAGGCTTAATGGCAGAACAATCCAAATAGCTGCAAACCCATCTCCTTTTGAACAAGCAGAAGCCTATCTAGTAGAGACTATATTCTACAATGAATAGGCATCATCAGGAGAGAGCTCAGTATCCAAGCCTTCAGGTATCTTCGTACCTAGATGGGAAGACATTAAGAATGATCTAGAGCTAGATTTGGGGGAGCTATTAGACAGAAAAAGGAAAAGAAATGAAGCGCCAATCGCAAAATCAGAAAGTTTGCCACGCTGCATCATGATCAAAGCGCCTGACGACAGAATAGTATACAAATTATGAAGGTACACAGGATCCACTTACGGTCTATAGAAGAGTCCCAAAAGAAGGCTCGAGCATAAGCCCTTAGTATGCTATGTGGCCAAAGAGAATGTGAAGGAAGAAGACGAGTTAGAAGAAGGGAAAGTGATGGTTATAGAAAAGGAGGTGCAAGTATCTGTAGAAGAAAAGCTTGAAGAGGTAGATTTTAGTAATGACCCGTAAAAACCCAAGCCCATCTTGATAAGCTCAAAGCTAACCAAGGAAGAAAAGATGAGTCTGGTCTAACTGCTGAATGAGTTCAAAGATGTGTTTGCATGGAAATATGACGAGATGCCTAGACTAGATCCAAATCTGGTTGTGCACACACTTAATGTAGAGCCAGGACCAAGCTTGTTGCCCAACCAACCAGAGTATTCCACACTAACATAGAGGCACAAATAGTTTAGGAGATGTAGAAGTTGCTTGCAGCCAGATTCATTAAGCTAATCCAACATCTGAAGTGGTTTTCCAATATTGTGCCTATCAAGAAAAAGATTGGGCAAATCAAATTCTATGTAGATTTCAGAAATCTTAAATGAACTTGCCCCAAGGACGAGTTTCCCTTACAAAATATGGACCTGCTAATAGATTTTGCCACAAGACATGTTACTTCTCTTTCATGCATGGATTCAGTAGCTATAACCAAATCTGAATGGCACTTAGGGATGTAGAGAAGACCTCTTTCAGAACACCCATTGGAAACTTCTATTACACGATGATGGCCTTTGGTCTCAAGAATGCATGTGCAACTTGCTAATGCACTATGACTGCGATCTTCCATAACATGATGCATAGCGAGATGGAGGATTACATGGACAACATTGTGGTGAAGTCGAGAAAGTGCAAGGATCATGTCAAGGTCTTGAGGAAAGTATTAAAGCAGTGCAGGCTCTTCAAGATAAGAATGAATCCACTGAAGTGTGCTTTCAGAGTTTCTGTCCAGAAATTCTTGTGATTCCTAGTCCACAGTAAAGGGACAGATGCTGACCCGGTGAAAGCTATAGCAATAGCAACCATGAAGCCACTGTCCATTGTCAAGGAGTTGAAGAGTTTTTTGGGTAAAGTCTCATATATTAGAAGGTTCATACCAGGCCTAGCGTTAATTACTTCAGCCTTCGCGAAGTTATTGAAGAAATGGCATAGATTTGAATGGGGTGGCAAGCAGCTAAAAGCTTTCCAAAAATTACAGCAGATTATGACGAACTTGCCCATGGTCCAGGCACTAGTTTGCAAGAAACTACAGTTACCTAATATGGCATCAAGCCCATTAGCCATTAAGGCATTAATAGCCCAAGAAGACGGAGGGGGCATCGAACAGCCAATGTATTATGTCAGTCGTGCTTTGAAAGATGCTAAGACATGCTATCCCTGAGTGGAAAGGGTGTACTTAGCTAATGTTTACACATCACAAAGGCTCTGCCATTACTTCCTAGCCTACGAAGTGTATCTTATGATGAAGGCCCATGCTATCAAGGCACTTCTACTGCAACCCATTTTGTCTGGCATAATATCACAATGGCTATTGCAATTATCATAGTATGATTTGAAAATGGGAACACCCAAAGCAGTGAAGAGCCAGGCCATAGCAGTCCTGGTGGCCCAATTCCCAAAAGAAGAGGAATTCTCACTAGATGATGAAGTACCTAGAGAAGTGGCTATGATAGAAGTAGTAGCAAAAGAGTGGATCATGAGATTTGATGGTTCTTCTACAACAAACTCGGGAGTCGCAAAAGTGGCTCTTTATCATGGAGAAGGAGAAACCATAGCTCTGTTATTCAAGTTAGAGTTTCCATACTCAAATAACATTGCAAAATACGAGGCATTCTTAACGGGGCTAGCAGTGGCTCTCAAGATAGGAATCCAGCACTTGAGGTTCATAGGTGACTCCAATTTGGTAATCTGCTCGGCAAAAGGAAGCTTTTCCTTGAGGGAGCCATCCCTAGTCCCTTATAAGATGTTAACCCAGAGAATGGAAGAGAAGTTATGTACATTTGATATAGAGCATGCCCAACGAAGTGGGAATAGGTACACAGACGCATTAGCCATGTTAGGGTCGCAAATAGCCTTTGGAGGAAGTAACACCATGGTAGAAATCAAGAAGAGAAGAGAACCCATTATCAAAATGCTCAAAGAAAAGTTTGCAAAAGAAGAGGAATGTGAGAAAGGTTGGAGGACCCCCATCAAAGAAGCCTTGTTGAGGGAAGGAACCACAGAAGAGTTAAAAAGCGAGAAGGATTATGTCCTTATAAGAGGGGAATTATATTGCAAAATGCCAAAAGGAATCCTATTAAGGTGCATTGGGCACAAAGAGGCCTAGAAGAAATTAGAAGAAGTACAAAGCAAAACCTATGAATTCTATAGGGACATTAGCTTGTACCATAGACTATAGAGTGTGAGCTTCTACTGGCCGAATATGAAGAAGGAAGCAAACCAAATTCAAAGTCAATATGAAGCCTACCAACTTGCCATGGATCGTGAAGATAATTATGCCATATTCACTAAGGAAGCTAGAGAAGTCATTTTATTGAGTACCTGACCGACGACACCTTATTCATAGAAACATGAAGGCAAATACAAGCTTAAGAGATTGGCAACACGTTATTTCTTGCACAAAGGAATCCTGTTCAAGAAAGGATATGATAGGGACCCACTATGGTGCTTTGGGACAAAGGAAGTACATATAGGTGAATGTGGGGAACATCAAGGAAGGAAAAAGCTATACAGATGTATCCTGCAGATGGGATATTGCAGACACCATATTTTGTACCCGTAACAACTCGAGCTCTCGTTCCTCAATGATGTTGAAATTCTAAAGCCCAAGGTTGGAAAAGGGCCCAATCAAATTCAAATTGACTTAAGGAACGTATTTTTGGAAAATATAACTCTTTTTATGAATAAATTAATCTACTTTTGGAAAATAAAGACCATGAAAACCCTAGAGCATGCGTACTCATACACGAGCGTGCGCACGCATGCTCAAGCGTTACATACGCATGCTTCATGCATACGAATGCATACACAGGCATGTGTACACATTTTAAGGTTCTAGAAAATATGAAAGGCAAGTTTTCTGCATCAAAGTTTGGGTTTTTGAACGAATCCCACATTGTCTATGAGCCATTCTAAACCCCCCATTTTCGAGCTATAAAAGGTCATACATAGTAGCTTTTCAAAAACATAGAAAATCCTAAGGGAAACTATAAGATTCACTAGAAATAGTGAATCGAAGAGGGAATTTTTCACAAAACATCCTCAAGTTAATATTTTCCAGATTAAGTCCTCTTTTGGCCTTAATCCTTTTAAGATTACAAATCACTTCCTTGTTTGATTGTGAATAGAATGACAGAAGGGAACAGTCAAAATCAAGCCAAAGAGCCTTTGTTTTGAAGGTAAAGGTTCTAATTCTTTTTGCCTCCTTTTCTTTGTTTAATTCTATTTTTCTCTTATTTATTTTCTTAGAATGTGTTTTAATATGTCAACTTCGTTTAAGTTTACATTGTTTCTTTGTAATAATATGATAGGTTGCTAGATTTTGTTTCTATTCTTGTTTTTGAGTTAGGGTTAGGGCATGTATGCGTATGCATGCTTTCTGCATGCACACGCATACTCAAAGTATGTGTATGCATACAACTGGGCTGCATACGCAAGCCCTACGTATGTGCACACATACTCATGCTCAGAAACCCTAATCCGAGTCTTCTGGCTTCTGTTTCTTTATTTCATTTAACCCATATGCTTCTACCTTGTCTTATTTCAAGCTCTTGAGTCTCTACCTCATGTTTGGTATGATGTTAGTTCTTCACATGCTAGATTAGGATTGTTTTTTCAATGTTTTCTTTGATGTGCCATGAACATGCATATAACATGATCATGGATTAATGCATACATGCTATGGTGCAGTTGTTAGGATGTGTGCCCTTTAAATCCTATTGTATGATGCTATGTATGACATTATGTATGATATTATGTTGTGATTAATAAAGTTGTTTTATTATTATCTAAAATAATGGTAATATGAATATTTAGACATTATCATATAGTCCATGAGATGCATAGTATGTGATTTAGTCGCAGAAGATATAAATCACAAGTTCTTTGTAAACTCAAAATTTTAGTTTGTAGTCAGTGATGAAATTGGGCATTTCATCTGTGAAGACTATAACATATCAACTAAGATGATTTGTCTTGATAATGGAAGTGGAGACTTCTAGTTGATATATTGATATGTTTTAAGTGTTAAGACATATTGAACTAGACCGTTGTGAGATTTATTATTTTACTCAAGATTGTCAAATGAATAATAAATCTCATGACTTCTATTTACATCGACTCTTAATCCTAAGAGAATCATGAACCTAATCATGAAGTGTAGATCGCTTTGATATATCAAGAGTGAGATTAAAGTCACGATCAAAACCTTAGTATGTTAGGCAGCCACATTTAATGTTGAGGAAACATATATTCTTAAGATGAAATTCATAATCTCTTAACGAAGATATAAAATATTCCTTTGAGATAAGTTTAATGGGTTTGGTTATTCGAAGTGTTAGGCCTAACAACTTTAGTAAGAAGTTACTAAAGTATATATTTATGAAATTGGATTTCATAAATATATGATGAATAACTTAAAGGATTAAACCAGGTACTCAAGGATTAAGATGTAGTAATCTTCAAAGTGGTAGTTAACATTCATGACTTTGTATTACTACAATATTTTAATGAAGGGGTTGAATGTATAATAAAGTCTTGGGATATAATTTATTAATAAGGCCTAGAGTGAAATTATATTTATACAGTAGTATTAAAGACAATTAATGGTAATTTTGGGCTTGTCAAGAGTTGATCAAAAGGCCCAAAACCCGTTGGAGCTAGTGTCTTATTTCAATTTTGGTCCCACTCAAAGCCACATACTAAAGCCCAATTGGAATGCCTCAAAAGGCTAGCCCAATTAGATAATCAGTCATATATAAGGAGAGAAACATACAAAATTTTGAGATGTATGAAATGGTGTGTATATAAGTGTAAGCCACTCTCTTACTCTCCTATGAACACATACGTATAAACTGATTGAGAAACCACACTTCTTGTGCATAAGTGGAATTGGAGTGAAGATTAAAAGTGTTCTCAAGTACTTCTAATCTTTGGTTTTGAATTTCATCGCACCAAGGTACGCTCTCTTGTTCTTAAATTCTGAAATTTACATCGTACATGTTATTAATTGCGAACAAAATAGATCTGTTAATTTTCTGCTGTGTATGTTTTTTATGCGATAAAAACTATATTTCTCCAACAACAGTGAGGTAAGTCATGCATTCACATGGACATGCATTTAGGTTTACCTTGATAACAAGTATGAACATGCTTGGTTCGATGTTTAGATACCTATCAAATGCTTGTTTGATACCATGCCTTTGTTCCTATCTTGATGATCTATGCTCGTTTGTTGGCTACCTTGGATATGGTTTGATATGAGATGCATGATAGATGTATGCTAGGTTTAAGATGTGATATGCATGATAGATGTATGTTAGGGTTTTGGGATAAAAATGCCACTTTGATTGCTAGATGTATGCTAGTGTGTGTGAGTCTAGAATAACAATATTGAATGTGTCTTTAATGAAATTAAGATGTAAGATACAATGAGTGGAAGCTAACCCACGAGTCTGGTGGGGTTGGGTGCTGAAAGCTTGAAAATGTGATAAAAATACAAAAGCTGTTTAAACCCCCAAATTAAAGTTATGGCTTGATAGATTTTACACTAACTTAATACTAAGTGTGGAATAGTGTAAATGCGAGCGGATAAACAAACAAGCTACTCTAATCCATAATGAAGACAATACAGCAGTAAAATGGAATGTAAAAGAGCAAGGAAGAGAAATGCAAATACAAGATAACACGCTGATATGTTATCAAAGAGGAAACCGAAGAACTCGGCAAAAAATCTCTCCACCGCCCTCCAAGCAGTAATCAATCCACTAGACAATCAGTTGGGATACATGGGTTAGCAAGAGACCCTCCAAGCCTAATCTACCTGATGTACCTAAGCCCTCCAAGCTCCTACTCTAACAAGGTTTCTTGGAACCATGTCTTGTCTATCTCTTCGGATCCCGCAACAAGCTCCATGTTGCATCTGTCATCCTTGGCTTCTTCCAATGCTTCCCAATAGCACCAAAACCTCACTTGACACTCTGAAAGGGTGTGGTAAGTATTTGAGCTATCAACCTTTCAATGGTATGGAAATGGAGAGGTTGGAGTTAAGGAAAATCCACAAGCAATTGTGTAGAGGATTTGGGTATAACAATCTCTAACTCTCAAGGTGTTTGGCTAAGGTTTTCTCTCAAAATCACTCCTCAACATTTGTGGGTAATGTGGGTATAAATAGTGTAGGCACAGAAAGTGTGTATCAGAATTGACAGTCTAGCAAAACAGAATGTCTCGCGAGTGTCTCGCGAGAAGGCCTTACCCGCGAGATACTCGCAAAAAACAGCGCTCTCCATCCTATCCTAACTCTTCGCATTCCAGCATGTGCAAGTCACATGGGTCACTTTGCGGGATGCTTAGTCACGAGCTACCTGCGAAACTCTTCAGTCTTCAATTGCTTGAGTCTTTACACACACTCTCTCTCTATCACACAACCCTTACAATCAAATCCCACAACAAATACAGGGTACAAAAGATTGAATAAAATTACAATCAAATTTGGCACAGAATTAAAGCGAACAAAACACATAGTTGTAAATTACAACTTTACAAGTGCCTAACCCCTACCCATTCCCATACCTAAACTCCAAACACGTGCTCTAGTAGTAGATCAGTCCTTCCATGAAGGGCGCTATATATATGGTTCCTAGACCTAATCTAGGTGGAAACTCCATTTCTTTTCTCCACCCCGGTCCACTCAGCTGAGGCGTATTCCCCTCCTGTTGCGCCCACAGATATTACTAGCCTAATATAAAGAAAGATGCGGCAGAATTTGTGAAGAAGTACCATGGGTGTTAAGTACAAGCAAATCTGATCCACACCCATCCCCAAAGTTTACGAAGTATGGTTACCCCGTGGCCATTCCACACCTGGCGGTTGGATTTAGTGGGACCAGTCAATCCTCCCTCAAATAGAAACATTTGGATTTTGGTGGCCAAGGAGTATTTTACTAAGTGAGTCAAAACAATACCACTTCGTAAAGCCACAGGAGAGGCAGTGGCAAACTTCATCAAAGAAAACATAATTGCAAGATTCGAGATACCCCATAGGATCATAAGTGATAATGGTACACACTTCATAAAGAAAGAAGTCAGAAAGATGTTGGAATACTACCAAGTAAAGCACCATCGGTCTTTACCATACTACCTACAAGGGAATGGGCAAGCTGAAGCAACAAACAAGACTCTCATCAAAATCAACAACAAGATGGGTCAAGAGTAGAGTGGAGGATGGGTCACACACCTAGCAGATGCGCTATAAGCATATTGTAGTTCACCCAAGTTTGCCACAGGATTCTCTCCATTTTCGTCGGTATATGGATTAGTAGCTATCAACCTCGTAGAATTGATGATACCATGCCTAAGGGTCCTCCAAGCACAAAAGAAGTAAAACAAGAAAGGTGCCTTCTTGGCAGAAAGGGGTGAGGACTTAAAGGGGTTAGGTGAAAAGAGGGAAGATGCCCAAGGGTGCAACCACAAGTACAAGCAAAGGATGATGAAAGCCTATGGGAAGGCCATGAAGAAAGAGTATTTATAGAAGGATAGTTGAAGTTGAGGACAGAAAAACATGTTAAAAGAGGATTAGCTGACCCATCTAAATTTTCACCGAAATGTGAAGGATCCTTCGTGATAAGGGAAGCTAATACAAGTGGGTATTATTGCTTGGCAAAAATGGATGGGGAAGATTAAATGGATCCTATGAGAGACTGCAACTTCTTGAGAGGGTGCTCTCAAAAAAGAGATTTGGGTGCTTTTTGGGGCACCTTTCTTTTCAGGTAAGTGGTGTGGAGTCGCTACTTATTTTTTATACAAAAAAAAAAGAAAAAAGAAATACAAATTACATGATAAAATGCTTCATTGTCATTGATTGAATAAACAACAGTACAATTTTGGTAAATTAAACCTTACAACGCTTTAGGTCCTAGTAACAATCTATGCAAAAGAATACAAAACTTTTGGTCTTAATTACAATATACCAAAATTAAAGAAAGACAAAACACTAATCTACCTATCCAAAAACCCTAAGCTCAGGGGCTAAGTTACAAAATGGGAAGGTGTTAGGCACCAATTCCACCCAGACAGAGTTTGGTTTTCTAGACTCTAATGACCAATATACCCCTTTTTTTCATGATGTGAATGATATGCTAAACATACATGACAGACACGTGACTAGAATTAATTCAAATAAATTTTCCTTATGAATGAGCCCTCTTTTATTAGGAAAATTCGGATATGTTTTGAAAATTAAAAAATTAAAAAACATAAGACTTGGTTTGTAAAAAAAATCAAATCTGTTTTTATGTAAAAGAAAGAATGAGATTTTTGTAAAAGAGAATCAGATCTGTTTTTGTGTAAAGTTATATATATATATATATATATATATATATATCAAGAAAAAATCAGTCTGTTTTTATGAATAAAAAATAAAAAATAATAAAGCTTTTTGAAAGAGGATCTACATTCATACGATGAATTTATTACACATGCATCACATTCAAAAAAAGAAAAACTAAAACCTAATTTTCAACCCTTTCATTGAATTTCAAAATTTGTAGTTCTGTGTCAAAGAAAACTTTTTCTAAAAAAATCAAATATGTATTTAATTAAAATACATATCAGTTTTGAATTTAGAAAAAAAATCAGATTTGTATTTAATGAAAATACAGATCAGTTTTGTGCTTAAAAAAAAAAAAATCATATTTGTATTTAATGAAAATACAAATCAATTTTGAATTAGAAAAAAAAAAAAAAAAAAAAAAAAGACCCGAAAATACAGATCAATTTTTTGGAATTAGAAAAATCAGATCTGAAGATTAGATCAGCTTTTGGTTTAGAAATATCAAATCTGAAAGACCAAATTAGTTTTTGGTTTAGAAAAATCAGATTTGAAAGATTAGATCAGTTTTTGGTTTAGAAAAAAATCATATCTGAAAGATTAGATTAGTTTTTGGTTTAGGAAAAAATCAGATCAGTTTTTAGTTTTGCTAAAGAAATCTTTGATAGACATTAGCGGAATTTGAAATTTAAGAAAGAGAACCACAATAAGTAATCATCTAAGAACATGTCAAAGAAAAATTCAAGCAGAACTTGGTAATTGTACATTAAGAGCAAGAAATAATAAAACATTTTAAACATATTCATGCATCATCAACAAAACTAGTGGAAAGGAAAAGAAAATATAAATACCTCTTGCATGAGCGCGCTCTTCTAGTTGAAAGAATATTTTAGGATTCAAAGAAATTTATTCAACTCTTTGAAGCTAAAAATACTTTACTTACAAAAAAGAAATTCCTAAGGCAAGAGCCTCTAGAACGTCTTTAATGTAAGGGCATTAAAAATTAGAAGAGAAGAGCCAGAAAGAGGGGGGGTCAGAAAGTGTAAAAAAGTGTGCTGAATTTTGAGAGGCACCCTCTATTTATAGAGGTTAGGATGCTTCGAAAAATTAGCTGAATGATCATATACGAATTGGGACATGTCCTCATATCTAAAAAATCAAAAAGGTTATGGCTTATCTCAATCTAGGAGTCCTCGGGTCTGGCCTCGAGTTTATGCCAATTGGCACTTGAGAAGTGCCGATCAGCACTCCAAGAGTGTCGATTGGCCCTCTTGGGTGCTGGACCCGCGTTTAAATTTTGGTCCATTTTGGACTCCTTTTTTGAGGATTTTTTTAGCTGGGAATTGCACTTAGACGCATTTTTAATTCGTATTCTAAAAATTAAACCCCTTTTCTAGATATTCAGGTCTCTAAAGTGATGATTATCTTGTAGATAAATATTCCAAAAAGTCTTCTTTATCCACAATTACATTGTTATCTGATTATCCACTTTATTCCCATGCAAGCAAGTCTATTTTTGACACCAACTAACAACTAATCACAAAATTATTTAATTAATTTTAATTGTCTAACCAATTAGAATTAATTTAAATTAATCATGTGTGGTTGGTTCCACCCGAACAAAATGCATGAAAACTGTGCAAACTTGATCCCATGATATATTTCAAACCAACGGTCCAATTTGGAAATTGGGCATACTATCGCGATCGTTAGAATCTCAAGATCGTTTTTATGTTATACAATGAATGAATTAATGCATGTAATGCAACTATGATTTTTTCAGGTATATGAATGGTCACTCTAGTCATCTTCCTTGATTAAATTATGGGTGCAAAATCAAGTGTCTACAGATCCCACCAATGGCAATTCTCTCAAATGTTACTATGCCTAAGAAGTGTCAAGTAATTTTACTATCTCTTTTTCTCTTTTTGTATTTCCTCCAAGTGACTACCCTTGTAAGGAGTGCTATGTCACAAGAAAGTAATTTAGTAGTTTGTAATGAACGTATTGTCATGAAAAAAGAAGTAGAAAGCAATGAAAATGGCAAATGAGGTATTCATACAAATATGTGGTATTATAGAGCATATCAAGCATTATGGCAAAAGTAGCAATAAGTTACAGACCAAAAGCATAAGTCATACTAGACTTAGTAGAAATAGTCATAAGTATCAAACAAAATAAGCATACTATGAAAAAGAAAAAGAAAAAGAAAAGAAAGCTATGGAATAACGGAGGTAGCCGAATACATAGTAGATAATCAAAGGCCGATAATAAGGGGTTTATCCTGGAAACGGTCAGGATCACACTAGAAAGGAGGCGCTCATGGCAAGCCTCCAAATCTATTGCCTCCTTCTTTAAGCTCTCAATACGGGCATCAATAACATCAATTGCAAGCTGTATCTTCCCCCAGAAGAAGACCCAAGCAATCTCACAAAGATGCTCTAGTAAAAATCCCACTTTAAATTCAACACGAATCAACTCTTGAACTGCTCTTCATTGCAAGATCTTCTCAGCGGAAATCATATCCACAAAGTTATGCTAAATATCATTCATAACACATCCCAAAATCTTGAGGAAATGCTCTCTAGCATAACGGTCGAGGGGAAATTTCTGCATAAAATCCCCATGGTAATGATGAACAACCTGCAGATGCTCCAAGCAATCCTGAGGTACCCTGCATCCATGAAAGTCTACATACGGAGGCCCAATACGCCAAAAATCCATGGGGTCAAGATCATTCCTTTCCACCTGCTCAAAGCGACTCCTCAGGGGCTTCAGTGACTGCATAATATGATGACATACAAGGTAAGGAAGGGAACACACCAAAAAAAAATGTATATACAACAATAAGAAGAAAAGCTAAAGAAGGAGAGCTTATACCCATAGCCTTAGTATTAGGCTCTTCATCAGAAGCGTCCTTAGAATCAAAGATCCTAGTCTTCATGGCTAGCTCATCATCAGAATGCTCAAGGATCAGCTCGAATCCATCACTAGAAGATAGATCTACATCAAGCATTTAGGTACAAAAGAGGGAATGGAAGATGGCGTGACCACTAGTGAAGGCCTACCTCCAACCACCTGAAGGAGGGCAGCAAATGAATCATTGGGAGATATGACTGACGGAGGGGTAGTAAAATGAGCCTCTTTAGTCTGAACACCCATAGGAGGAACACCTCCCTTTGGAGGAGTAGAAAACTTGGCAGAAGCAAGACCAAACTCTTGGGGATTTTCTCTTTGATAGAAGCAACCCCCTAAGCAAGAACCATTTCTGTTGGGAAAACTGAAGCCTCGATAGAAACCTCCCTAGTAGCAGCAGCAGGGGTGGAGGCCATGGCCTCTACAAAAATATCAACACTATCAAAGAATCCCTCCATAGGAGTGTCAGCAGTCGTAGAAACCTTCTCCCCCTCAGAAACATTGCCCTCAGCAAAAACTGCCTCCATGCCAACGGTAGGTCCAGTAGGGTTCTCCTTACTTAGAGGAACATAGACAATAATGGGCTCAGTGTCAATCTAAATGTAACAAAATGAGGAAAAGAATGAGCAGCCGAAAGAAAACAAGAAAAAAAAAAAAGAATAATGCAAGGAAAACAAAATGAAGAAAAATAGAACACTTACCTCAACCTTGTCGAATATGATGGCCCATGTGGCAAAAGTGTCTTCCTTAAGCTTGGACTACCAGAAAAGAGAATGAGGCACACATGATGTTAGCTACAGGTGAAGGCATTAAAGAATTAAAATAAAGACAAGAAGGGAATTAGAGATAACATATTCTCCTCTTAGAAGGAGCAGATGAAATTAGAGGGGAAGTATTTTGCTTGCTGCCACGGGTTCTGCTAGATGGAGGGGGCATTTAAAGGTTGTCTCGACAATGGAGGCTTGGAATTGGCCATGGCAAACTTCCAAGTGGAACGAGTCCTAGTAGAAAGGGGAGAGGTGCTCTTGAGAACGATGCTGCCAATAGGAGGAAAGCCTCCCCTAGAAGGAACTATGTCAAAACAAGTCTCATAGGCACCTATGGTAACACCCTTACCCTTCTTGGTAGACTTAAGCCTGGCAGACTTGGAGGACGAACCCTTCTTCACTAGTGGAAGTAGGCTCACTACCTTCACTTTCTTTTCCCAACTAAGAGGAAACTCCCTTGCATACAAAACTATCCTTGTTGTTTTTCCTGCCACTCAAATATGGTAGACCCGTTTTGCTTCCAGGCATACGCAATCATAAACTTGGTAGGAACAAGCAAATGTGGGTTCGAAGAGAGCACGGTATGCAAACTTTGAGGGGGAATAAGTGAAAAGCCGTGGCTACCGGTAATATCTTTAAGGAAGAAAGTCATAACAACCTGTCAGTAGGTGTGAATAGGAGCAATACAAAAACCCACTCTCTGAGAATTGGGAATAGTAACCGCAGTAAAAAGTTTACTCCAATAATCAAAGGCATGTGGGAGTAGGAAAGGGCGAAGCAAAGTAGCCAAATCTAGAACCATAGTTAAATCATCAGGCACTCTTGGTTAAGCCCAAATTGCCTCTTCACTCTATGGGTAGAGTAGTGCACACACCGTATTCCTTCATCAGCCAAGTAAGACAGCCACCCAGCATTAGTCGCAACTAGGTACGTGATCCCTCACTCATCATAAGCAACCAAGGGAGTAGTTGTGCTAGCAGTACCCATGAAAGGCCACATCACTGAATCATTACAAGTGTAGTCAATACCAAGATTCCTATAAGCTCTCTATGAAAAGCCCACTTCTTTGTCAAAAAACTCCACGGTAGGATGACCAAAGGGCTTCAACCCAACCTAACGGCGTGCTAAAGGAAACTCATCAACAAAACCCCCCACGAAAATTAGTGATCACCTTAGGGCAAGACTAAAACCTCTCCTTAGCATGGCAAACAGACTTACACTTGGCTAAGTGCCTAAAGCAATGCTCCCAGAGAAGATGATGCAAAATAATGCTATGAATAGAAGAATTAACAATATGGCAAAAACCTGCTTCCCGTTCATCATTCTATAAGATATCCAATGGAACATACAAATAACCCAAGAACAAAGGAGCCAATGGCAAACTTACCCTAACAGAAATCTTAATAGCCAACTGAAAGTACATGGGTTTTACAACATAATAAGGATGAAAGCCAAAAACAAACTTACACAACCAAAACATGATGAAGTTAGCCGGCGAGCAACAACAAAAGCCTTCAAAAAAAGCCCCAATCCAGTTAGACAGCTTTATGTTCCCACCACCAAGTCCCTTCGTCAACTCCGCTTCCACGACTTCCTCAATGGTAGAAAGTTTGATATCCAAAAGGCCAATGTCCCCAAGGATAGGAAGCAACAATTGGTTTGCCACATCCTCCAACATCATAGAGAGTTCACCATAGGAAAGAAAGAATGTATGAATGGCACTACCCCACCAACAAACCAAGTGTCATAGATTAAACAAGTCATAATAGTTTTGTACACACCGCGAAGAAACAACGGCCTTCAAAATAGCAGCCCGTTGGAGCGCCTCCATGAAATCCACATCAAAACGCTCTTAATCAACCCAATCCTTCCAACCCAATGACATACCCAACCTAAACTCAAAGAGAATAGGGATGGGTAAGGTCTCTCCATGACAAATGGCAAGATCGGGTATAGAAGTTGCCAACGGAGCCCAAGATACATCAGTTTTCCACCACTTCAAAGATAGCCAAACTTAACCTGATGGAGCAGGCAAATATTCACCGGTATCACTGAAAAATGAGAATGGACGTCATACCATGGTCTATGAAAGGGGCACACTCACTATCAATATCACGAGACACCCCTTCCTTCTCGGAGTGTTCCAATTTGGAAAGTGGTGCCTCTTCACCTCCCTCACCCTCAACAAGTGGTGGATTAACGGTGGTTGCTTTCCCTTTATAGCGGGAAGAACCTTCACTCTTCACTGGCGACATAAAGAGAAGGTGGGCAATGTATGTGGGGTATAGAAAAAGGCATGAAGCAAAGAATGAAGAGAGAAAGGAGAAGTTGAGAAAAAAGGAAGTGTTGTGAAAGAAAAATAGTGAAAGAGATTGGGATAAGTAAAACGACTTAGAAGGGAAGCAACAGGACATTTCTCAAAAGGGGTAACACATTAAATAAAGCAAAGGTGTTGCTTCAGAATAACTAATAAACAAAGAAATTCAAAAAGACAAGTCTATTTGCAGCAGAAAGGAAGTGAGATGGGAACCACTGCTCAAAAAACCTGCAAAAGAAATAGTAGAAGTATTCGCATATGAATTGAAGAAACAAACCATATGCTCAGAGGCCTGAATGTTGATACCCATTTTTTTTATTAAAAAAAAAAAAAGAAAGAAAAAAAATCCAACAACCAAAAGGCCCAATAGCAAGTAAAAACGAAGAAGAAAATGATGGAAAAGAAACGTAGAAGAAATGGGCTATAAAAGCCCAAAGAAGAAAGAAAGAAAGAAATGAAGCCCAGTGGGCCAGCATGGTAGGAAATGGCAGCAAGTAGGCCCACAGGCACAATAAGAGATAAAAGCAACGTAAAGGGGCCATGAGAGCCCAAAGAAGAAGAAAAAAGATGGAAATAAAGTCTGATGGACCAGCAAGACTACAAACACAATAAAAGGTAAAAGCAAAGCAAAGGGACCATAAGAGCCCAAAGAAAGACATAAAGTCCAATGCGCCAGGAAGCCCATAAGCATAGTAAGAGGCAAAAGAAAAAGTAAGGTGGAAGCTAAAGGGTCATAATGGTCTGAGGAAGGAAGAAGGAAAGGAATAAAAGCCCAATGGGCTAGTTTGGCAGGAAGTCATGCCAAGCGAACCCACGAGTCCAGGAAGGGATAAAGGGAGACAAAGCAAGTCCAAGAAGAAGGCCCATAATCCATAAAGGATAAACACGGGCAAAAGGGACATGTAATAGGATGAAATCAAAACTAACCTGCAATAGCAAAAATGACGTAGGCATGAAAGAAAACAAAAACAGAGAGTAGTGGAGCAAGCACATAGTAGTCGAAGCACCACTAACTTGTACCGAGCCAATACAAGAAAACTAGGCCCACAGTCAAGGGATTCATAAGGTGTAGTTTGGTGGAGGGGGGAAAAGAGCCTATTTTCGGTTTCCAGCTAAGGCCTCTTTTAGGGAAATGTTCTACTAGGATAGCATTTCACCCAAAAGAGGTGGTAGACGGCTGGAATCGCCCGATGCATGCCAAAAAGGTAGGTAATGAGAAACTCCAAGGCCTTATCCATTCAAACCAAGGGGAAAGGCTCATAGCAAGATCGAACAAAAAAAAAAAAAAAATTCATATAACAAGTAGTGGAAGAAAGAGAATACATTGGGCATATCCAGTAGTAGTAGTAAATGGGCAACCAATAGGTTGGTGGACAACTCTGAAGGGGTGTCCACCATAGATCAAAAACAATTGGTGAAGCCCTGGGGATAAAATAGAGAAATCCCATAAGATCAACCAAGTATAAATAATGGCGATGGCCATAGATAAAGAGGAACCCGAGGCAAGAAAGCATAAAGAACTAAAAGAGAAATAACAAAGAGAAAGAGAAAGGAAAGGTGATAAGAAAAGAGAGAAGAACACGGTAGAAAGACATGCATCAGTAGGCAATTTTTTCCCTCCCTCTTTAGTAAACCCACTCTTTGAAATCCTAGAAGCAGTAATAAGTAGCCATTTAGGCCCATTCCCTAGAATGCACAACTTTAATGGCATAGTCCAATACTTGGTGTTTGGACATATGTGATTCACTTGTTAGGAACATATGTCACTATTTTATGTAATTGGCTAATCCTTTAACAAAATGCACTTTACTTGTAATTGGGTAGATCTAGGTGCTTTTAATACTTCAAGAAACAAGGTTTCAAGATCAAGTATTGAAGTCATTCAAGTCTGTCCAAGAAACAAGCTGAATAGTGCAAATTCATTAAAGCTCGACTGCTGGCTTGACAATTGCATCTATCGAGCTTAAGAAAACTGTTTTAGCCCGTGTGCTCGACACCTGCTTGACAGCTACTCGACACCCTCTATCTGTTGAGGTTTAAGAAAGAAACAGAAATTTTGATCTATTTTCTTGGAATCCATAAATGTGTCTTTAGGCCTTCTTTTCTCCTAACCCTAGACATATAAAAGGATTATTCTAAAGGCAGTCAAAGGGTTCACAAGTTGCACAAGTGTTGAGCAAATTTTGTTCAAGCAAATTGTGATCGGAGATAGAATTTGCTCTTAGTTCATCGTTCTTGAAGAAGTTGTTGTGTATATGCACCGTAGGGTTTTGTGACCAAGCATCTTCTTGATCTTCATCATTAGGATGAACTGAAAAACTTTGCAACCAACAACCTTCCTTAGTTAGTGATTGAAGTCGCATACTGGGATCCGCCCAATTGTTTAGTCACATACTTGGGAGTCGTATATCGAAAGGAGAAATTGTTACTACAAAACAAGTCCAATTAGGTATTGGGGTAAGAGTTCAACTGTAGATTTGTATAAGCTACTGAGATTCCTTTACTTGTAACTGCTTATTATTATAATAGTGGAATTTCGGGAGTGGTGACCTGAAAATCACCCAATGGGGATTTTGCCGTTAGGTTTTCTCCATTTGTAAACAAATTACCGTGTTATTTATTTTTCACTACATACTTAGTTTATTGGTGATTTGTTTGTACTACCATGCGTTTGCATGTTAATTAACTTAATTAGTTCACTTGGCTAAATTAATTGGTTAATTTATCATAAGGGGTCAATTCATTTTGGCCTATCAAGTGGTATCAGAGCAGGCACACTCTGATTAGGGTTAATCTTTGTTGTGTTGATCCATTGACCCCTGTTTGTCATGGATAGAGGACAGTCTTTCATCATACCTCCTTTATTTGATGGCACTAACTATGCATACTAGAAAGTATGCATGAGAGCTTTCTTACAGTCCTTAGATAAGAAAGTGTGGCAGGATGTTGAGATAGGCTGGACCAATCCAAAGGAAGCACTGGCAAATTGGGATGATGCCAAGATTAAGGCTGTAATCTTCAACAACAGGGCATTGAATGCTTTATTCAATGCGGTCACCAATGAGGAGTTTAAGAAGATATCCTCAACTAAAACTGCCAAGGAGGCTTGAACCATTCTCCAGACAACCTATGAGAGAACAAAGGCTATCAAGGATTTAAAGCTACAGAGGCTCACTACAAGCTTCGAAGAGATTAAGATAGAGGAGGATGAGTCGTTCGATGAGTTCTATGCCAAGCTCAAATACATTGTGAACTCAGCGTTCAATCTTAGGGAAACCATTCCTGAACCCAAGATTATGAGAAAGGTGCTCAAATCCCTACCCGAGAGATTCCATGCCAAGATCACGACGATAGAAGAATCAAAGGATATTGACAAGATTCCTTTGACTGAGCTGGTTGGTAATCTGCAGACTTACGAGCTGGGGTTGACTAGGATTGGCAAGACGGGTAAAAGCAAGAGCATGGTACTAAAGGCCAAAAGCAGTGAGACAGATGAGTCTTCAGATGATGAGGATTCTAAGATGAAGTCCTACATCACTAGGCAGTTCAAGAAGTTTAAGAAGAATACTAATGGAAAGGGCTTCAACAAGGACCATAGGCAATCCAGTTCTTCTTAGTTCAAGAGCCAAGACAAAAGGAAGAAGGATGCGAAGGATGGAGGTCAGTACACTGTTCCCGCAGGACCTAAGTGCTTTGGGTGTCAAGGATTCAGTCACATGAAATAAGAGTGTCCTACATATCTCAAAAGCATTGGCAAGAGCAAAGCACTTGTTGCTACTTTGAGCGACACTAAGCCTGAGGATGATTCCAACAATGAGGATGACGGAATCTTGAATGCCTTCACTACCACTGTTAATCCTACTGATGGGATTATTGAAGATGTGGTTGAAGAAAAGGAATTTGTGGAGTCTAAGTTTGAAAAGATGGATGATCAAAATAATATCCATACAACCTATGAGAAATTATACAAGCTTTCTGAAAAACATGAACAACTTTATAAGCTGACCACCAAGAAGCTTAGTGATGTGGAACTTGATCGTGAAGAGCTTTCCACAAAGTTTGATGAGGCTAATCAAACTATTGGAGCACTGAGATTCGAGAACAAGTTCTTGGCTGAGAAGACTAAGAAGCTTGAAGTGGAGCTGTTTCAAGTCAAAGCTCAATTGGAGGAGACTTCAAGTGCAAAGCTTGATGAGATGCTCGGTTTTCAGAAATCTACTTCTGATCAAACAAGTTTAGGGTATGGTTTCTCTTCCTCTAATATTGTTTCAACTAGTACTACTGTTTCTGTTCCTCCTAGCAATAATATTGAAATTGAAAACAATGATGTTAAAACTAATTTAGCTAGTGAGAACTTAGACAAAGGTAAATCTATTTTAGGAGCACCCCTTAAGCAAGATAAGAAGGAAACTATAAACACTAGGGCTAAGAAGGCTAACTCTCAAAAGCCAAAATAGAAGAAGCAGCATCTCTGTCATCATTATGGAGTTGCCGGTCATACTTGACCAAATTGCTATAAGTGTCTAGCCACTCAACAGAGCAATGGCATGATAGCATCTAGGAACCAGAATAAGCTTCAATCCTCTCTTGCTCCTCTTGGAGATCTTCTCAAAGCCCTCATGTTCCTTTCGAACTTGAATGATTTCAATTCTTCCCCCTCACCGCCGGTTCAAGGGTTTAATCAAAGGAAAGGTTCTTCCAAGGTGTGAAAGAAAAAGGACTCCAAGTGATTCTATCACTTTTCTCTTTCTCTCTTCTTGTTTTTGTTTTTGCATAACTTGTGTGTTTTACTTTTGTTTTGAGTCAGTCTAATTTGTATGCTTTACTTTGTTTAACATGTTTTTGTTTGGTTATTTTTCAATTTTGCTTTGTCTTGTTTTTCATATAAAAATAAAATAAAAAAATTGAAAAATCAGAAAAATACAAAAACAGTGTGTGTTTGTGTACATTGGTACTTGTGTACCTTGGATGGTCATTGAAACAAAGTTTTCTAGATTTTATATCTCTTGTAGGTTAGATGAGCATCTCTATGCACAACTAAGCAAGTGAGCTTTGTGGCTCTTGTTTGTGATGAGTAAGATTAAGTTATCTCTTGTACTTAACACTCGTATCACTCTTTTTAACGGGAAGAACTAGAAAATCCTAAGAGAAAGGCATAAATAACCATCTCACCACTGTTGCTCGCCAATCATGAAATGACATCTGTATGCTTCGATATAGCAAAAGTGCAATGTCAATGACATTTGTGTGCTTCAGCATAGTAAGATTGGAATGTCAAATGCATAACATCATTGGGTATTTCTTTTCTCTCTTTTATATGCCCGTGCATGATTTGCTTAAAAAGAAAAATATGCAAAGAAAAATAAAAAGCAAAAATATCAAAAATGCTTTTAAATATGATTACAAGTGTGTATTCTAGGAGATGTGGGAGTTATAAGATGTACCTCGAAGGTGATTGTTCCCATCAAATAGTTATGATTGTGTGTGAGTTAAAGTGATTTTCTCATATCTCAAATCATCATGACATGTATACACTTATGCACTCTTGTGATGTTTTTCACACACAACACGTAATATTCTTTACTACTCTTGATACATGTGTAGGTACAATGTGATTTGGCCATCACAAGGTTTTACATGTTTTAATGTATGCTCACTAAATTGTCTTGACTTATTTTGGAAATATAAAATTGGTTAGACCTGTTTAGTGTGTGTGTATGTTTTTGAGGTCCATGTACTTAAAATTGCTGATGAGAGATAGTTTTGAGAGGTTAATATGGTGTTTGGATCATTGGTTGAGTTTCTTGCTTGATTGCATTCATGTTTGTGTTTTTCTCTTCTCAAAAAACTGTTTTTAAAAGCTAGCTCGACACCTCCTCGACACCTTCTTGACACTTGGCTATCTGTCGAGCTTCCAAGTTTTTTCTTATCGCAATCTCGACACTTCTTCGACACCTGGTGGGTCGATCGAGAAAGTTCCTGTCCCCTTGATAGCTTCTCGACACCTGATAGATCGATTGATTCTCATCTCTTGTGTCTGATGTTTTGTACCTCGACACCTTCATCTGTCGAGATTTACTGAGGTTCTATATAATCTCCTCGTGTGATCTGAACCTCATTTCCCTCGATCTCTCTCTCTCGATAGCTTCGTGTTCTCTCATCCCAAACACTCTCATATCAATCCAAATCTTCTCCTCAAGGTTTCTTCAAGCTTTTTCAAGATTTTCTTCACTTGATAAGCTTCTAATCTCTCATTCTTCATGCATTTCATGTTTTGAAACCTAGGTTTTAGGGATTTTGAAAAATTTTGGGGTTTTTCAAAATTGATGAATGTTTGTTGAAATTTTGGGATGGGTTTTTGCTTAAATGAGTTTAAAATCTTATGCATTGCATCACATTAGCATAATAACAGTATTATCATGCATTTTAGATGTGTGCAATTGATTATGTGTTGGTAGGATTGGATTGGGCTAAGCCCATGATGCAATTTCTTTTGCATATCATATGTTCATGCATTCTCCATGCATACGTACTCTTTTTTCAATATACTTGTTATATTTGAAATGTCTTGGAGCTTTTTTGATTGTCTCTTTCTCTCCCTCTCTTTCTGTTTATGTTAGTAGTGTCTATGGCACATAAGCGTAAACCTACTCCGGCTCGGAACCCTCTTCGTTCCGGAGCCTCTTTATCTTCTGATTCTGCTCCTCTTTCTCTTCGGTTCTGTGATGATGATGCCCATAAGGCATTCTCGGAGAACTTTTCTAGACGCGGCATTCATTCGGAACGCCAAGTCATTCTAGCAGACTTCGCCGACACCGACCTTCCCGATGTCATTCATAGTTAGGGATGGGAGACACTGTGTGATGTCCTAGTCAATTGTCCTCTCGTGCTTATCCAGGAGTTTCACTACAACATGCACGGGATTGATTGTTCAGTACCTCTTTTCTTCACTCGCATTCGAGGTATGCGCATTCCTGTCACACCACAGCTTGTTGTGAATGTGCTTCGGGTTCCTAGGGTAGAGTTCCCTGACTATCCTGGTTGTGAGCATCTGCAGACTATGTCCAAGGATGAGCTCAAAACTGCTTTTTGTGAGCATCCTTTCAAGTGGGGTGAGCACCAATTCATTTACTGTTCGGGCTTTGCAAAAGGCCCTCGATTTTTAAACATGGTGATGACCTTTGTACTTCATCCTCTCTCTCATTATAACTCCATTACAGAGCCTCGTGCTCGGTTTTTGTTATCCCTCCTTGACCATCTGACTATTGACTTCCTTTCTCATTTTATACTTTCCATTATAGATGTTCATCTAGATTCGGCGTCCCGTGATAAGCTCATCTTTCCTTCCGCTATCATGAGGATTTTACACCATTTTTCCATCCCTTTTCCTGTGTCCGACCACTTCACTTATATTTGTGCCATAGACTATGCTACCGTTAAACGTAGTGAGGCGCAGTTCAGGTCATGACAGATGGATTCAGTAGCTCCCACCCGTCCAACTCCATCTCGATCTGCTCGATCCACATTCGCTCCCTCCTCTTCCACGAGCAATGTGCCACTGGGAGACATCATGGCACAGCTTCAGCGCATGGATGCTCGCCTAGATACACTCTCTACAAAGTTGTATCAGGTAAATGTTCATGTTGGTCGCATTGCTAGATAGTAGACGACTATAGGCGGTTTTGCTCCTGAGGCTTCTCCACCACCACCTCCTCCAGTAGCTTCTGATTCTAAGGATGAGGTTGATGATGATGGTGATGACAATGATGCTTTTGATGATGATGATGGCGATGCTAGCTCTACCGATGAGATGTCTACTTGACACTCTTATCCTTTGGCACTCGTAACAAAAAGAGGAAGTAGTTTTAGTATATGAGAGTAGTCATACTTAGGGGGAGAGTTAGTATAGGACATTTTTGTTAGGGGAGTGTTGATATTTTGAGGGATGTAGTGAGGATTTTATGTATCTTTTCTTTTCTTTCTTTTTTAGATACAATGTTCTTGTACCTTAGGTCTTGTGACCATTTATTGACATACATTGTACTTATTCTTCTCTATATATGAAAGTATGTTTTTTCTTTCACCTACCCTTTACATGTGTTGTTTCTTTTCTCTCTTTATACACATGTTTCTTATTACTTGTATGCAATCTATTATTTCTGTTTCACACAAAGATGCCTTGATGAGTTTTGATTAAAGTGTTTCAAAAATACAGGTTGTCAAAGTCTTCTTGCCATAAACTCTCTTCTTGCAAAATTTTCAAGAGTTTGTGTTAGGATAGATTTTATTGTATTCAACAAGTGAATATAAGTTGAGTGATTTATGACTTCTCTCATATGTTCATTTGTTTGTTGCGGTTTTGTCACGGATTGTCATAGGGGGAGATTATTAGGACATATGTGATTCACTTGTTAGGAACATATATTGCTATTTTATATAATTAGCTAATTTTTTGACAAAACGCATTTTACTTGTAATTGGGTAGATCTAGGTGTTTTTAATACTTCAAGAAACAAGGTTAAAAGATCAAATATTGAAGTTATTCAACTCTGTCCAAGAAACAAGTTGAATAGTGTAAATTCATTAAAGCTCGACAGTTGGCTCGACAGCTGCATCTATCGAGCTTAAGAAAGATGTTTCAGCTCGTGTGCTTGACACTTGCTCGACACCTCCTATCTATCGAGGTTTAAGAAAGAAACAAAAATTCTGATCTGTTTTCTTGGAATCCGTGAATGTGTTTTTGGGCCTTCTTTTCTCCAACCCTAGACATATAAAAGAATTATTCTAAAGGCCGTCAAAGGGTTCACAAGTTGCACAAGTGTTGACCGGAGACAGAATTTGCTCTTAGTTCATCGTTCTTGAAGAAGTTGCTGTGTATGTGCACCATAGGATTTTGTGACCAAGCATCTTCTTAATCTTCATCGTTGGGATGAACTAAAGAACTTTGCAGCCAACAACCGTCTCTAGTTGGTGATTGAAGTCACATACTGGGATCCGCGCAATTGGTTAGTCACGTACTTGGGAGCCGTGCAACGAAAGGATAAATTGTTACTATAAAACAAGTTCATTTGGGTATTAGGGTAAGGGTTCAAATGTAGGTTGGTATAAGGTACTGGGATTCCTTTACTTATAATCGCTTATTGTGATAATAGTGGAATTTCGAGAGTGGTAACTTGAAAATCACCCAGTGGGGTTTTTGTCGTCAGGTTTTCCCCATTTGTAAACAAATCACCATGTTATTTATTTTCCAATGCATACTTAGTTTATTGGTGATTTTTTTGTGCTACCACATGTTTGCATGTTAATTAACTTAATTAGTTCACTTGGCTAAATTAATTGTTTAATTTATCACAAGGGGTCAATTCGTTTTTGCCCCATCACTTAGGTTGTTTAGGTTGGGGTTTGGGATCTTTTTGGTTGACTTCCTATGGGAAGATTCAGTGTCTCACTATCAATACAAATGTTCACACACATAACTTTACTTGCTGTATCAGTTGTCCAGTCGTAGCATCTTCACTTTATTTGTTGTATCAGTTGTTCTGTCGTAGCATCTTCACTTTATTTTTTGTATCATTTGTTCTGATAACTTAATCTTTCTGTTATAACTAACCCATTTGCTACGGCTAATTTTCTTCTAAGTCCATAAAACGTGTGCAAATTTATGCGGACTAAAGTGCATATGTATTTGTTTGTTTTTGTTGTCTCTATTATTGGATGCTAGGTTTATGCAAAGATTGGCCCACAGCATAGTCCTGCTAGAGTATTGGGTCAAGCCCAACCTCCCAACCCACGGTGAAATGGGCCTAGGCGTAGCAAGATAGGCTTCAGCCAGTTGACAAAGAAACCAACCTACACTCATTAATGAAAGTACTTATTTCTATTATTTTTTTTTTTTTTAAAAAAAAATCACCTTGTTGATAAGACTCAAATAGATTTTATGTTTTATAGGCATTATGTTGTTTCAGATGTCCCACCATTTCACATTATTACAGAGAAGTTTGTGCCTACATCTGCTCGCTAGTTAGAAAAGTGCAACATATGGTGAAGGCTATTACACTAAAAGGTTTCTCTTGGCTCAACGCGGTGACAGTGTCAGAAATTTAGTCAAATAATTTTCTTTTTCTTTGTATATATTAATTATATTCATATTATGTATAATAGTATCAAATAGTAATTTAATTACAATTTAGTATACAAGTTAAATATTTTATAACTCAATGTGTGCTAAAAATATGTATTTATTAAAATTAAACAGTCAAGAGACAATATTAACAAAAAGAATGAGTCAATAGTTTTTCTTTTTCTTTTTCATCAAAGAGTCAGTAGTTTTTAATTTGCCAATAAACCTAAATTTTCAAAATAAATTATCAACATAATAAAGTATAACAATTAAGATAAAAATAATAATAGATAAAAAAAAATGTTAAATAGCAGACAAACAATCACTTAGATTTCAATACTAAAAAAATGCAAAAAAGAAACAACTAATTACGTGTTATATTATTATTATTATTATATGATATATAGTAGCATATTTTTATCAGGTTTACTAATAATTTATTATATTATATTTATAATGTCATATAATTTATTTATTATTTATATCTATACTATTATTTAAGGGGCTGCACCTATTTGGACAGGATTTTTTTTTTTGTTCCAAAATACCCCTACAGCCTATATTTAAGTAGGGACAAAACTTAGTAAAAATGCTTCTTTAACTTCCACGTAAAACACTATCTACAAAGTAGGACTATTTAGTATTTACTATTAAGTCTTACCTAAAACATTTCCTACAAAATAGGAATTCTAATCTACTCTAATCACTCCTATCAAAACACGTTACTTAGAAATTCAGCAGATGGCACCCTTGAAGTCACCCAGCCCCAACGGTATGCCTCCTTTGTTTTACCAAAGCTACTGGTCTTTGATTAGGTCGGATGTTGCTCAAACTATACTGCATTATCTAAACACAGGTACTCTGCCTAAATCACTTGGCCACTCTTTTATAACTTTAATCCCTAAAGTAAAGAGCCCGGATCATGTGACACAATTTAGGCCCATAAGCTTGAGTAATGTGTTGTATCGGATTTTTGCAAAGGTCCTAGCTAATAGACTGAGAAATATCATGCCCCATATTATTTCTGATTGTCAAAGTGCTTTTATACCTAACCGTTTGATTTTAGATAATATCCTAGTGGCTTTTGAAACTTTACACCACTTGAAGAATCGCACTAAGGGCAAAACTGGTTTTATGGCATTGAAGTTGGATATGAGTAAGGCCTACGATAGAGTTGAATGGGCCTACATGGAGAAAGTTCTAGTAAAAATGGGTTTCAATGAGAGATGGGTACAACTCATGATGCTTTGCATTACTACTGCATCTTACTCTATTTTGATCAATGGGGAACCCCAAGGAGAGATCTCACCCACAAGGGGACTTCGGCAAGGTGATCCCCTCTCCCCCTATCTTTTTCTCATGTGTACGGAAGGGCTACATGGTTTGATACGGAAGGCAGCCACCAACGGCGACATTCGAGGAGTGTCTATTTGCCAAAATGGACCCAAAATAACTCATCTCCTCTTTGCTGATGATAGCTTGATTTTTTGTCGAGCTAAGGAGAGTGAATGCCAAAGTTTGTTACAGGTATTGGCCACATATGAAAGAGCATTGGGGCAGCAAATTAATAGGGCCAAGACTACACTTTTCTTCAGTAAATCTACATCAAGAGAAATGCAAAATCTAATCAAGGATATGCTTGGAGTTACAGTGATACAACATCATGAGAAGTATTTGGGCCTCCCCTCTCTTGTTGGTAGGAATAAAAATGAGAGTTTTACTCACATCAAGCAACAAATATGGAAGAAATTACAAGGGTGGGAAGCAAAGCTTTTATCTCAAGCGGGTCGAGAAGTTTTGATCAAGGCCGTTGCACAAGCCCTACCCACCTATACTATGAGTTGTTTTAAGCTTCCTATTACTCTATGTCATGAAATAGAAGCCTTGATTTGTAGGTTTTTTTGGGGTCAAAGGGGTGATCGTAGAAAAATTCACTGGACCAAGTGGCAAGACTTATGTAAACCAAAAAACCAGGGTGGTATGGGATTTAAAGACCTCGCTTTGTACAATGATGCATTACTGGCAAAACAAACTAGGAGGTTATTACATGACACTTAATCCCTTTTCTATAGAGTTTTCAAAGCCAAGTTCTTCCCAAACTCCACATTGTTGGAAGCAAAATGTCCACAAAGTGCATCTCATGCTTGGAAGAGCATAATCAAAGGAAGGGATGTGATAAAACGGGGTGGGCTATGGCGTATTGGAGCTGGATATTCGGTGCAAGTGTGGGGTGATAACTGGCTGCCTAAACCTGGATGTCCAAAAGTCATCACACCAATGGTAGAGGGTTGTGTGACAAATAGGGTGGGAGACCTCATTGACCAAGAGAATAGGACATGGAATGAAGACTTAATTGATAGAACTTTCTATGAATTTGAAGCCTCAATGATCAAAAGCATCCCATTGTGCCGATCCTTACAAGATGACATCCTGATCTGGCCTTTTAATCCGAACGGTGTATACTCGGTCAAGTCGGGTTATAGATTTTTGCAAGACTCATGCCTAGCCCACCAGCCAAGTTCTTCAACGCCAAATCCCCTGCAACAGCTCTGGAAGAAGCTCTGGAGTCTTGATGTCCCGAATAAGGTGAAGCATCTGTTATGGCGAGCTTGTAAGGACTCACTCCCCACCAAAGCAAATCTGATGCGACGTAAAATCATCCCCGACAACATTTGTGAGATTTGTAAGCAACATGAAGAGGACACACTTCATGCTCTGTATCACTGCCCTGAACTACAGAGCGTATGGACAACGACTCCATCCTGGAACCAAGCTACCCTCAGGCAAAGCACATGCTTCTTTAACTTTATTTTTTCTATTTTTGCAGGTCTGAAAGAACCCGAGCTTCTCATGGTGGTATTATGGAACTTGTGGAAGCGTAGGAATAACCTTCGCTTGGGCAAGCCTACAATACCTCTGAATAAGGTACTGGAGCACTCTCGAGAGCAACGGATTGAGTCCCACTCCAGCCCCTTAACATCGACAACATCGACAACCAAGCAACCAGCTAGGTGGACACCGCCTCCAAATCATTGGTACAAACTTAACTTCGACGGTGCCACATTTGCCAACAAAGACACAGCAAGAATTGGGATCGTGGTGCGCAACAGTGACGGCCTCGTCATGGCATCCCTAGCACAACAAATCCCACTGCCACCTTCAGTTATAGAAGTCGAGACCCTAGCTGCAAGACGGGCTCTAGAGTTTGCTTTGGAGCTGGGTTTTGAGCAGATCATTCTTGAAGGAGATTCTGAGTCTTTGGATAAAGCCTTGAAGACGGAGTGTAGTAACTTTACAACGTACGGGCATCTAGTGCAAGATATTCTTTTCCTCAGTACACACTTGTCTAAGTTTAAAACATCTCTTGTACGTAGACAGGGTAATAATTTAGCGCACTCTTTAGCAAGAAAATCGCAATATTTATCACACATGTCAGTCTGGATGGAAGATGTACCACCAAACCTTTTATCTGTACTAGAGGTTGATTTCACTAGCCTTCATTAATAATACAATGGTCTCTTTCTCAACAAAAAAAAAAAACTTTTTTTATTTTTTTATAGCCATCTAAATTCATGTCTTTTTTTTAATAGCCATCTAAATCCATGTCTTGGTTTTCTCCCTCAATTCCCTTATCCGGTTATCCCACATTCCCACTTCCATTTTTTTCCCCTGAATTATCCACTTACAATTAGTTTCTCATCCACGATTTAATAGACAGTTACCACTCTTTTTTATAACAGTTTTTTTTTTTTTGTTAATTTCAAAAATAATAAATAAATAAATAAACTCCCAAAACATTATCCAACCAAGCTACCATTTTCTACTATAAAAGACGATTGCAGTATATCAATCAAAATTCAAAACTAAAATTCTTTGCTTATTTGAAGACAGAAAAAGAGGTAATTTTTCGGTGAATTGCCCCAGTGCTAATTTGTTACAGAATCTAAGTAACAGAGGTGAGAAAATTAAATTATTGATTTTAGGTATTTACTTTATGATTTTGATGTGTTTCTTAGCCGGTTTTTATAAATATTTGCACTTCATCTCTTTCTTTGTGATAAACTGTGTAGTTGAATTGCTTCTCTATAAAAAATTTTGATGTGAAAATTTTTCAAAACTGGGTTGTTTCTATTTGATTATTAGCATGCATTTGTTGAGATTTACTTTTTATTGTTAACATCTTCTCTCTTTGTTACAATTTCTTAGTCCTTATGAAGCTCTAAAAAACATATATGTTGAATTGAAAGTATTGCACTTTGGGAAAAAAATGGAAGAGCTCTAAAAAAACAAATATGTTAACTGCATCTGCAAGTTTATTTAAGATTTAAGAATTGAGGCTAGATATTAGTTCAAGTTTATTTAAGATTTAAGTAATAAGTTGGGTTTGAAAGATAAGGGTGATGTGTTTGATGTTCCATGCACCAATCCTTTTAATGTATTCCCTATTCAAGATACTCATGCTATTGGGAGTGGTATCAATCTAGATAAGGGAGGAAGAGCCTGAAGTGCAACAAAGAAAGTGGAATACATTTGGAATGATTTAAGGTCAACCAAAGCGTAGAAGAGTGTATAGTAAACCTGCTCACATAGTTATTACAAATTAGATTCTAAAAATAGAGTTATATAAAAATTCAAATGGCTTACGTCTTTGTAAACAAAAAACAAAATTCTTACTAAATAGACTAATTGGCAGCCCTCTCTTTGTGTCTTTGTACCTTACCCCTTGGAGCCGTTACTTCTCTAAGAGTCTGTTTTTGATAGATAGATTGCACACACTAAGAACTCTTTGGCTTCTGTAATCAGATTCCAGGTTAGAATATAGATATTTGCAAACTTCTACTTTGTCCATTTCCTATTTTTAATATCATTTTTATTTTGAGAAAGGAGATGTAACATATGCTAATGTATATAAGGATTAAAATAAAAAATTGGGTCTTATGAAAAAGTTCCAAAATTCTTTGATAAGTCGAGTTGACGTTTGCACAAATTTATTGGATTGGAATATTAGATAAGTTCGGGTGAGATTCAAACCTCACATGAAGTGTTTGTTATCTAAGAAATTGCTGTAAAAAAATTTCTTTTGTAATAGAAACTATATTTATCATTTGTATAATTCAATGTGAAATTCAATTTATATTTTTTTTTATAATTATTAATTTACTACTCCATGAAAAATCTTACGTACCTTTTCTCAATTTAAAGTTTGTTGATAAATTTTAAATTTAAGCTCTTTTTAAATTTTGTTATGGATGTGTAGTAAGTGGCTAACTTTTAGGATTAAAAAACTAAAATTTTGAATTAAACAAAAATTGATAAATGTGAGCCTTTCCTTTAACCAAAAAAAAAAAAAAAAAAAAAGGGAAAAAGGGAACAAACACCACCTAAAAGAAAAAAGAAAAAAAAAAAAGTGGATGCAACATTCATCTAAATTTTAGGATTTAAGCATCCTGGAGCTTTTCCTTTAACCAAAAAAAGAAATAATAAAATCAAAAATCAAAACAACCAAAATTTGAGCTTTTACCGTAAAAGAAAAAAATGGCAGTTACTAAATTTTAAATTTAAGCTCTTTTTAGCTTTTTGTTATGGATGTGTAGTATATGGCTAAATTTTAGGATTAAAACACTATATTTTAGAATTGAACAAAACTTGACAACTGTCATAAATATACTAGCCTCTGAACACACGCATGAGAGGCTCTTCTATTTTGTGGGTAATGGTTAATTTAGAGCATTTATTACACTTTGAAATTACTGCATTTTCTAATCACAAAAAACCTAGGGGTGTGATAAGTATTATGTGTGGTGAAATAATTTTTCTTCATACCCCTAGGTTTTTTTTATGATTGAAAAATGTAGTAATCCCAAAGTATTAATAAATGCTCTATATTTATATTTATACTACTTTTTAAGGGGCTTCTCTTGTTTGGACTGGATTTTGTTTTTCTAAAAAACACCCCTACAACCTAAATCTAAGTAGATATAAAGCTTGAAGATAACATAGTAAAAATACATCTTTAACTCTCACCTATAACCTTGCCTACAAAATATATTTAACTCCCACGTTTAACTCCAAGCATTACTCCACGTTTTCACTTTTCTTTCTTCAGTTTTTTTTTTTTTTTTTTTTTCCCCTTTATCAAGACTTAACTGGTTTTTTTTTTCTTTGCATAAATATTTATAAAAAATAAAAATAAAAATAAAAAAACTTAACTTTTTTTTTTCAATACCCGGTTTCCCTTAATCTCATCTCACGTTTGGTTTTTTTTTTTTTTTGGAAGAAAAAGATATACTAAAAAGTAGAAATCAATCATATCCAAAAGAAATCCAAAAATTTTCAAATACCACATTCAAACCCATGTTCAACTTCTATCAAAAAAAAAATCCCCTAAAAAAAAACCCCACTTTCAAATTTATCCAAAAAAAAACCCTACTTTCAAATATATCTTACGTTTCAGAAAAAAAAAAAAAAAAAAAAAAAAAAAAAAAAAAAAAAAAAAAAAAAAAAAGAAGGATAACTGAAGGTAGTTGTAAAAATCAGATTGCTACACCTATTAAAACCATGTTCGTTCTCCAAAAAAAAAAAAAAATCACATCCTCACATCCACCACAATATTTTCCTTCTCCTTTAGTTTCTTCTTCCATCATCCTCACTCTCACTTTGTTAAGTCTTCATAGATTTTTCAAATCCTGTTCATAAACTGATACCAGTTTTGATGTCATTGTTGGTCCTCAATAGGAAGGTCGGGGACAGATAGATTGCGGCTATGGGTTTAGGAGATTATGATACTTTGTTTTCTAGAAGCATTATCAAGGGTATCAATACACCATTCAATTTGCAGTAATTATAAATTGTAACTTTTTAGTTGTTGTTATTATTCAAGGGTGTTTGATGTTCCTAACCACATTATGCCTTCACTTCATACATTTTTTCTAGAGTATTTTTTTCTAGAATGTCTCATCAATTGGCCGAATTCAAGATTAATGTACTACTATGAATGTTCATTGTATTTTGTTGTTGTGTTAGCCACGGATGTAAACAATCTTAAATCCATTTCAATTAAAAAAAAAAATTTAACTTCCACACAAAAATTTATGGTATTATTTGTTTGTATTTGATTTGAACACTTTAATGTGGGTAGTGTACAGGAAAAATATTAGTATGAGATAGGATGATAGTCATTTGACTCTTTCATGGTAGAGTCAGATAACTATAATCATTTCCTAAATCTAATCTTTTTTGACAAGCATGAAGAAATGGGGAGAGAAAAGCCAAAAGAAGGAGGAGAGATAAAATAAAGGGTATTCATCTCCACAAAAAAGAAGATTGAACTCCATGCTAATCTATTTCCATATTCTTCCAACGGATTATTTCCATATCTTTAATGAACTCTTGAAATAATTCTAGCTTTCCATGGACATATCATGTAATGCAAAAAATTATTTCACCCATAAATGCATAACTTGTCATACTCCTAAGTTTTTTTGTGATAAGAAAATGTATTAATCTCAAATTATAATTGATGAAAAAAAAAAAAAAAAAAAACTTCTAAGCATGCGCGTGAGCGATTGAATATATCTGGAATTGAAGTTTTATTGGAAATGGCAAATGTTCTATTATGGCATAAAGTCAACTTAGAATGGTGATTTTTTATGTTATGTGATACTTGCAAATATGATTACTTTATTGGCATCAAGGGTAGTCAAGAATTGCCCTAATGAGAATGATGAGATAGCCCTAATAAGAAGGATATGACCATGGCATGGATGAGAATCGGCTATAATTGTGGGAAAATTGGGCATTCATTTGCTTAATGCCCCTAATCCTTTTGTGCTGTTATTCACCTTTTGATTTACTTTGTATCATTTCAAGTTTTTCTATTTCTGCTTAAGTTTGTCTTTGGATTATGTATTCACCCCATCAATTTAGATCTATTCTTTTAGTTGTTGTATTGAGTGATACTTCACTTGCATTGACTTAATGTACAAAGTTTAGTTCAAGTTAACATAAAATTGTTTTTAAAAGAATACTTTAAGGTGGCTTTACATGAATTGATAGCTCATCTCTATTAAAAGTTTTGAAAAAATTCATTTTTAAGTCACTTTAGTAATCCTCTTACTAGCCTCTAAGCACGCACTCACGCGTGTGCTTAGAGGCTCTTCTATTTTTTGGGTAAGGGTTAATTTAAAGCATTTATTATAATTTGGGATTACTACATTTTCCAATCACAAAAAAACCTAAGTGTGTGATGAGTATTATGTGTTTGCAGGTGAAATAATTTTTCATCACACCACTAGGTTTTTTTGTGATTGAAAAATGTAGTAATCCCAAATTATAATTGATGCAAATTATTAACTTTTTCTCCAAAAAAAAAAAAAAAATAGAAGAGCCTCTGAGCACGCGCTCAGAGGCTAGTCATTATTTAAGGGGCTTCCCCTGTTTAGACCAGATTTTTTTTTGTTCCAAAATACCCCTACAGTTTACATTTAAGTAGGGGTAAAACTTGGTAAAAATACTTTTTTAACTTCCACGTAAAACACTATCTACAAAATAAGACCACACTCCCAGTACACTCACGTTGGTTTTTAAACTACTCTTTTAACTTCCTGTGAACAAATTTTATTAATTTCTATTACATTTCCGGTTTTTATTTTTTTAGTATGAAGCTATATCCTTCTTCTTCTTCTAGAAATATCAAAAAAAACAAATCTAGATATGTATAAACTACTTTACGGAAAATAGACTTGATTACTTGACCGAATAAATATATATGAGCAAATAATTTTCTTTTACTTATCAGGTTATTCTCTTCTTCTTTTTTACTTAAATTTTCCTATTTCATATATACAATTACCATTTTTAAATATTTGTTTTGGTTTCTTATATTAAATGCCTCTCAAATGTGTATTTGTGATAATGAGATGTTACTGTCACAGCCATACTCTTGACATCATGCTTCCACTAGATCAAGAAGGGCACAACATAGCCACGATTATGTTTCAAGCCACTGGCTTCTCCTACTTCATCAATATCACACCAACAACGAATTAACACCTATTTGGTGAAATCCTAACTTCACAATATGTATTTGGTTGTCTCTTGCCACATGACAATTTCTAATTGTTTGGTACTTATTTCTCTTATTTAATGTCAAACTGTTCTTTCTTTTTTCTTTTTCTTTTCTAAATTCAATAATTTTGCATCTAATATGACAAATAAATTCTTTCTTTTAGTTCCCTTTATATATATTTCTTCACTTTGACTTCTGTTAATGGCTGTCTATAAAAGTTTTTCATTATTTTTAGCTTCCTTTCTATTTAAAATGATGTTGTTTCAAAGTGTCTCACAAGATTAACATAGTTTATGTTTAAATTCTTCATCTGCATGCTAGGTGCCCAAGAATATGACTTTTTTTTAGAACACTTTCTTTTAATTTGAACCTATATGCCAATAGAAACTATTAGGAAACTTGAAAGAAAAGGGGGGAAATAAACTAAAAAGCCTATAAAAAAGTGCATGGAGTGTGTAAAATAAAGAAGGCCACACACAAATGTTCTTTTGATGGTTTAGAATGTAGCTGAAACATTTTGTTCATTTCTCTTTATTATTTTTGTATGTATATGGATATTTTATTTTTTGTTGATAAATATGTACATGGATATCGTACATAGGTTGTTTTTCAATGTCATGTAAAACGTTATATGATTTTGATATTGTATCAAAATAAATTGTTGAGTTTGATTTTGGATGCTTTCAATAATTTTTGAATGCTTTAATTGGCTTCCTTAAATAAAATAAATCTGCACCAAACATTGAGTTTATCAACTAATCAAGTAACAATCCTCCAACTAAATTGGTACATTCCAGTTTCTTTTTCATCATTTAGTTTTCTACCTTGATGAAAGCACAATATTAATGTATACTGATTATTGAAAGCTAATCTATAATTTATGTTGAAAGATAATCTATATATAATTTATACTAGCTTCATCACACTCGTTTCGTGCATGCAATGAGGCTTTTTTTTTTTTTTGGGGGGGAAGGGTTTAGTGTCGTAATTTTTCTTTCATATTAATTTGGTGTTTACACATTTGTCTATTACATTACACATTTCACAAGTTAATGCTTGATTTGTATTGTACTTATCATTATTGTGTACGTTTTAAAGTGTCTATTAATAACACAAAGTAACACATTTTGTATCATAGGTTCATAGCAAATGCTGCTAGAAAACAATTAGAATGTGGAACAAATAACATTGCTCCACTAACTTCTCCACCATAGCCGACATAATTTTAATAAGTTGACCTATTCCATGTTTTAGATGCAGTGAATTATTTTACAATTTTACTTGATGTAAATATTTCAATTTTCTACATTGATCCATCAACTTCTTCATAATAGCTTTTGTAAATATTTTCACATGTATTTTGTAAGTAGTTTTATAGTTACAATTTTCATTATGCATTTTCAATATATGTAAATTTATAAGATTTATTCAAATGATCTTTTCTTTCCTCCCCTTAAAGGTTAATACTAAATTATAGCATCATCTTCCAATCAATAAAATGTTGATTACTACATAAGCAAAATTGCCAAAAACGAATGATCATTACGAAATACTAGCCTCTCAGCATGTGCTAAAATTTAAAAATTTGAATCTATTATAATTTTATATATATAAAGGAAAAAAAAAAGTCCAATAAAAAGAAAATGTAAAGAAAAAAAAAACCTTGGGATTCTAAACCAATACACTTGCTTTTGTAGACATTTCCTCTTAACCATAAACGTGGTGGAGCCTTGAAGGTATTAACTAATTGGATGGTTGGATTAAAACTTCAAGTGATACACACCACATGCTTCGTAAATAATGGAAGAAGCAAAGAAGAAAAATAGTAAAAAAACATATCAGTTGAATTGAGACAAGAGACAAAATGAGATAAAATGTCAAAGAGTCACCTATGCTAGAAGAACTTGGTGGTGTTTGCAACTGCGTAGTGGTTGCAAATAGGTACCCTTCCTATGAAGATTTTAGAGGTAAATGACAGCCTCAGATTGTGAAGTCGACTGTAGTAAGCTCTAAAACTGTTTTTCAACTAGAATTTTTTTTTTTTTAATTTATTGAAATGTTGGTGATTGGAGAATGTCTAAATATTTTTTCAGAATTTGGGGGGCTAGATAGTATATCTAGTCTTGAAAATTGTTTAATTGGTTGGGATAACTCATATTTCAAAATATCTACTTTTTTTTCTTCAAATTCTTTTTTTTGGGGGGGGGGGGGGGGGGGGGGGTGATGGCTCCCTTCATTAACTCCCAAAATTGGAAAGGAGATTCAACATCAGCTCAACACAAATAAGATTCTTTCTTATTCCGTTATTTGGGATAAAAGAGTATATTTTCGTCTAATTTTGTTTGCTTCTCATAGTACTATGTCCTATGGGAATTTAAGTTTATGGTGGTGGGAAATATGTAAAGTTCTAATTGTAAATGAGATCTAGTCTTTCAACTCCTTTTGAAGTATGAATGTTTCTGAACGGTTTTAAATTTCTTGTGTATTGTGCTCTCGTGTAGACAATTGAGATGGGTATTTTTATGTGTGCTCTCAAATAGACTTTGGTTCCCCTTACTATGACTTGCTAACTTGCAAATTTGATTCCACTCCCGCATCTTTTAGGTTTTCTGTTAGCTAAAAACTTGCTAATTTGATTCCTCTCCCGCATCTTTAAGGTTTTCTATTAACTAAAAATTGGATTTTATATTTTGGCTGTGTTTGGCAACATGTAAAATATTTTCCAAATGTAAAATATTTTCAAGTGTTTGGCTGCATTCTAAATATGCTACTTTTCTACTAGTTTCTCACATTTTCTCAACTTCCAAACAAATTTTATAGTAGAAAATTTCAATAAATATACTTAAAGGAACAAAAATCAAAATAAAACCATTCATTAAACTAAAAAATTTGGTCAAACTAAGAGAGGGAGGAAGAGAAAGTGATCGAAAACTAAGGGAAAAAGAGAGATCGGTCATGGGTGGTCATGGGTGACGAGATGGATCATGGGCGATGAGATCGAGACGACGAGATCAGTCAAGCGGCAGCAGGCTTCAGGTAGCGACAAGATCAAGATGACGAGAGTTCGAGCAAGAGAGTGGCAGCGATGGGCTTCAGGCAGCAGCGGGGTTCAGGTCTCAAGTTCAAGCTCTCTCTCTTCAGGCAGCAGCGGGGTTCAGGTCTCAAGTTCAAGCTCTCTCTCTCTCTCTCTCTCTCTCTCTCTCTCTCTCTCTCTCTCTCTCTCTCTCTCTCTCTCTCTCTCTCTCTCTCTCTCTCTCTCTCTCTCTCTCTCTCTCTCTCTCTCTGAGGTAGGCTGAAAATGGGTGTAATTAGTTTGAAGGTAAAATAGAATTGTAAACTATGTTACACTTCAGGGGTTGATATTTTATAGTCAACGAAAATCATTTTCCGTTTGACTGAATTTTTCGACCAATCCAAACATGCCCCATGGTGTAAAATATTTTCCATATTCCTTTTACAGCCGAAACAAACACAGCCTTTGTAGCCATATTACATTTTAATGATTGGCCATCTCTATACCAAAAATTTGATATTCCTTAAATTGCTTCCATGTTGCCAATCGCTTACCATCTTTAATATATATAAATGCTTTTCCAAATCCATATATATATCTATATATATATATATATATATATATATATATATATATATATATATATATATATAATTTAGAGAAAATCCAATTAGATTCTACAATTAAAGTCCAATTTTGTGCTATGTGTCATAAATTTTTTATTTTTAGAGAGTTTTATTTCTTAATTTTGGAGTCAAGTGTAGGACCACATCATAAATATCCATCTAAGTGAGTTATTGCATACAAAAACCAAAGAGACTAAAATTAATGAACATAAAAAAATTTAAAAATTTAAAAAAAAAAAGTTAAAATAAGAATAAAAAAATGGACAATTTACATTTTCTACCTAATAATATTCTTACAAGATTTTTTAAATAGTTAACCAAAAAAAAATAGATATCAATAATATTTAAATTATATATTTAAGAATTAAACTATGCATCTTAATGTATATCTTTTAAGTATATCCATACATATGCATGGAGTTATAAGCTAATATATATTAACAAGCAAAATTTAGAGAAAATCCAATTAGATTTTAATTGGATTCACAATTTTGCGCTATGTTTCCTATTTAATTTTTAATTTTGTATCTAATGAATTATTAAGTGTAAAAATCAAAGAGTTCAAATCCAATTAGATTATAAATTGGATTTCAATTAAAATCTAATTTTCCGCCATGTGTCCATCTAAGTTTTTAATTTTTGTGGCAAATGAATTATTGGAGTCTAAAACCAATTAAATACTAAATTATATATATAATGTGAAACCATTACACATTTTAGAAATGTATGGTTTAAAAAAGTGTAAACTAATACTGTATGATTTGAACTGTATAATTGTGATTATTTTTAATTGTATCCGTGCATATGCACGAAGCTACACACTAGTTAAAAGTAATGGTTAAAACAATGATCACATACGAGGATTAAAGCTTCTTGAAACAATTTCCAAATGGGATAACTAAAAGACCTTTTAGTCAAATAAGCAAAATAAAAGACATTTTAACAAATCTTTTTATAGAATCAAAATTACATGGATACTTGTTTAAATTCAAAGACAAGTAATGAATTTTCAAATAATACAAGCCAACGAATACTCCTGTACCATACAAACAAAAATTTGAGATAATAACAAGATTAGATTTCTCCTCCCTAGCCTCCAGAAAAGCTATAATTCTCTTTACGTATGCCATATGAGATTTTTGCATCGATCTTATATCTGATACATTACAGTGGCTCTCATACATACCCACTTTACCAAGTTAAGTCAAGTTGCCCCCTACCATGGTTTCATCTAGTTTGGTACCCGTAGGAAGTCCATATTAAAATACTAGGCTCATCAAACACCTTTGCATGTGCAATAATACTCTTTTTTATTTTATTTTATTTTTGTTTAGTGTTATAATTTTTAAAAGTGATATATAAATAACCGTGTGTATTTTTATTTTTATTTTTTTTAAAGAAAGAGGTATGGTAACATGGAATAATGTTTAAACATGAGGTAGAAATAGTGTCATAAATTTTAGGCTGAATGAAAAAGATAAATGAAAAAATCTAAAATTTAGGAGGAGTAAATTACTCTTTTAACCAGTTTTTATTTTATTAATTTAAAATTATTTAACTAAAAGATATGGATATTTTAGAAAGTTTAAGAATTTTTATATGGGTATTTTAGTATGCAAAATGTTAAAACTCAAACAAAGAATCATTTTCTTTTTTAATATACAAGATAGAAATTCTACTCTAGCTTAATCTAAGCATATATATGTGTGTGAAGTTCCCTCCTAAAGACTTGAACCCTGACTCTTACCCCCCACACCCCATAAGCACTTATACTTATGGAGTGACCATCGCATTAAGGGTATGTGGTGGTGAGAATCATGTTATTAATAGTATAGATAAGTATTAGAAAAACAAAACCAAACTATATGATGGGTCGTTTCAAAACTAAAATTATAATAGACCCTAAAGAAAAGTTTCACAAACCAACAAATTCCTATATATTGTATCATTTCATCAAAACTAGATATTTAAAGGCAAAAATTCCCCAAGAAGAAAATTACCAAATGAAAGAAAATAAAACGCTCATTTTTCTAACAATTTATATTTTATATACTACAAAAGAGTCTAGAGATTAATGAAAGTAGGTGGCTACCAGTTGTTTCCAAGACCAAAAGTTCATAACATATGTTGGTGTAGAAATTTTATACCATCTCATTGGGTTGTAAAATAAGGATGCCAAACATTGATACTAAATATCCCTTGAGGCATAAATTTTTTATTTACGTGTAAATGCAATAGTTGGAAGCCTATTATGACCTACAAAACTAGGAGCTAACCAAAAGTTAAATTTAAATTTATGCAGGAAAAAAAATTAACTTCCATACTCTACTTAAGGAATGTGATTTCATAACCACAACGAAAGATGCAAAGCTAGTAATCATTTCAGTTTACATGGATGAACCAAAATGAGATATATGAAAAACGATAAAGCATATCAAATCCACAAGTCATGAGCTAGTATCCTTGAGGCTTGGAGAAAATATAGTAAATGGAAAGGACCCCCAATCATGTAGAGCAAGGACTATTTGGCTTCTTTGTTTTGCTTAATTTCTAACTACCAAATTTTTCATAGCAAAAATAGATTTTTTTTTTTTTTTTTTTTTTTTTTTCATTTTCATTCATTGTGCATCTTATGTTCTCATTCCAAATGACTAAGTTAGTCCTGTTATATGTTCAGTAGAGTGCAAAATTACTTTCTTCAAAATTCAAGGTTTTCCTTCAATGTGGAGTAAGTACAGTCCTAAAATAGCTGCAAGACAAAGAAACAAGATTTTCCTTTATAAATCAACCATTTTGCTTTCTCTTTTTTTTCTTTTTTCTTTTTTTTTGGAAACCATTTTGCTTTTTAATTATAACAAAAAATGAAGAAAAATTCTTACATTGCACCCTAGGAAAAAAATTTATTTTTAGATTTCATATTGATTTCTCTTTTCCCACATTACTCAATAGTTAAAACTTTTGTCATACAAGAATTAACATCGTTCTCAATTTTCTTAAGGTAGTTAGGTAATGGCCTTCTCTATGCCTCTATCAAAAAATACCAATCTTCCTTCCTATTACTAAAGAACCACAATCAGATTCGTTTAGGGGTTGTACCCTAACACTTAGAGATGTAATCAAAACCCAAATCAAGTTATTAAGGTCCAAAAAACCAACCCAAACCCATCAATAATTAGAAATTCAAATTGGAAAAAAGGGCAACTCACAAGAATAAACCTTGGGATTGAGACACCATGCTCACGGTGGCTCCAACATGTTTATAAGCTCTAGCAATGAATCCGGCGACTTATGTGGCGGTGTGCATCAGTGGGTAAAGGGGTGGAGGTCTAGGCAAGAGGAAGCAGAGGAGGTTTTTTACTTGGTCTGACAAGCATTTGTGGATTTGAGATTTAAGAATGTTATTATTGTATGTGGTAAGGTCTATTTGGCTTTTACTAAAACTAATGTGTAACCCTATACAATTAAAAACAATCACAATTACATGGTTCAAATTATACATTTTTTTGAGAAGATGTTGAAATTATACATCGTATTAGCTTACACATTTTTTAAACCATAGATTTCTAAAATATATAATGGTTTCTCATTAAATATAAATATATAAATATCATTTTTTTTTTTTTTTTTTTGGGAGCAGAAGGTTAGAATTTTATTAAAATAAACACTATTGTTTACAAGTATGGCCAACCAAAAGGAAAGGCATAGTCCTACTGCATTTTACATAATCCACCGTGGTTGTGACTGAACATGCTTGAAATAATAGCAATTTCATGCATTCCAAATACTCCACACCGTGATCGCCCACCTATCTAGCTCTAGTGACTCCAACGTTTCCTACATATGTTTGAAGAGTAGGAAAAAATCAACCACCTCATTGCTGCATTTATGTACACGCCCACTGCCCAACGCCCATACATTTCTTGCGAACGGGCATTTTCATAGGCTATGAGCAACAGTTTCTGGTTCTTGACGACAAAGCTCACATGTTGCCTCTACTTGGATTTTCCTATGGCTCAAGTTGTCCCTTGTTGGTAGGCAGTTTGAGCATGCCCTCCATAGGAATGTTCGCACCTTTGGAAGTACGTTGAGCTTCCAGATTTTCCTCCATGTAACGCCATGATCTTGAGCCGATGAGTATTCAGCCAATGCACTAGATTTCAGTCTCAAAGCAACTCTGTATGCAGTCTTCACAGTGAATGTTTTCGCTTTATTCTCAATCCAAACTAGTGTGTCCTGGGAGTCAAGTCGGTTGAGGGGAAGAGATAAGATTTTCTTGCAAGTTCTCGGGGTAAATGTTTCTACCAGTTTTCCCCTATCCCACTGCTGTGAACTTTGGTCTATCAACTCGCACACTTTCATCTCCGCATTAGGCTCATGAAAGAACGTTGGAGCACATGGGAGCCATTTATGTGTGGTTACCTCGATACTGTTGCCATCCCCGATCTGCCATGTGGACCCTTCCCTTAACACCTCTCTTGCAGCCAGCAATGACCTCCAAACAGCCGACGGATTAGATCCCAATTCTGCCATCAAGAAGCTGCTGTTAGGAAAATACCTCGCCTTGTACACCCTATAGAATAATGATTGTTCATTATGGATAAGCCTCCATGCTTGCTTAGCCAACATTGCCAAATGGAAAGCCAATATATCTCGGAACCCCATGCCTCCCTACTTCTTATCTTTACACAATTTTTTCCAATTGATCCAATGAATCTTCTTTTCATCCTTGGTTTGGCTCCACCAGTAATTAGATAGAAGGGAGTTGATTTTGTTACAAATGGCATTAGGCAGTTTGAATAAACTCATGGAGTAGGTGGGTATAGCTTGGGCAACCGTCTTAATCAAGATCTCCTTCCCTGCTTTAGATATAAGCTTTTCCTTCCACCCCATCACCCTTTTAGTGATTTTTTCTTGAAGCTCCTTAAAGGTGTTAACCTTTGATTTTCCACACACCATTGGTAGTCCCAAATATTTTTCACAATTCGCCATTATCCTTGCCCCACCATTTGTTGTATAGCCCTTCTCACTTCTGGTTTGGTGTTAGTGCTGAAAAATAAGGATGTTTTTTGTCTGTTGATTGCTTGGCCAGATGCAGCTTCATAAATCCCCAATAGATCCAGTAACCTTTGACACTCCTCCACAGTGGCTCGACAAAATAAGAGGCTATCATCAGCAAACAAAAGGTGAGAGATACACACCCCATGTTGGCTAGACTTTATACCTCTCAAAGTGTGGTTCTCTTCGGCTTTTCTAAGCATGGCAGACAAGCCTTCAGCACAAAGAAGGAACAAGTAAAGGGAAAGTAGGTCCCCCTGCTTTATTCCTCTTGATAGTTTGATGAATCCACATGACTTCCCCATTAATTAGGACCGAATATAAGGCATTTGTAATTGTCTCTATGGCTAATTGAACCCATTTAGGATCAAAACCTAGCTTTAGCATTATTTGGCGTAGAAAGCCCCACTCCACTCGATCATAGGCCTTGCTAATGTCAAGCTTGACTGCCATTTGTCCCATCCTTCCTTTTCTTCGATTCCTCATCCTGTGTAACAACTCATATGCTACAGTAGTATTATCAGTTATAAGCCTATTAGGTACAAACACACTTTGTGCATCAGATATCACCATAGGGAGGACATATTTCAAACGATTAGCTACAACCTTGGAGACAATTCTGGATATTACATTGCCTAAACTTATTCGCCTATAGTCAGACATGTTTTTCAATTCATTGTTCTTTGAAACAAGAACAATATGTGTAAAATGCATTTTATGCAACATGTGACCAAAATTTAAGACTGACAGCACTGCTATTGTAACATCTTGGCAACTATGTGCCAATACTTTTGAAAAAAGAAAGGGGGCATACCATCTAGTCTTAGGGATTTTGAGGGGTGCATCTGAAACAACGCTTGCTTTACTTCCTCAGATCTGTACCTTTGGAGTAAGGTTGTGTTCATATCTGGAGTCACTACTTGATCCATTGTGTTCAATACCCCACTAAAGTCTATCAGGTTGGAGGAGGTGAATAAATCCTTGAAGTAGTTGATGGTTGTCTCAGCAATCTGGTCATCATTTTGGCACCATACCCCAGTTTGGGATGGGATTCTAGAAATATGGTTTTTCCTTCGTCGTTGGCTGGCTCTTTGGTGCAAGAACTTTGTGCTTTTGTCACCCACTGGTAACTAAATAGATCTTGACCTCTGCCACCAATAAACTTCATCCTGGTGGAGGAGTGCATTAATCTTGTTTTTCAGTGCTTTGATTGTTGGCTGGTTTGCTGGATTATTTTGTAAAGCTAATTCCTCCAAACTTGACTTCTTCTCTTAGATTCTTGTTTTGAAATTCCCCACTGTGTTTCGACTCCATCCAATCAAGGCTTGCCTACATCGTCTAATCTTCTCAAACAGCCGATACATAGGGCTGCCTGCCCCACTCTCAACCTCCCAAGTAGCCTGAATTATCGCTTAACAACCTTCATGATATGCCCACTTTTCCTCAAACCTTCTTGGTACTTTTTTCTTCCTGCATATTTGGTTAGGCACAAATATATTGATAAAAATTGGATTGTGATTAGAATAGGAAGATTGGATGTGAAAGACCTCTACATGGGGAAAAAGAGATCGCCATTCAGAATTTGCACATGCTCTATCCAATCGTTCTTGAACAAAAGCATCACCAGGGTGTCCATTATTCCATGTGAAAATATTTCCTTGGAAACCCAGGTCCACCAAACCACAATGAAGTAGTGCTGCCCAAAATTCCATCATTGGTTGTTGTTGTTTTGGTAGGCGTCCCTGCTTTTCTGAAGATTGTAAAATCTCATTGAAATCGCCACAACATAACCATGGGACTGAAAACCTTGTGTGCAGGTGTTTTAAGAGTTGCCAAGACTCCCTCTTCCTTTGTTCCTTCGGCCATCCGTAAAAATCTGTTAACCCCCATGATGGGTCTGATCCATTCAGTATGAGTGCTTCAATATGATTTGGTGAGTAGGTTTGTATATGTAATTTCACATCCTCCTTCCACAGTAAAGCCAAGCCACCTCTTCTTTGTTCATCCGGTACAGCTAACATGTAGCGGTAGGGTAAATCAGCCTGGATCCACCGCATCTCCTCGACTGATTGTTTTGTTTCCATCAAAAATGAGACCTTGGGAGTTTTTTCCCTCACAAGATGAGAAAGGACATCGACCGCACGTTGGTTCCCAAGCCCCTGGCAGTTCCAGCTTAAAAGATTCATTGGTGTCGGCGGGGCTGATCCTCAACCTCTGCCATTGACAATAGCTTGATATGGGTGGCATCTTGTATTTTAGTCCACTTGCCACACAAACCAGATTCCTTGAAAGTTGTTGCTTCTTCCTCGAATAATCTTCTCTTGGAGCCAATGGTAATAGCATAGCTAGGGTTTGTTGTTGAAGACCCATGCTTTCTCTCTATTTTTTTCCATGTAGGACCCTTGTTGCTGTCTCAATTTTGGGTTTCTTTCTCCAAGTCACGTGCTGCCTTACGTGGCTTTTTTGATGATGCATGTGGAGCACTAGTCACAGAGGCGTATTCTACTGGAACACTTATTAGGGCATTAGGTCCTTTTTTTTCTGTTACTTCAGCCATACAATTCATTCCCTCCTTAATATTTGTTATGGTTTGGGAAGTATCTAATCCCAAGATATTTGCTGCCAATAATTTCTCTTTTAATGATTTGGTTTCCATTCTAGCTCTGTTAACCGTTTGGCAACTGTCTTCAACAGTACCTTGGTTAGCATTAAATGCATTAATGATTGGTGGTTTCAATTGTTGAGACGCATGAGGTGCCTCCTTCACACCCCTGTATGTTCTCGGCGTGCCGTCCGCCCTTGTCAGCCTCCTCTGGTTTGGTCCATCCCTAGGGTTGCTTTCCTCCTTTCGACAGTATCTAGCTTTCAGCCATTCACCATATGGCAAGTCAGGGAACCCCTGGTCAATGGCTTTTGAGCAACCTTTTGCTTCATGTCTAAAACAGCCACACCAGAAGCATAGCCCAGCCAGACATTCATATTTAAAACCAACTCGTATTTTGTCACCCTTTGGACTAGCTACAATCCCCCCCTACGTATCGGCTTATCCAAAGGAAGCTCAATTCTAATACGTAAAAACCAAGCTTGTTCCGACGTGAAAGCAGTGGTATCGATCTCCACTACTTCACCCAGCCCCCTTCCAATATCTCTGCCAGTCTCCTCCGTAAGTAAATCAAATGGTAATCCCCAAATCTGAATCCACATTGGAATCGTTTGGAATATCACCGAAGCTACCGTCATACCTCGTTCCCATCTTCGAAGCACCAAAGGATGATCTTCGAAACTCCATGGTCCATTGTTAATGACCCATTTCAACTGACTCTCTAATGTGAATTTAAATTGAAACAGGCCCTCCCCAACGTCAACAATCTTAAGATCAAACCCCATTCTCCATACTGCCCTGAGTAGTGATTTCGCCGCCCTTTGGTTGTACGGTTGGGTTGTTAGGAAGTGTCCCAAGAGAATTAATGAGCATTCTTCTAGTATTTCCTTTCTTTGGGCTTCCCTGACTTGACACACTTCCCCCTCTTCCTCGGTCAAGTTGATTCTTTATAGCCTTTCAATGAAATCCCATCCATTCAGTACCCCAAAGCTGTGTTGGTCTTGAACGGTATTCCCTCACTTTACTTGAAAAATCAAAAGGAACACACCACTACTAGATGAAAGAAAAGCTCACCCTTAGTGAGAAGAAAAGTGACACTTTTACCTTTAGATTAAAAGAGATTTGAACAATATCTCGACAGCCCAACTTCGTGAGGGACAATGTTTATGATTGTTACTTGATTAAGACAATTAAGTTGCCAAAGTTTCATCCTCACTTGGAGTTGCCAATTTCTCCATAATGACAAAACTCACTGGAGGTAGGGTGTAACATCACTTTACATCAGATTGCCAAGTTATCTTGAGTTTAATTGGATTTAGATTCTTCAGTTTTTGCACCTAATAATTCACTTGGCAAAAAAATTAAAAACTTAAATGGACACATGGCACAAAATTGGACTCTAATTGAAATCCAATTTAGAATCTAATTAGATTTGGATTTTTTTTTTTTTTTTTTTACATTCAATAATTCACTTGGCACCATAATTAAAAATTTGATAGGACACATAGCGCACAATTGGACCCCAATTTGGATTTTAATTTGATTTCCTTTGAGATTTGACTTTTAATATATATATATATATATATATATATATATATTTATATTTAATATGACATGGTGAGTTTTTATTGGATGGCGTAATCAAAACTAGCTTTTATGCCAGGACCGAATCCAATTTAAACTCATTTCCCAAACATAAATGAGAAATTTGATTGGCTCCAAACATAAGAGGGCAAGACCCAAAAGAAAGAGGGAGAAAAATATTTTTTTCCCCTTTTATTTTTGTTTTATTGAATAAAAAAATTTAACTACTAAAATCATTTTTTTGCTTATCCGTATATGTCACTTAAAAAGTCTTATGAAAATATGCATTTCTTAATTTTATTTCTTCCTTTTCCTTTCTTACGATTAATAATTTTCATTTTTTATGAAAAAACTAACATACGCCACACAAACACAAACAACAGCATTCCCAGCACATAGATGCCACGAATTCTCAGCCATCCATTTTGTACCCTGAGCAGCCACGTCACAAAATTCTCAACATCCTATCAAAATACAAATGCCTGGACCCCTTCTCACACCTTTTATTTTACCCTGGACCCTGTCAGTGGTTCCTATGTATGCGTAGTTTTTTGTATTTTTTTTTTAATTTTATTATTATTATTATTATTATTTCAACAAATAATGCTACATGCACAAAAGAAAAAAATTGGAAATTATTTTTAAATATGTTGAAATAGCAAGCTTTCACAAGTTTTTGTCTGAACCAATTATTGATTTTACTTTTTTTTTTTTACAAACCTCTAACAATCTGCCATATTAAAAAATATCAAATTTTGTGTCTCTAGACTTTTTTTTTTTTTTCTTTTTCAGAAAAATTTTAGGACTATATAAAAAATCATAACTATCTATATAGCACACTATGAGTAGTGAAAAAAAGACATGAAAGTTCATGTGAAAGTGACATTTTTATGGATGCTACAACAATTTTTATTCTTGAGGTGGTGCACTTTTTTTTTTTTTTAAATTGTGGTAAAGGATAGATCATATATTAAGCAAAAAATATATGTCTGTAAGCCATATCCCTTTTTGAGATTAAAATAAAATACATATGTCCAAAGGGGACCATACAATATAACAAATTCATCAACTTGGCTGGATCCTTTCCTTGCTAAAGCTTTAGCACATTTATTTGCTTCCTTGTAGGAATGTTTTACCCTACGTGTGGTACGCGTATTTGCTTCTACTTTTAAGATATATATTAAGATATATATATATATATATATATATATATATATATATATATATATATATAATTGCAAGACATGGCGGGGAAAAATATTTTTCTCCCTCTATATTTGGAGTAGTTCACAATTCTATCATTATTTTTTAAAACAACCAACTTTCCCCTTATTCGGGAATGAATAAATATCCCTAATTCGTTATTTTCTCAGTTAAATACAACGAAATATTTTAAAGATGTTATTAATCATATATCATAAAGGAATAGAAAAAGTTAAGGATTGTATTGTTGTTTTATTGGAGGCAAAAACACCATTTTGGTCCCTATATTTTAGGGTCACTGTCAATTTCATCCCTATATTTTAGTATAGGTCAATTTGATCCCTACTATTTTAAACTTACATTCAATTTAGTCATTGTCGTTAATTCACTAACAGGAAAATGCTTATGTGGCAAACAATTTGTACATTTGGCATGTTTATTATTTAAAAATTAGATCAAATGATGATGTGTCTAAGTTTAAGTGGCCATGTTAGCACTTATGTGGCAAAAAAAGCCACATAAGCTTTTATATATATATTTTTTGTTTTTTGTTTTTTGTTTTTTTATAAACTTGCAATCTCACAAAAATAAAACCAAATCTCTCAAATAGTAATTGTGATACCCCAATTTGATTGATTGTGTGTGTGATGTGTGTGGGTGTGTGATGAGTCTCACATCGGGTATTTACTAGGTTAAACTGGGCTTTATTAACAACTACAAGGAACCTCAATTGTGACTAATCCTTTTGAGGTATAGCATAGATGTGGCTAGCGCTTTTTTTTAGATCGTTACATATGGTATCGGAACCAGTCCGGTAATCCCATGTGAGCTCAGAGACACTACCCCACAAAGTGGGCCCTAACAAGGACGTTAGGGATTTAAGTGGGGGAGATTGTGATGCCCCAATTTGATTGATTGTGTGATGTGTGTGGATGTGTGATGAGTCCCACATCGGGTATTTACTGAGTTGAACTGGGCTTTATTAACAACTGCAAGGAGCCTCAATTGTGATTAGTCCTTTTGAGGTATAGCGCAAATGTGGTTAGCACTTTTCCTTGAGTCGTTACATATACATCGGGTATTTACTGGGTTGAACTGAGTTTTATTAACAACTGCAAGGAGCCTCAATTATAACTAGTCCTTTTGAGATATAGTGCAAATGTAACTAGCACTTTTCCTTGGGTCATTACATATGCTATCAGAGCTAGGTTGGTAATCCCTAGTGGACTCAGAGACACTACCTCATAAAGTAGGCCTTGACAAGGACGTTAGGGATTTAAGTGGGGGAGATTGTGATACCCCAATTTGATTGATTGTGTGTGTGATATGTGTGGGTGTGTGATGATTCTCACATCGAGTATTTACTGGGTTAAATTGGGCTTTATTAACAACTACAAAGAGCCTCAATTGTGACTAGTCCTTTTGAGATATAGCGCAGATGTGACTAGCGCT
>JARPSG010000002.1:37356356-37691356 GCA_029955605.1 Quercus engelmannii | reverse complement strand
CTAATATGGGGCTGGAAAGTCAATCAGCCATTAATCCATGCCATAAATCACGCCCAATCAAAGCAGATCAGCCCTCAATAGCTTAGATTAAATTTATTACACCTTCATCTTCCTTTGGACCAAGCTTGGAATGTCCTACGTTAGAATCAGCCAAAGTCTCTTGAATCAGCCCATTAAGTGCTTCTTTGATCTTCTTGGATCTTGCTTTAGTAATAGGCCTAACTGGAACATGCAATGGATCCTTGAATGCTTTGTGATTCTCATCACTAGGTCCATGCCGGTCGAGCTTGGGATGAGGATATTCGAGTCAGGTGGGTCAGGATCGATTGGATCTAGTTTTCTTTGGGGTTGTTGGCCACGGATCAAGCTCTATTGTGGATCTAGGTTTAGGATGGTATTGGACGGCTGGGGTATTGGTGGATTTGGGTTTGTAGCCAAGGATTTTGGGATTAGTTTGAATCTTTGAATTTGGGGCTTTTGTTTGAAATTTTTGGAATTAGTTTGAAACTGGGTTTGGTGGATCTACATCTGAGTTTTCTTTTAGGTGAGGATTTAATCTTTTAGAAACAACATGGCCTATGTTGATTTAAATTTTTTGGACTAAATTATTGTTTCGTTACGAAGGAATTGCAAGAAAGGAAAAAAAAAAACCAATATCAATAAAATAAAAATGAAATTCTGCCAGGTTAAGAAAATTGCGAGAAACTTAGAAAAAAAAATACAAAATGGAAAAAATTAGTAAAGAAAAGAAAATTATTTTTTTAAGTTGATGTGGCTTTTTTTGCCACCTAAGCACTAACATGGCCACTTAAACTTAGACACATCAGTATCTGATCCAATTTTTTAATATTAAATATACCAAATGTATTGTTGAGGTACAAATTTTCGGGCTTTAATTTCATTAGCCCACTCACAAAATACCCACATGAGCCCACACATTATTTTAAACTCACATAAATATTCCCCATATATATATATATATATATATATATATTACCCAAATATTCTCCATGTTATTGGGCTCTCACAAATATTCCATTCACAAGCCCCTAAATTGCCTTGGGCCCTTTCACAAATATTCCATACAAAAGCCCATAAATTGCCTTAGGCCCTCTCACAAATATTCCATACAAAAGCCCATAAATTACCTTGGGCCCTCTCACAAATATTACCCATTATAGCCCACATATTATCCAACTTGGGTTTTTACAAAAATACTCACCATATTGCTACCCTATTGAGCCACAAAATTATACCATCTCTATAAAAAGCCCTGCCTTGTAGGAAAATCCAAAAAGCCCAACAAAACCCTTACAAAGCCCGTTGCTACACGGAACTCTTACAAAGCCCGTTGCTACAAGGCACCTCTAAAGCCTGCTACGATGCGGCACCTCTAAAGCCCGTTGCTACATGGCACCTCTAAAATCCGCTACAATGCGGCATCTTCAAGGCCCGCTACGATGCGGCATTTCTAAAACCCGCTACGATACGACACCTCTAAAGCCCACTACGATGTGGCACCTCTAAAGTCTATTACTATACGACACTTCTACTAAGTCCATTGCCACACGGCAATATTTTTGCAAAATCCTACAAAGCCCAAATGCTAATTTGGCTCCTATTTTACAAAGTCCAAATATTAATTTGATAACTATCTCTAAAAGCCCAAATAATAATTTGGCACTATTTTCATAAAGCCCAAATGTTAATTTGGCACTTATTTTACAAAGCACAAATACTAATTTGGCAACTATCTCTAAAAGCCCAAATAATAATTTGGCACTATTTTCATAAAACCTAAATACTAATTTGGCACTATTTTACAAAGCCTAAATGTTAATTTGATACTTATTTTACAAAGCCCAAATGTTAATTTGGCACTTATTTTACAAAGCCCAAATACTAATTTGGCAACTATCTCAAAAAGCTCAAATAATAATTTGGCACTATTTTATAAAGCCCAAATAATATTTCGGTAACGATTTTACAAAGACCAAAACACTATTTTGGCAAAAACAATTACTTTATGCTCAAAACCTAAATGCTATTTTGGCACATACTTACAAAGCTTAAATACTATTTTTGACACTTGTTTTACATATGCTAAATCCCTCACTCATGGGAAATATAATTACTAATCCCTCAAAAAATACTTCTCTTACAAGATTTATGAAAGCCCATGTATATCACCCATGGCAAAACTCTTCATTTTGTAGGAATGACTAAACCCAAAGAAGCTTAACTACAAAGCCCAACTAGGCCAGCCCAGCTAACATACAAATTCCAGCAGCTGAAGCTCACGTGAGCTGACTAGCTAAATCTCAGCACAACTAAACAGCTGGAGCCCCTTCCTATCAAGTCCCAACTTGTCCAATCAGATCAGAAGAGGACATATGTCCATCAGGGGTTAAACCCTTCCTTCACAAGCTGAAATCCCATCATTTCTCAAGTGACATAAAGCTAAAAGTGATGTGACAGAAAGTTGGGAAGTTTCAACCAGCTGTCACTTCTTTCTTCTCCACCCATCTAGTTAAGAACCAGAAGTAGCCATGCCCAGGCCATTAAAGCTCTTGAAACCACTTGAAATCAGTTTATTTTCATACTAAAAACATGTATTATTTGGTTCATGGACCAAGCACATGTACCCCAAATGGGAAAACTTAGGAAAATGTGGTTTTGAGGGCACCAAGGATATCCCAACAGAGTTCCCAACAGGAGCTCCAAGATTGACACCTGGCTTGGAGTGATGCAATCTGCCCTAGGGAGCTCTGATTCTAGCTGTAGCATAACCAAGCTCATTAGCCTAAAGCATGCTTTAATATCATCAGCTAAGGCCAATCAGCATTTAATGCTAAGTCAGAACCCCAGCTATTATTACCCAAAACAATAACAACCTTCTAAAAGTTGAGCTTACCATTATTAGCTAAAATCCCAAGAAAGATTCTCTAAGGATTTTCTGAGGATTGGGAAAGATTTAGCAGAGATTATTTGCTAATCACCCCCTAAAAACCCAGATATAAATGGAACTCTCTATTAATGCTCAACCAACACACTAGAGGAGACCAAGATACACTAAGACATACACCAGGAAAAATTTTTCCTTAACCTCTCTGTTTAAACCTTCTCTAAGCTCTGAAAAAAGCACTGAGTTCTTAGTTTCAAGCCTAGAAACTAAGTCCCCAACTCCTAGCTCAAAAACACTTCTCATAGCTCTACTCATAAACACTTATCTACCCCCAGCAGAAAGCTCCAGCAACCTTACTATACACTCTCATTCATTACTCATACTACTCACAAATGACTCTCTCTACTCATTACTCACTATATTCACGAGCATGTTTTGGCACTATAATGATCTTGTGCGCTAGTTGGGATCTCTCTCTCTCCCTTCATCTTACACTAAGTTTTCCTCATTATTTGTCATAATGGAACTCATGATATTTACTTATTCATTTACTATTAATGGTTATGATGTAACTATTACTTTATAATTTTTCCCTCATATTGTTGTATTAGAAGACTCCTCTCCAGAGCTAACGGATGATGAGTCTGAAAGTGTAGATATTTTCCTTAATTTGTGAAGTAGCTAACAGTTGGAAGTTTATCCTGTTTTATCTTACTTTACCGCTGGGCTATTTTCTGCAGAAACACCTTACCGCTGGGTCATTTTCTATAGAAACAGTTTATTGCTGGGTTATTTCTTACAGTATGCTTTTTAACCGTGCTAACGTGTTTGCTATAGGGATTGTATATAGGCCACTCTTGTTAGTCCCAATCTAGGCCCAAGGCATAAAATATAGTGGATTCCTTGAACCTTCACTGATAGCCTTTGGGCCGTGCATCAAACCCATCGTCGAGTTTCGGTTTAGATCCCCTAACCCAACATAAATCTCATTTGTCGGAAAGGAAACTTTTTCACCCCCGACATGTACAAACCGTTTGAAACATAAGAATTTTCTGTTAGTGAGTTGAGTAGGGACCAAATTGACTGTAAGTTTACAACAATAGGGACCAAATTGACCGATATCAAAATATAGAGACCGAATTGATTGTGACTCCAAAATGTAGGGACCGAAATGGTGTTTTTGCCTTTATTGGATTGTATTTGTAATTATTGTCATTCCGTTGGATTTATATATAAAAATAATGGATTATGAGTATTTGCTCATTTTTCAAACATAAAAGGGGAAATTGATTAGTTTCAAAGATAAATGAGGGAATTATGAAATACAAATTGTTAATCCTTAAAAAAGCCTTGTAATTAAGAATATTCTTTAATAGAAAATGCCAATTGTTATGCTTTTGTATTTTATTCTAGGAAAGAAAATATTATTTTACTTCTTAATTTTATTTTTATTATTGTGATGAAAAAAATTATGATTTAAGTTTTTTAATTATAGTTTTAGAAAGATTTTATAGTTACATTATCTTACTCAATATAGATTCAAAATAATATTTTCTCTTTCAAATGATAAGGTTCTTAAAAAAAAAAAGAGTTGTCTAGTTGAAACTAAAATTTTAATATGCTACAGAATTATTTTTTTTTTTTAAAGAAATACTTCTTGTTGAAAGTGGTGTCACATTCAATATAAAAACTAACAAAACTCTTGATTGTTGCATTGAATAATAATTACTTGTACCAAAATTAAAAATAAAAATAAAAATTTACACATGACACAAATTAGGCTTCAATTTTGGAATTTAATTAGATTTTCTCTTGATTTTAGCTTTATATATATATATATATATATATATATATATATATATATATATATATATTCATCTATGTGATTGTATTGACCAATGAACTATAGTTGAATTTAATTATTATTTAAAAAATTACTTTTTATTGCATTTATAAACACAACCATATAGTTAAATTTAATTATCAACACAATCACTTATTGTGTCTATATATATGATAGCAAATAAAACACAAGTGAACAACAAAAATCTTGGGGCATCTGAGGCCAAATTGGCTTCTTTAAGGAAAGAAGCTTATGATCACTACACTAATACTGTTATATTTATATGTTAATGCATGTTTATTTATTTATTTTTTATTTTTCATTTGAGAAAACGGTCAACCTAAACCTGATTTGGCCTATAACCTGATTGACTAGACTAATTTTTAAAACCCATTTAAGATGACATTTCTATTAATTCAAACTTGATTAATCTGATCTGTTTGTCATGTCTAGCATCCATCATAAATAGATTTTGTCGTCTATTCATTCAAAACCCAGAGAGAGAGAGAGAGAGAGAGAACACAATTAAACCCAACTTAAACACATGGTAAATAGTGATTGAATTACATTTTACTAAATTTTAGTGTAGGTTCAACGTGTAAGTAATGTAATTGTAATCCAATCATACATTTGAAAAATGTGCAAATTATGTTGAAGTATGAATTTATAGAGGAATGAGAAAATATAGTACCACAACATTTTTTATTCCGCACCAAAATTGTGGGAATGTAGTGAGAAGAAAAAATCATAGTGCTAGAACAATAGATAGAAGAAGTGGTCCCAAGTGGACGTATTAATACTAGCCTCATTACATGTGCTTTGTGTGTGTGATGAGGTTTTTTTTTTTTTTTTTGGATAAATTTATTTTGAAGATAAAAACTAGTAGGAGAGTATTTTAGGAACCATTTGGTAATATTGTTCTAATAATATTATTTATATTTTTTAAAAATTCGTGTGATAAAAATATATATGAAAATACATGTAATATCATTTTTTTTTTTTTTTTGAAAAAACATGTAATATCATTTAAAAATTAAAAACATAGGTTTAAATGTATGCATCAATGAGCCACTTATTTTGCAGGCATCTTAAGTGGACGTGTGACGTTTATAAATAGTTATCTTCGCTTATTCATTCAAAAGAGAGAGAGAGAGAGAGAGAGAGAGATTGAAATTAACGAGTCGTATCATTCACAATCACGGTATGAGCTGACAGTTTCAGAAAAGGTGGACAGAGAGAGTCACACTCACACAGCGTCAAATATTTTTTGTTATAAGTTTGTCACAAGTGGATTCACAACACAAGTTAACTATACTACTCAGCTGTAGCATCATAGGTGGGGTGCGCGTGTTAGACGAGTATATATAAAAAGGACATTTTATTGTCCATCTGAATTCGTGCCGTGAACTTCTTCTACTTGAGGGAGGAGGTTCTGCAAAATCTTAAGGTTTCTGTCCCTCTGAACCTTTTTTTTTTTTTTTAATATCTACTTATTATTATAAAATTGTATCCAACCACCACGCAATAGTAGAAAATCCGCCGAAGTCGGGTCCCTTCGTTTTGTTTCTTTGTATTTTTGGTGCAGAGAAAGTTACGTTGTTTCATATATACATCGTAGCAATTCGAAATTCAATTACTTGTATGATCTGATTATGTATATCTGTAACAAGTGATTGTCCAACATTATAAATAAATAAATAAATACAAGATTGCTTTACTCTAACATTCTGTCAAACTCCTACAGTTCATCATACACTCCCATCCCGTGTGTCTCACTTTTCGGTAACCAATAAAACTGTTTTTATTCTTTATTTTTACCCTTTATTCGGTACTAAATTTGTGCACATATTGAGTTTTTACGTGAATATCAATTACTAACTCAAGCTTGCCTTTATTTATTTAATTTTTGGTTCTAACGGTGTGGTATAATATAGTATTAGTATAGAGGAAGAGAGAAATGGCTGCGACTGGTTCAACATCTGGGCAGCCACAGTTCATTGCCAGCACTGGAAATAGGAGTTTTTCAAATGCGCCGCTGATTGAGAACCCAGATGCTGATAGGATTGTTGTTCCTGATGTGAGTTTAATTATGTTCCTTGTCAAATATTTAGTTATATGTTTGTTTTCTGCATAATTTATTTGGATAAAGTATTGCTAGCTGAATATTGATTAATACTCTACTTTCTGTTTCTGTTTCTGTTTCTTTTTTTCTTTTTAATTATGTTTTTTGTTGGGTGAATTTATATTATAAGATTGCATAGAATCTAGAAAGATATCTTAAGCACATGGTTTTGTTGGAAGTTTTTGAACAAATCCTTATGAGAGAAACCGAGATGAATGAATATGGTTAAGTGTTTGAAGTTACTCTTCTGTTAGACGTCTTTATGGACAAATGCGTCCATAGTGACTAGGATGGATATCTTCTATTTGAAAAAATAGCAGTTTACCTAGTCAATCCTTCTAGTCCAAAATTAATTTTGGTCTACTATGAATTTTGGTGTCATTTAGATGACTAATTGCATGAAAGGAGAAAAGGGGTTGGGTAGAGGCACTGGAGGGCAATAAGTTAACTTTGAAAGATATGCTGTCACTTCTAAGATGAGAATGGTTTTGGGAAAGGGTGGGGTAAAACTTAAAATTATGTCAAAGATTAGAGTTAATACAGCTAGGAGTTGATTATGACACCCTTAGTCAATTATCAATTTTGTCTTTTTGGTTCAAATTGTAGGGATGGAATTCAAAGTTCCATCTGATATTACTACTTGAATTAATCTCACTGCTTAAAAAATCTGAGATCATGGTGATGGTCTTGATGGAAAAAGGATAGGGACTTTCTTTGGTAAAAACGAAAAAAGAGGTTATTTTATTTTTCTTGTAATATAATATAGATTGGTGACATCAGCAGGGGGCATATTTCAATTCTAGATACAGATAATTTTGATTCCTAGAAACAGAACACCCATCTGGCCAAACAAAGAATAAAAATGATATCCTTTTAAGGACTAAAAAAGAAAATAAATTATGGAAACCAAACCCCCCCCCCCCCCCCCCCCCCCTCCCCCCTTCTCTTCTAGAAAAAACCATGCCAACAAGCCCTGCAATATGCACATGATATATGTTTTGCATGCTACAGATTTATCATTTTAAGTTTGTTGCATCACTTAGGTTGGTTCAATGATTGTGATGATTGCTTATTTTAGGCTGTTCAAGACACAATAGCAAGCAGAAGATACCAATGTATAGGAGTTGAAATGCTGTAGTGAACAAACAGATGACGTAGTCTTTTATTAGAGTTCCTTTTGTGTGTGGACCATGTGGTAATTAATGCACAAATGGCATGTTTAAAAATATACTTAAATGGATTAATGACTTTGTTATTCTATAAATGGAATTTGCTTCCCCAAAACGTTGTTGTTCTTTTGTAAATGTTGATTGTAAGACAACATTAAGTGCCATTAACTCTTGGTTTGAGCAAAATGTGCCTCAAGTGCCATTGACTCTCAGATTTACATGAATTGTGCCAGCTGACATACTTTTCTACTTTTTCCTCTCTTTTTGAAGGTCTGTTTTTGTGCTTCTCCTGCTTAATGATAAGTCGTGAACTCTTGTAGATGGTATTAATTTGATAGAAGATTGATTGATTCAAGGCCATTTATGTTATCTTTTTTATTTTTTGTAGAGGAAAAGTTGGAAAAACTTATTTGCATACATGGGCCCAGGGTTTCTAGTTTCTATTGCATATATTGATCCTGGAAATTGTAAGATTGTGTGTATATATATATATATATATATATTTCCTTTTGTGCCCACATAAATCATGTGTTTACTAACATATATACCATCTTTTTATCTTACTCTTAACTCACAGTTGAAACGGATCTACAGGCAGGAGCAAAATACAAGTATGGGGTGCGTATTTCATTTTTTAATACAAGCTTTTTCTTTGGTATTCAATAGAAGATAGCATTCTCAAAGAAGAAAGAGTCTTACACAATGACATTTGTTAGAAGTCAAATGCCAACTACATACGAATCTTTCAAAATTTGCAACCTTGGCAATGTCATACATTAACAGTGACAAGTATGACAGCTATCTTGTTATAGGAAATTTTTTCTACATCTTTAATTAATTTTCATTTAGATGGACCTGTGTATAATTGGTTCCATGCATCTAGAGTTTCTCTACATGCACCCTTGTGCAGATCATAGTATCTCATTGGGTCTTGGCCTACCTGTTTTATAGAATACACTCTTAGAGCTTTACTTGCAATTTATTTTTTGGGTAAAATCCATAGCATATACTTTTCATTCGGGAGCTCTCTCTATTTTCAATTAATTATTTATTTACTATTACAATGCTATTTTTTTTTTTCAGTTACTTTGGATCATATTAGTGGCTTCTTGTGCTGCTCTCATTATTCAATCCCTAGCAGCCAATCTGGGGGTTGTCACAGGCATGTGATTTGTGAAGCTACACTTTATTATATGTATTATCCCAATCTATTCGTACTTAAACTGCAAATCTGCTCTCTTTCTCTCAATGCTGTTTTCCAATTTTAGGAAAGCATTTAGCGGAGCATTGTAGAAATGAATATAATAAGGTCCCAAACTTCATACTATGGGTTCTTGCCGAAGTTGCTATTGTTGCATGCGACATTCCTGAAGGTAAGGTACTTCTTATTGCTTGAAAATTGCTACGGTATATGGAATATATAATGCTATTAATTTATATTGTTTTAAACGGCTAATTCTGAATGTTCTACAGCTTTAGTAACTAATTTAAAACTTCCACTAATTCAAGAATCTCCACATACCTGTGTGTGTGTCTGTGTGCATTATGTAAACACCCGCCCCCCTGTGCATTCCCACTGAATGTCAGATTATAATAATTCAAAGTGGTAATCATGTTCCCATGAAAAATGAGAATGTGATACCCATGAGATTCTTTGAACCAGATGCCACCTTAAGACCATCAACGAGATTCTTTGAAACAGATGCCTAGAAATGAATATAATAAGGTCCCAAACTTCATACTATGGGTTCTTGCCGAAGTTGCTATTGTTGCATGTGACATTCCTGAAGGTAAGGTACTTCTTATTGCTTGAAAATTGCTACGGTATATGGAATATATAATGCTATTAATTTATATTGTTTTAAACGGCTAATTCTGAATGTTCTACAGCTTTAGTAACTAATTTAAAACTTCCACTAATTCAAGAATCTCCACATACCTGTGTGTGTGTCTGTGTGCATTATGTAAACACCCGCCCCCCTGTGCATTCCCACTGAATGTCAGATTATAATAATTCAAAGTGGTAATCATGTTCCCATGAAAAATGAGAATGTGATACCCATGAGATTCTTTGAACCAGATGCCACCTTAAGACCATCAACGAGATTCTTTGAACCAGATGCCTAGAAATGAATATAATAAGGTCCCAAACTTCATACTATGGGTTCTTGCCGAAGTTGCTATTGTTGCATGTGACATTCCTGAAGGTAAGGTACTTCTTATTGCTTGAAAATTGCTACAGTATATGGAATATATAATGCTATTAATTTATATTGTTTTAAACGGCTAATTCTGAATGTTCTACAGCTTTAGTAACTAATTTAAAACTTCCACTAATTCAAGAATCTCCACATACTTGTGTGTGTGTCTGTGTGCATTATGTAAACACCCGCCCCCGTGTGCATTCCCACTGAATGTCAGATTATAATAATTCAAAGTGGTAATCATGTTCCCATGAAAAATGAGAATGTGATACCCATGAGAATCTTGCTGAGATTCTTTGAACCAGATGCCACCTTAAGACCATCACCTTGGCATCTTTATATAAACTTGTCACAAATGAACTTGCTCAACTTTCTTTAGTTAATACATTAACAATTTTAATGTACAGCTAATTGACTAGGCCACAAGAATAGGTCCATTTTTTTTTCTCTTATTTTCTTTTAGGTATTTATGGTGATGTGAATCGTGAAGCTCGATAAAGAATAAAGTTATTAAATGATTGAAAAGAGTAAAACATTTGATGGGAAGTTCGAAGATTACCTAATAGTTATTCCTAACATTAAACATTCACTTGCCTGAATCTTAGTTGAAGCACTCTTTTTAACTCTGGATGGTCAGATTATAGGGTTAGCTTTGTCATGAGACCACAAGTACTCGCCTCATTTTATTCTGTAGGTCGATAAGATGAGTAGGGAGATGGGAATAGAATTTTGGGATGAATGCATGGGAAATATATTGGTGGTAAGTTTTAGTGGGACTAAGGTGGGTAGTGTTGTTGCAACAAAGATCATTTGTTTCACAAGATGAATGCAATTTTGTTCAAATTGGCTTATCAAAGAAAAAATATGTTCAAAATGAGGTTTTGTCAAAGTTGATAAATCTTTAAAATGGACAAAAAGAAAATGGGTTGAGCTAGAGAGATTGGAAGATGGAATAGCTAATGATTTAAATTGGAGACTTGACTTTTGATACCATAGAATAGAGAAATAAGATATATGACATTGACCCTAAAGAGTTGGTTGAAGTTCATGCAAATTTCCCTCAAGTGTCTGTTTAGGTTCCGCTTATTTTGCTGAAACTAAAAACTTTTTGTTGAAAGTAATGTAGATAAAGGTAAAAACTAACTGAAATAGTACATTGAGACCCATAAATAGTATCAAAAAGTGCAGTGGGATCCATAAATAGTAACAAAAATAAGCTGAATAGTAAAATAAGTTGATAAAAATAATTTTTGCCAAACACACACTAAAGCATACTTTCATGTCTGGCTCTTGGGTTAGTCCTTCCTTGTTGACCATTGAAACACAACTCAAGCAAGTCTGACATGGAGTCTTTTCCATTTGTACACAAGCTCTCACTTGATTTGCTTATTTATGTCATGATGATTTATTCTTTATTCCTAGTGTGCGTCTGGCATGAATTATTTTTGCCAACTTATTTTACTATTCAACTTATTTGTGGTACTATTCATGGGTTACATTGCACTTTTTGATACTATTCATAGGTCTCACCAAACTATTTTAGTTAACTTTTACCTTTATTTACAGTACTTTCAACAAAAAGGTTTCAGAATTTCAGTTTCAGCAAAATAAGCGGATCCCAAATAGACTACTAATCTAATTTTTGTGTGAAAGTTTCTGCTTTAATCTAATTAATACTTCATTTTCACCGTCCAAATTTATTTGATTCATACTCTCTCCTTTATGTTGCAGTGATTGGAACAGCTTTTGCATTGAATATGCTCTTCAGTATTCCTGTATGGTGTGGTGTTCTTCTGACAGGGCTTAGTACATTGGTTCTTTTAGCGTTACAGCAATACGGGGTATCTTGACATGCTTTTCAATAGTCTATATGCTTCCTGCTACCTATAAAGGGATTTTTTTTTGGGATCATGTTTAAGAAGAGTAATAACTCTATCTCTTATGCTTATGACCCAAAGAGATATATGTTAACAACAATACGTTGATACAGATAACTTTTAAATAAAAAAACTCATGCCCAGTGATAATATTTTTCGTATTTTTCATTGTTTACAGGTTAGGAAACTTGAATTCTTGATTGCATTTCTTGTATTAACAATTGCTGCATGCTTTTTTGTGGAGCTCGGATATGCAAAGCCTGCTGCTACTGAAGTTGTAAATGGTCTCTTTGTTCCTAATCTCAGAGGAAATGGTGCTACTGGCCTTGCAATTTCACTCCTTGGTGCGATGGTTATGCCGTAGGTTTCTTATGCCATCCAAAAGTTATACATTATTTCTTGCCCCCCACCCCTTTTTGATTTTGTGTACTTTGCTGCAGGCACAATCTCTTCCTCCATTCAGCATTGGTGCTTTCTAGGAGGATACCACAATCTGTTCAAGGCATCAAAGTAAAAATTCTCTCATTAGCAGACCAGTTTTGAACTTTATTCTTCTTCTCTCTTTGTGTCTGTTCCCATCAAAACTAGACGATAAATCTTGAAAATTTTGGTATTTAATCTTGTTTTCCCCCAAACTCTTCACTGTATGCATCATTTGTTTCCAGAAAAGAGTATTCTGGAAATATGGTCAAGCAGAAACTGATGGCATAATATTTCACAGGAGGCTTGCAGATTCTATCTAATAGAAAGTGCCTTTGCACTAATGGTGGCTTTCCTCATTAATATATCCGTTATTTCTGTAAGTGGCGCAGTTTGTAATTCCTCACATTTGAGTGCTGAAGATCAAAACAACTGCGTGAACTTGGACTTGAACAAGGCGTCTTTTTTATTAGAAGTACGTGGTTGCCAAATTTATGAATGTTCCAATCGTTGTTTTCTGTTCTGGCAAAACAAATGCTAATATTTTATGCAGTTCATAGTTTATTTCACATTGTATACTGAATGTGCTAATCATCCAAATGCTTTCTGGTTGTGGTTTTATTATTTTTTACAGAATGTCTTAGGTAGTTGGAGTTCGAAACTTTTTGCAATTGCTTTGCTGGCATCGGGTCAGAGTTCTACTATAACAGGGACATATGCAGGGCAATATGTTATGCAGGTATCCTGCTAACTTTCTCATAGTTGAAAATTTGAAGTTAAAATATAATGTTATTGTCTTATCTAGCCTTATTTCTTAGCGTTAAAGGATATAAATTAATGGGAAAGGTAAGAAAGTAACAAGTGTCTAATGGTCCACTTGATCATGTGCATTGCACATGACCCTTGGACACATGTTGCTTTCTTTTTGCTGTCATATAACCCATTATGCAGCAATTGCTGCATACAAATATGCAGCAAAATCTTTCCCTAAATCAATTCCTAATAAGTGTCGTTGGTTTCTTGTCATTAGATCCAACTAGTTGACAAGTTAGTTCTATAGCTAATGATCCTCTTGCATAATTTAGTTACTTTAGGCTATGGATTTATTCTTTGCAGATGACATCTTGATTTGTAATTGATCATTTATATTCTTATATGATAAACTTATCAAGTTATAAATTAAGAATTAATGCCTGAATTGTTTTTTTTTATAAGTAAGAAAAGTCTGTATAGATGAAGCCACTGTGCAAAAAAACACAAGGGGACACAAAGTACAAAGAAAAAAAAAAAAGAAACAGAAAAGAAAGTTAAATACAAAGGAAAAGAGAACTAATAAATAAAGGGAGGGATTCACTAGATGTGATCAAACAGAGAACCACTAGAAGAAGCAAGCATCTAGTCTCCTGAATTATACACATCTTCAAATGCCCACCTATTACGCTTCCTCCATATACACCACATCAAGCACAACAAAACTAAATTCCAAATGTCTGACGAATGTTTCCCAAACCAATTCCACTAGCCAAAAAGAATATCTAGTACCGTTCTTGGAAAGACCCAGGAAACAGCAAAAGATGTAAAGGAAAAAACCCCACAACCAATGAGCCTTCTCACGATGAAGCACTAAATGATCTGCAATCTCCCTACAATAGCAACACATGACACACTAGTCAACAAAAGCAAGGCCCTTACCTCATAAATTGTCACTCGTGAGAATTTTATCCCAACTGGCAATCTAAACAAGGAAAAACTTGTTGAGGGGCCTTAACTCTCCAAATACCTTTCCAAGGGAAGACATTGAAGAGGGAGCCTTGAAACTTAATAAAATGCGAATGGATATCAAATTCTCCATTCTTCTTCAATTTCCATCTCATGTGATCCCCCAATTTAAGTTGAAAGTATATTGGATTCCAAAATATGAAGGAAATCCACCACTAATCCAATTCCCAATCATTTAGATCTCGAATGAAACAAACATTCCAAGTCCTCTTCTCCCCCACCCTTTGTCTTGTCAATGAAGCCTCTACATAAGCCTCTTTATTAATGGAAATTTCATATGAAACCGGTGAAGTCACTTGAAGAGGTTGATCCCCACACCAACTATCTTGCCAAAATCTTACTGTATTATCCACCCCAATCTCAAGCCAAGGATGCTTCTCCAAACTTCACAACCCTCCTCCAAAGTCTCATCTCCTCAAACCCAAAACTCCATAGCCATTTCCCTAATAAGACTTTATTGAATGCAGTTAGCTTCCTTATTCCGAAGCCACCATTAGCCTTATGGGGAAAAAGTTATCCCATCTTACCAAATTTTACTTTGACTCACCCCATACCTCCCCAAAGAAAGTCTCTTTGCATCTTCTCAATCTTGTTAGCCATATGAGTAGGAATGGTGAAAAGCGATAAATAATAGGTAGGAAGACTGGATAACGTACTTAAGCAACATCAATCTACCACCCTTGGACAAATATAGCTTTTTCCACCCTGCCAATTTTGTCTCAAATATCTCAAAGATAGGATTCCAAATAGAAGTAGACTTATGAGAAGCACCCAAAGGCATGCCAAGATAAGACATAGGCAAAGTCCCAACCCTACATCCCAAAATCTCTGCCAAAGCATGCACATTATCAACCTCCACTATAGAAACCATTTCACTTTTAAGCACATTAACCTTCAAGCTGGTCATAGCTTGAAAACATATTAGTAGCATCTGTATATGGAGGATTAGCTCCACATTTGCATCACAAAAAAGAATTGTATTGTCTACAAATAAAAGATGTGAAACACATATCCCATCACCTTGCCTACCATCAGCCTTAAAACCACTAATTAAACTAGCCCCCTCCACTCTTTTCAACATCCAATTGAAAACCTCCCTCATAATTAAAAACAACATAGGAGATAAGGGATCCCTTTGTCTCAAACTCCTTGAACTTCCAAAGAAATCAGCTGGAGACTCGTTTACCAAAACAGAGAATTGAACTATGGATATACAAGTGCGGATCCATTTACACCATTTCTCCCCAAAGCCCCTTCTCTTCAATAGATCTAGGAGTGCCTCCCAATTCACATGATCGTATGCTTTCTCAACATCTAGTTTACAAATAACCCTTGGAACCTTACTCTTCACTTGACTATCTACACATTCATTGGCAATAAGGATTGAATCAAGTATTTGTCTTCTGCCCACAAAGCTATTCTAAGACTCACATATCAATTGATCTAAAACCCCTCTCAGACGATTTGCCAAGACCTTAGCCAAGATTTTGTATACACTCCCCACCAAACTAATAGGCTGAAAATCTCTAATATTGGAGCCATTGTTCCTTTTGGGGATTAAAGCAATGAAAGTAGCATTGAGAGATTTTTAAAACTTACTATATAGATAAAACTCCTCGAAACTGGCTAAAATATCTTTTCCCACAACTTTCCAACAACAATGAAAAAAGGCCATAGAGAAGCCATTTGGACTTGGAGCTCTATCCCCTTTCATATCTTTAACAACCTGAAGGATCTCATCCTTCTTAAACTTCCTTTCAAGACATTCCCTCTTTGTGCCCCTAATTTAATCAAACTCCAAATCCTCCACCAAAGGTCTTCACTCCTCTGTCTCCTAATACAATTTTTTTTTTTAAATTGTACTACCTGGGCAACCACCTTTGACTCCTCATATATCATCCCATCTACCTTTAAAATACCTAGATGATTATACCTTCTATGGGAATTAGCCATCTTGTAAAAGAACTTAGTATTATTTTCTCCTTCCTTGATGCACAACATTTGTGATTTCCATCTCCATGATATTTCTTCTAAGGAAAGAAGATGCTCTACGTGGGACCTTACTTCAACTTGTTCATGTTTTTCCACATTTGTGTCTAAACTCTCCTTTAGCATCTAACCTCTTTAGTTCCTCCAATAGTTTTTTCTTGTTAATACCCACATGTCCAAACTCTCTATGATTCAACTATATAATATCTTTTTTCAAAGCCTTCAACTTTTTTGCAAGCACAAAACTAGGTGTATCAACGAAAGGGTGCCGGTTCTATGAAGATTTAACTCTATCTAAGAAGCCATCTGTCTCCAATAATATTTTTTCAAACTTGAATGGACTTTTGCCCCTCACCATGCCCCCTGCCTCCAAAAGAATAGGAAAATGGTTTGAAATATGGCAAGGTAATATCCGTTGGATCATATCTAAATTGAAAGTTCAACTAGTGTAAAATACTATTGTTTGTTTTGACCTTCAATTTTAAACAAACGGCTAGATAGCTTTTACCCTACTTAACTAAGTGCGGAATAAGTGTAAGAGGAACGCAATAAGGCTGGAACTACTCTAAAGCATATGCATATACAATAAACAATAAGTATAAAGCATAAATAGTAAGGGAAGAGAGATACAAACAATGAGATGACACTAAGACGTGTTGTCAAAGAAGAAGTCGAAGTACTCGGTGAAAAACCTTTCTGCAGCCATTCAAGCCTAATCTACCCAATGTACTTGAATAAAGTTAGAGTACAAGGATATCAAAAAACCTCCCAAGCCTAATCTACCCAACATACTTGAACCCTCCGAACTCCAGCTCCCAAAGGACTTCAACGAGTCTTGTCTTCACTAGTTATCTGGATCCCACAATTAGCTCTAAATTGCATTCTCCAATCAATGGCTTTTTCCAATGCTTCTCACATGCACCAAAACTTCTCTCAACACTTAAATTGGGTGAGGTAAGTGTTTAGACTAAGAACTTCTCAAAGATTTGTAATTGGAAAGGTAGGAGTAGAGGAAAACTGAGAGAAATTGTGTAGAAGATTGTGGGTTTACAATCTCTAACCCTCAAGCGTATTGCTAAGGTTTTCCCTCTGAAAATCTTCTTACAATTTCGTGAGTAATATAGGCTTATATAGTAAGAGTAAAGAAATAAAGAAAGCACAATTAAAAGCATCTACGTAGAGAGTTTCATGGATTATTTATGAGTTGGCCAAGTTGTGAAGTGACTCGCGAAAACCAACCTGACATAAGTCTATTCAGCTACCAGTAGAACTTTACTGTCTTCACAATTCTTCACCAAATTCTCACTCTCAACCCTTATATTAAATCTCACTAACACACAAAGAAATAATTGAACAAAATACAATTACATTTGACATGGAATTAAAGCCAACAAAAACATAGTTCTAAATCACAACTTTACATAAAGAACTGTCACAACTTTACATAAATAATTGTCATCAAAGGGTTACAATCGAAAGAATTTCACCCATATTTGATCCTAACACAAAGCTCTCCTCCCCTTCATCACCCAACTCCAACTCGCTGAAATATGTTGAGTTGTAAACACCCATCACCAATCAATTCGCCCTCAACCGATACGGAATATGGAACTGGACCTCCCAAAGAGATCACTTCGTGGCCACTGCATCGGAGTCATCATCACAGTCTTCTCCAATTGAATCTTACTCAACTCAGAGATTAGAGACCCAACCTTGGTTTGTTCGAAACCATCCCCATTCCCCACCACACAGAAAAGAAAGGGGTCAAAGAGGCCATGACACCGGTTTAAAAGATGAGACCAGCGATACTGGAGCGCTACTTGCGTGAGCTTTACAACTCTCTCCATATACAAAAGAGCTTGGGCCTAAGAATAGTAGGCCGTGTTTGGTTTTCCCATATTTCATGTGGTCCACCTTTGAACCCAAGTCCAAATTGGACCCATTTACCTTTAAGCTTGGACCCAAACTCTCCTTATGCAGAAATTATACCGACCTCATGGTGGATCACGTCATTTGTCCACCATTTTAATAAAAGACTTCCACCTATTTAAAATTGCTGAGTCAATATTTAGTTTTTATTTAAAACTCCACAATTTTAAACAAATGAAAATTTTTTACTAGAATGGTGGACTACATCACTTGTCCATCATGAGAACCTTATAATTTTTCATACTTAGGCTAGGAGTCTCATGTGGAATCCATATAAAATTCTTTAACCCAACTACGAGTGTGCATGAGTTGGGTTGAGAGGTTTTTTAAACTCGACCCACTATAGTGGGTTACAAAAAATCTAACCTAACCCAATCCATTACAAGGGTCCAACCCAATCCACGTGGATTGGGTTGGACCTATGTGTTGGACATTTTTTTTAAATTACTATTACTATCATGATTATGATGATTATTATTATTATTAAATTAAGCATTAGAACATTACAACCACAAATAAGAGCAAATTTATAACTAAATAATCCTGAGCATAACACCAAATCAACACAAACCATCTGAGGAGAACTTAGGGTTTGGATTTTATTTATGATTTAGAATAGGAGTGGTAGTGGTAGCAGAGAGGAAGAGGGGCAAAAAAGTAAATAACAAAATTGTATTATATATTTTTAAATATATATTAATTATATTTTTTAAAATTTAAATATATATTAAATATAGGTGAGTTGGGTAGGGTTAGGTGGGTTTGTGAATCTTATGCCTGAAATTACAACCCAACCCACTAAACCTTAGAAACCGACCCAACCCAACAAGTTGGGTTGGATCAAGTTGGTTATGACAGGTTTGCTGCACACCCCTGGACCCAACTTTATTTTCCTCCCACAATACCTGCCTCTTTCCTTCCTCAACCACCTTCACAATCAATTCTTTCCCTATCCAATCCTAATTTCTCGCACCTTCCCAATATCAATATCACTTGAAATTTGAAAACCTTAACAAAAATCTATTTGAAATTCCTTCCGTAATTTTCTTACCCAAATTAGTGCTCAAATTAATGCACCAGTCCCTCCCATCCCTATCTCCCACGGCTGTTGGACTAGGTTTAACACCAGAATTATCAACCATCACCACCTTAGCAGGCTTTGGATTGTTTGGCTTCGCCAAGTCCTTCTCCCCTAATTGTTTTTACCGTTGTCAATGACAGGAGGCCGACATGAATGCTCCAAACCACTTGATTTCTCATGCCCCTTAACGGTCTCAACAAAAGACTCAGAGATTTGGGATTCTGGAATTTGCTTATACTTCTGGGCAATAGCTTTTTAATAGCCCGACCTCCCCGAGGCATATTGATTGGGTTCCAACAACTTTCTTAGTTCAACCCCAAAAAACTTCCAACCACACTTGGCCTTACATTCAGGGATGAAGATAGACCTCCTTAGCCTGCCCACTTTAAGTTCAGTTAATGATAAGTATTGAACAAAGGAATTAGAGCACCTTTGCAATGTGTATGCGGTATCTCCTTCTCTAAATGTAAAGAATTGCTTGGGATTGACCCCAGAAACGGTGTGCTCAATATTGTTCATCAACCACTGCACCATGTTCTTACCCATAAACACTGATTTCATGAAATATTTGCCCTGTTCAAAAATACATAATGCAAAAAAACTTCCTCCTTCCTCTACCACCAATTGGAAAAATTTTGATTAAATAAAGAAACTACGAATCCCACCCATATCTGATGTTTTATAGAGAACAATTTCCTGGCTAATTAGAGGTAGCCGGGCCTCAAGTAAAAGAGAGAGAAAGCAGTGCACTTGACCTAACAGCTTTCTAGTACAGGACAGCGAAAGTGGCTTCAACTTGCAGTTAAAAGCAAAACCAATTAATGCCTGAAAGTATTAGATGCTTTCCAGTCAATTTATAGGAGAACCAAGAAAAGTCAGATTTATGATCAAAACCCAAGCTTTGATTTGGTGGGATGATTGTGCTGTGGATTTTGTCACGACCCAAAACCAAAAACTGGATTTAGATACACAACTTGTCTTATATATACTAAAATTCAAATAATGGAACAGAGCATAATTAAATTTCCACAAATAAGAAATCAAACTATCAAGTTTTTCTAATAAAATCCATAAAAACTAAAACTTCAACTATAAAGTTTCCAAATTCAATCTCATATAGTTTCACAAAATACTAAGTTCACTATCCTAAGAAAACATAATAACATAGTCAATTAACTGACATAGCTCCAAATGAAGTCTTTAATCTATGGCTCCAATGATCATCCACCAAAAGAGATTCCACTGTTCTAATCTAAAAGGGTGGAGAAAGGGGGGTGAGCTAAAAACCCAATAAGAGACTATATAACATGAGGATGTCTCTCAAAACAAAATAATAGTATCATTGACAAAATATAATCTTTACTTCATATAGTTTTAAAAGTAATAGAATATATTCTGTAAAACTGTTAGAAATGAAACATTTAACTATAACTCTGAAATTTGAAATCATGAAATTAGTAAATAAAATAGTAACTACTTAGTTGGCCAAAATACACTAAATAGGTAGAAACAATATAATATAGTAATAAACAATTTTTCCACTTATAAAGGTCAACAACAATAAAACAGTAGTTTCAATATGGAAAACATTAGCCAGACAAGACATAAATTGCTAAAACACGCAGTGGGTGATTCTCGTGGGAAACAATAGCAATAATCTTAGAGAGACAACACTGGTCTCAAAAAGCAAACAATAACACTGGCTCCGAAGGGCAAACGATAACACTGCATCATACCACAATAAAACTACTTTGGCCGAATACAAACACTTAATCTTTTGTTGGCAAAGGTTGCAGAGTGTCCAGTTAACCATTTGAAAACATTCTTACTTTACAGTATTGTAAATACAAATTATAAAACATCATATAATGAGTACTTTCTAAAAAAACTAGTTTTTGAGTCATTCTTAACATATATAGTTTCAAAGAAACATACAAGAAATAATAAAATTTAGGTATGTATAAAGCATTGACAATGATATAGGATTTTGAAACTTCACTTTTACAAATATGCATATATATCAAAATATACATGTCTTGAGAGACATCATGTTCTGAAGTCCACTTACCTCTAGTTGCTAAACTAAACTTCACTTCAACTGTCTAAAACAATGTCAACTAGAACCTAAATAAGGACAAAGACGACTCAATGAGAATGGACACACTAGGCAGTAATGAAAATATAAATTTCACTCTTAAAATTCATATCTCACAACTTAGTCTGAAATGACAACTAAATTAAGGTGCAATTGTTTTATCAAGTACTCCAAAAATGATTACCTAGTAAACAATTCCAATGAGTCAAATAACCTTGTGTAATTACCTATGTTGTTTAGAAACACTCCCGGTAGAAGTTGACTTCCAAGTAAATACATGCTTGTAGTTCATAATCAACCCGATATATATACTATAGCAACCATTGAGATCTCTACCCATAAGAAGACTTCGTAATCTATCACATGTACTAACAAAAGTTTTAAAAAGTTTAAACAATATTCTAGATCACAAGGGTCATGAACTCAACACTACAATGGGTACGTTTGGATTGAGCTTATTTTTGCTGAAATTGAAAACACTGTAGCGAAATAATTTTTAAATGTGTGAATAGTGCTATGTGATCCATTTTTAATTAAAAAAATGGCTGAAAAGTAGAATTTGTGGGACCCGTGAACAGTGCATCCGGGCACTGTTCACGGTTGACTTGGTCAAATAGTGCGGCTGGAACAAAAAGAAGAAGAACGAAATGTGATTTTCCAAACACAGATGCGCAAAACGCCGAATCCAAATGGGTACTATAACAATCTAACTGTGGAGGTGCATAAACCCTAGGAACTAAACATTTAAATGCTTATCACATATCCATGAGTTTGGATGAAATATTCATAAGAGAAATCTCGAAACTTTCATGCAAATCTATCAGACTACAACTAGCTTCATAGATTATTCCCATAGATCTTTGAGAGAGAGATATACCTGATTACAAGGATGCAGAACTTCGTCGCCCTTAATCTTGCAGTCTCTCTCTCTTCAACGCAAGAAACCCTAAGACGCTACTCTTCAGCTTTTACATGTTAACTCTGTAATTAATTTCATAACTGGACCACATCTTTCAATTCAACTATCCCATGCATCAATCTTTTATTTATTTTCTTTGTAGTGATCATAAAATAAAAAATAATATCACCTTCAAAACAAATCAAATAATTCATCAATTCCACTCTAGAAACAATTAAATTAAATTTGAGTGAGTCGGGTGTTACAGATTCTATACGGGGGAGTTAACTTGAAGTTGAGGGCTGAATTTACTGTTAAAGGCAGTGCTGAAATTTAGAATTTTAATAATCTGTGGGTCCAATTAGTAGGGACTTGTGGTTTTTATTCAGTTTAATTTTTAGTTTAGTTTATTTGTCAAGATTACGTGTTGCTGGGACTTTTGACAAGCTTATATAAGCTTTGTATTGGGAGTCTTATTATCATTGGCGTTCAGTAAAAATTTTTGATGGTTGGCTTTTGTGTTCCTCTCAAACCCTAGAAACGCGATACTTCCTTTTACTAAGGAATCTACTAGTGTGATGCTAGCAATTATTTCATGTCTTAATAGAGCGCATGTATACAGTATACACTTTTCCCTTCCCCACCTTGGTTGAGTTACATTATCATTATACTGATTATTATGCCTGGTTCATGTTTTTATTCTTGTAGGGATTTCTTGATTTAAGGCTTAAGCCATGGATTCGGAACCTTTTGACACGTTCCTTGGCTATAGTCCCTAGTTTAATTGTTGCTCTTATTGGTGGCTCTGCTGGGGCTGGAAAGTTAATCATCATTGCTTCGGTAAGATACTTTTTCCCAACATTTCTCTTTTACTTCCAAAGTTCTGGGATCAATCATTCTAAACTGAATTTTTTTTTTTTTGAGAAGAAGGCTGGTAAGGCTGTATTATTCAAAATCTTTAAAGTCTGACGAACAACAATTATAAAGATCTGGGGGAACATACTCCATCTATACCAACAATGGAAAAGAATGTCTTGCTCTCTTGGCTAAGGCATGTGCCAAAGCATTATCTTGCCTATGTGTATGATAGAGAAAAATGTTGTAAAGAACTAGCATTAGACAAATTGACCTTAATCAAATGACCACATGAAGAGTGTTGCAACCCTCTATGTTGTAGTGCGTTGATGAATTATTTTCACTAAAAAATTGCATTGATACCTAGACAAAAATTGTGAACTTAAATTCCCATTTTAGCCTCCTTGGATTAAACCTAAACCAAATGCACTATGACAAAAGTCCAAACCCTAAATCTCTATCTGTAACATGCCAAAACCCTCTTCCACCCAAACACACTGTCGCCACCACAAGCCTCCACTACTAGTGTGGCTCTCTCTCTATAGCTAGGTCCATTTCTCACTTGATGAAAAGAAAAAGCTTTTGTTGATGTTTTTTTTTTTTTTTTAAATCATTTGTAAATAAAAATTCTGGAGACTCAGTTGGATGAAGACATCAACTGGGTGATTGTGCTGAGATCATTGCAGTTTCAATAGTTGCTGGATTTGATTTCATTCTTCATGATCAAACTGGGCTACTGATAGCATTCCTGATGCTGATGCAGTAGAGGGCTGCTTGAACTGTTGGATAGCAATAGCTAAAATTTTAATTGTGTTGTATCATTAGTGTCTTCTTGCTAGATAGAAGTAGAGTTTGCATTCGAGAGAGTAAAATAGAAATAGAAAAATCCATACAGAATAGAAGGAACAGCAAAAATAGAGAGGGAGACAGAGAGAGGAGAATAGTGGAAACAAACAGCTACCAAAAAAAAAAAAAAAACAATAAAAGAGAGAAGAAAAGCAAAAATAAAAACCAAAGAGACCAAAAAAGCATAATAGAATACTTATAAAAAAAAAATCCAGAATAGAGAAAAAAGGGCTTGAGTGGAGGGTAAAATGGAAAATTTTCAATTTTTAAGTGAATATAAAATGAGAATTTCAATTGGAAAGTGAGGGTAAAAGCATAAATATATCAATTTCCATTAGTGGATTTAATGGAGTTAAGATGTAGGGGAGGTGACTGTAGTTTTTTTGAAAGATAAGAGAGGTTTATCTTCAATCAAATATTAGGAGGAAGGTCAATGTAATTTGAGCAAACCTCAAGAGAGGTTAGTGCAATTTTCCCGTATTTTCACATAGAAATTATTGACCTTTTTGTTCATATAGTATATTGAGTATTAGAAAGACTAAAATGCGTGTTTGTAATAAAATAGATTTCTAAATTACTAGAGTTGATTTGCTTAGATTTCTTTCTTGTTAGTTTTAAATGTATAAGTTGTGCTTCTAACTGGTACTGCATATTTCTATATATTCCTAGTTAATGATGGTTATACTATTGTTGATTCTTGTGCCATAATTGATTTAGTCTATTTCCAAGGTGTACTTACACATCTCTAAAATTTTGAATTACTTGTTTATTTTACTGTGTTTTAGTTTTATCTTATGGTCCCCTGGGTATACCCAGGGCAGTTCTGATGAAGGACACGGTAGGAGAATAGTGATAAAAGAGAAACAAAAGGGAACAACAGAACAAACCCTAGGCTTCATCACCTAGAATCTGCCTGCAAGCCCTAGGCATCACAACCTAAGGGCATTTGGCATCACCACCAAACAAAGAGAACAAAAAAGGAGACATATTCTGAACTTGTCATAATAATTCTTATTCAAACTTACCTGCTTTCACAATTACAAGAACACTAGTTTAATAGGCTTTAGTAATAACACTAATATGGAAATTGCCTAATCAAATCCCTTTAAAACCCCCAACATTAAAAACTAAATTCAAAATTCAAATTTAGAATCAAATTCTTAAAAGAATTTGGTGCCCCCTGCATCAAGTTCGGCACCCCAACATTACATTTATTTGAACCCTTATTTACACAGTGGAATTCCTTACTCTCAACTTTATGCTTTCAAGTTTTTCTTCTTTCACATATTTCACTGATAGTCCTACATTTCTGGTTAAAAATTTTGCAATTCATCATGCTTAGTCATTCACAATTTGATTTATGTTTTTGTTTCCATATCTAGTTTCTGCTGCAAGCTTACTCTGATGTCATGTTGTCAGATGATTTTGTCATTTGAGCTCCCTTTTGCTCTTATTCCACTTCTCAAGTTCACCAGCAGTAAGACCAAGATGGGGGATCATGCAAACTCTACCCTGGTAAGATTTTGTATGAGTGGCAACGTATGTTGCAAAACCCTCACACATTTGATCAAACATAAGGTTGTAGATATTTGATTTGTTTCTTAAATTGGCAAGACTATTAAGTGTATCCATGCATTGGATTTTCTGATCCTGAAGATATACAAGCAAATGAATTCACATGTTAGACAATAAATCTGCACATAATTTTGTTTATTTTTAATTCTAAGATTTTTCTTATATTTACTTATCAAATAAAATAGTATGTTAGCCGGTCTGCAACTAATAATCAGCAATTGCTAGTGGAAACTTCAACCCTTTTGAGTATCTTTCAAATAGTTCTCTTGCTGGCCAGTATTAGAAACTGGGTGTAGTATATCCTTTACCATAGATAATGCATGCATTGATTTCTGACCAAAGTGTCTTTACAAGGAAAAAAAGTCTTCTTTTAGCCAAAATGGAAAAAATTCTACTAATTAAATTTTTCCACTCATTTTTTAGCCATAAAATATGTACAATAATGAGAAAGTGTGACACTGCTCCAATACTAGAATATAATCACAAGGGCAGTGCTGATGTTTTTGCACCTTATCTGTAATTGTTCATTAATTTGTTCTATCTTCTATTGCAGATTTCAGTTGCCACATGGATCATTGGTTCCCTGATTATGACAATAAATATATACTATCTGATAACTGGTTTCATCAAGTTGATTCTTCATAGCCACTTGAAACTTGTGGCAGCTGTGTTTCTTGGAATATTTGGGTTTTCCAGTATGGCAGTATATTTGTCTGGAATCCTATATTTGGTTTTCCGCAAAAACAAGGAGGCTACACACCTTTTGGCATTAACAACACCTGGAAGTAGGCAAATGACTAATGAATCGGAAAGTCTACCAAGAGAAGATATAGTGAGCATGCAGTTACCTCCGAGAAGAGATACAGTAGATCTTGACTGATGATTAGTTGGGTAAGCTCAATTAAGAAGGCAGAAAGTCTAGGACACGTAGTTTATAGTTCAAGGTATACAATGTCGCTAACATCTAGAGATGGAAACCATGTTCAAATAAAGTTTATAATAAATTTGACCTTTTTCTTCATTTTTTTTTTAATGTTTAAAAATGGGATTTATTGTTGAAAGCACCCCAACCCCCACCCCCACAAAAAAAAAAAAAAAAAAAAAAAGAAAAAAAAAAAAAGAAAAGAGCATGCTAGTTTGATGTGATTTGGAAAGTGATGCTCATGATCCATTTGGTGAGTAAAAATATCCAAAGATCTATAGTACAATCTCAAGGAAAAGCATGCATGTAGAGATTGTAATCTAGGTGAAAGAACAAACAGAACATCTACTTGATCCAAGTAAAGATGGTGACCCAGCAAGTGAAGGCAAGCGCTGAGAGAGGTTACTGAATACAGATAGGTGGATGGACTTCCAAAACAACTCCCTTCTCCACCGATGAGTCGAAAAAGATCAACATGGTGGAACGTACTTGATCGCAACTACTTGAGATTGGTTACGATCCAATTAAGTCGAGACTGAAAGTAGAAAGAACCACTTGGAAATAAACAAGTTTGTAAGGATCATGAAACCAAGCAAGCAGATGGTTGATTGGTACCAAATCACACGTGCGCGCACACACATAAAGAAAAGAAAAGTGGTTGTATGGCTTTAAATAAATTAAAAAATATATATATATTTCCCTGCCAACCCAATTAATGTTAACACTTCATGTTCGTTTGTGTTTTTGATTAGGTTCTATAGTACTATTCATGACAGAGTCAAACTCAACAAAATGCAAATTTCTAGATAAATTTGGATCTCATGATACTATTTACATATTTAAAAATTATTTTGCTATAATGTATTCAATAATAAGTTCTCTTTAAAACATCATAAATAACTGTTGGTTGCTTTTTGTGTTTAGGGACATCAATACAGCTTCTTAAGCTCTGCAGATATGAGAATCATGTGTATACATATCTTAAAAGGGAAGGAATGAGAGTGTATAAAATCTGAGACGTTAAATTACCAATTTTTCAAAAAGTTTTAAGTTTTGGGATATGATAAATTTAAGAGAAGTATTATGTTTATAATATTTTCACAATACTTTAATAACAAATCACAGGTGCTAGGTAGTTATTGATTCTAATTTAAACTTACCACTAAAATTATTTTTTTTATTCACCAATAACAACCTGTAATAATTTGTCACTTATTATTTGTTGTAAAAGTGTTGTAAACATAACATTTTTCTAAGTATAATCATTTAACCACATACATTCCTTTTAATAGGTGAGAGACCCAAAATGAGGAATTTTAAATGAGAGGTAAAAAAGAGGAGACATGGATCGAATTCGGAACCTCCTATCTTGATATCATGTTAAATTACCAATTGTTTTAAAAACTTATCTAACCACTATCGATACCTTATTTTATCTAGCCCTAAAATTTAATTGTGATTTGAGCCCTTAAATCAAGGAATTTTGTATATTCAATGGTTAAATCTTGCTTGGTTGATTCCAATCTATTTTATGGGATTAACCAAGTTTTAAATCAAAGATTGTAAAATTCCTTTCATATGACGGTCATTGAATAAAAATCATACTTGAATAAGGCAACTTATGGTGGGAATATGAAAATTGTCCCGTTGACTTCTTTTTTTCATGGAATACGTGCATTGTTGCATAAAATCTGTGTTATTTTCCCTTTTTTTTGAGCGAAAAGCGGTAGAAAGTTTTATTAAAAGAAAAGTAAACGTGTACAGGTATAACTAGATCACTATAGTGTTGGGGGACAACAACAAGCTAGACAGACACTGCGATGTCCCAAGAAAAGCAAAACTGACAAAAAAATACGTAAGGTACATGGGCGGCTTTACATTAAGGGTGCGTTTGAATCGACTTCAAACCAATTTCGGAAATCAATTTCCAGAAAATTCTGCGTTTGGCTGTCACAGAAAATATTATTTTCCGGAAATTGATTTCCTGTTGACCGAAATTTTTAGCCTTGACCACGGAAATGAATTTCTGCCTTCATTTTCACTTCAATTCATTTCCGTGTCTTGCAAAACGCAGAGAGAGGGAGAGAAAAAACAGAAAACACAACACGAGAGCGAGAGAGAAAGAACAAAAAAAAACAATCGAAGAAAGAACGAGCGAGAGAAAGAACGACGAGCGAGAGGAAGAACGATTTCCAGCAACCATACCGCGATCGATCCAGCCACCCAGAGCACCGATCCGGCCAACGAGCAAGAGAACGAACAATTTCCAGCAACCAAACCGCGATTGATCCAGCCACCCAGAGCTCCGATCCGGCCAACGAGCGAGAGAACGAACGATTTCCAGCAACCGCGATCGATCCAGCCACCCAGAGCTCTGACCCACACGATCCACGAACCACGAACCACGAGCCAACGATCCACGAACCGACACCGATCTACCTCACATCGGTCACGCCGAGCTCTGCCAGACGACCACCGCGCCAAACGCCGCAGACCCACGGTGAGTGACAGCTCAAACTCACACCGATCCGCCACACACTCACCTCACCTCCGACCCACACGTCCGATCCACACACTCACTCACCTCCGATCCACTCACCTCACCGGTCCAGCCCATCCTCCCGATCTGATCTCTGAAATATATATATATATATATATTTATATATATATATATATATATATATATATATATATGTATATATTTATTTAGTTGTTTATTTATATAAATATTTATATAATTATTTACATGTTTTTATTTATTAATTTTTGTATTATACATTGTTTATAACTGTGTATTTGTGGGTAATGTATATCAAAATTTTGAGACTTTTCTGATTGCAGGTTATTTATTAATTTTTTCAGTTATCCATTGTCGATTAAACTGTGTATTTGTGGATTATGCATATGAAATTTTGGACGATTTCCGTAAAATATTTGGACGAATCAAACACCGGAATTGATTTTCCGTAAAACGATTTCCGAAACAGCCAAACACCCGAATACATTTTCCTTTTCTGGAAAACGTTTTCCAGCAACCAAACACAGCCTAAGGCCAGGGGGTTCAAATGAATCTCCTGACCTGGCCCAAACAAAATTTTTATATATAAATTTTTTTTTTTTTTTTTTCATTTTGACCCCTAAAATAAAAATTTAAACACCCTAATCCTAAATTTTGTTTGAACCCAATTGAAATAAGCTTGAAACTTGAATATGATCATCTTAATTTTAATTTCATAATATTTTTACAATAATATGAGACAAATTGTAATTGCTTTTTATCTGGACCCACAACAAACAATTTTTTTTTTATCTACCTTTAACAATTGGCCATCTAGATTTTGTTGTGGAATTTTTTTGAAAGTATTGTGTCAGTTCCAAAAAAGTTGCTTATTCATTAAATATATATATATATATATATATATATATATATATGAATATTCTTTCCATGATTCTGGCTTACTTTGCAATTAACAACGAAGTGAAGTTGTTTTTCCTTGCACTTTTCTTCTTTATTAATAAAAAATTACATCACTGTTACAACCAACACATCTGTACAAATTTGTATCTATATTTGTAATTTTTTCCTCATTCTCTCTATCTCTCTTTCTCCCTTCTATTTTTTTCTTAGTTTTTCTTTTTATCTCCAATTCAAAGAGAGTGACTATGTCTATGTGTATGTTTAAGAAGTCATCCACTTCAAACGCAAAAAATTATATCAATTAATATTTTACTTTCTTAGTTTCACATTTACTCCTAGTCCTACTCCTAAGTGTGTTACTAGTCTTCTCCTTCTTTATCATATATTTTTATATAATTGATATTACATATAAATATAATAAGTTATTATTAACTTGACAAAAATGTATGATTAGTAATTTAATTATATTAGTTTATGCATTCAATAGTTGTTGTCTTACCTATTTTATAACAGTTTTAGACTATTGTATAATATAGTTATATTGTATACTAAATTATATTTAGAATATTATTTTAAATTATTGTATATAATATGGAAGTTTATCTATACAAAAAAAGATTAATCATTTAATTTTTTACTCACTCCTCATGACAAATGACAAATTCCTAACTTTGCCATTGCTAACCCCCCTAGAAAAAAATCCTAGAGCCACCACTGGTAAGGTAGGAATCAAGCCTACACTATTTGCGCTGCACTTAAGCGTTGATATTCCTCCAGTAGACCCATTGCGCTATCAAAAATATACTTCGAGAGTGCCTATACCTGCTCAAAGTAGAACCGATTTCTGGCGTTCCATATCGACCAAGCTGTGATTGCCCATTTCTCCAAGTCAGATGAACCCAGCTTTTGCTGCAACATTTTGAACGAGAAAAAAGTCTTCCGTTTCATTGCTACACTTCTAGATTGTACCTCTAAATAGAGCCCAGACGTTTCTTGCAAGGGGGCATTCCTACAACACATGACCAACTGTCTCGCTATGGTGATGGCATAGCTCACATCTTTCTTCAACTTTGATCTGTTTTTTGTGGAGATTCTCCCTTGTGGGTAGACATCCTGAGCATGCCCTCCATAGGAAGGTATGGACCTTTGGAGGTACGTTTAACTTCCATATCTTCCTCCAAGTGGACCCGTGAGCTTGTAGCGATAAGTGTTCAGCCTAGTTCAGATATTTTAAACAGAGAGCTACTTGATACGCCGAGCAAACCGTAAACCGTCATGATCTATTTTCTTCCAAATCAGCTTATCCTGGGAATTCTAATGAGTTATGGGCAATGCTAGAATGGACTCACATGTTCGCCTATCAAACGTAGCAAACAGCTTCCCCCTATCCCATTGCCAAGTGTCCTTGTCGATCAGATCAATAACTTTCATATCTTTGTGAGGGTGTATTCAAGAAAACCGGTGAGTGAGGTAGCCAAGAGTGGGATGCCATGGATATATTTCTGCCATCTCCAATTATCCATCTTAACCCTGCATGGATAATATCCCTAGCTGCTAGTAATGAACGCCACACAAATGAGGGATTATTGCCCAACTCAGCATCCAAAAAGGAAGTATTCGGGAAGTACCTTGCTTTATAAACTCTATAGAAAAGCGACCCATTGTTATGAATTAGACGCCATGCTTGCTTAGTGAGCATTGCATGGTTAAAAGCATGAAGGTCCCTAAAACCCAATCCCCCCTTTTTCTTTGAATTACACATTTTCTCCACTTTATCCAATGGATTTTCCTCTCCTCTTGGTTTTGGCCCCACCAATATCTAGACACCAAGGAATTGATATTATCACATATTGACCTTGGGAGCTTAAATAAGCTCATAGAATATGTAGGGATTAAGGATGGCAATTTTTTCCCGCCCCAATTAACCCACCCCTCCCCACTTCGCCCCGCGCGGGTTTTCCCCGCCCCACAAAAGCAGCGGGGCGGGGATGGGGCAAGATTTTAGCCCCACATCACAAGGCGGGGCAAGGATGGGTTTAGGCTTTTTAGACCCACCCCGCCCCGCCCCGCCCCTCCCCATCCCTGCCCCGCCCCGCGTTACTAAAGGTTATAATTGTAAAATTTTCATACCCTAAAACCCTACTATTTAAACAAACATATTAATATTAGCATGTTTTATTCTACCCAATGTGATTCTCTGCTTTTATTTTGTTGTGTTATACTATGAGATTTTTATTTATGTATTTATTTTAATGATTGTCTTGATAAACACTTGGATATATTATTCAATTTTTTCTAAAAATTGATTTTGATTTGATGGGATAAATTTAGTTGTAATTTCAAGTATATTTTTATTAATGAAATAGGTTTCATTAAAAAAAATATACTAGTTGTAGGGAAAATTAACAAAAAGTAGAGTTTTACAGGGTGGGGCGGGATTTCGTGGGGCCCCAAGGGGCGGGGATGGGGTGAGAAAGTATTCCCTGTCACGCGGGGCAGGCCGGGGACAGGGTAAGATAAAACCATGCAGGGCGGGGACGAAGACCCCATCCTTCAGCCCCGCCCCGCCCCATTGCCATCCCTAGTAAGGATGGCCCGTGCCACAATTTTGATAAGAATTTCTTACCTTACCTTAGAAATATATTTCTTCTTCCACCCCATCGCTCTTTTGGATATCTTTTCTAGGAGCGCTTTAAATGTTCCCACCTTTGACTTCCCATTTGGCATTGGGAGACCCAAATACTTCTCACATTCTGACATGACCCGAGCTCCCAAAAGTTGCTAAGTAGCATTCCTCACTTCCTGACTTGTATTCTTGCTGAACAATAATGTTGTTTTTTGTCTATTTATTGCCTGACACGATGCAGCTTCATATTTGCCCAAAATATCTAGCACTCTTTGGCACTCCTCAACTGTGGCTTGACAAAATAACATACTATCATCAGCAAACAAAAGATGGGAAATACATACCCCCTATTGGCTGGACAAAACACCCTTAAGTGATCGAGTCTCTTCAGCTTTCCTCAATAAGGCAGACAAACCTTCAGCACATAATAGATACAAGTATGGTGAAAGCGGATCTCCTTGTTTTATGCCTCTTGTAGGAGTAATGAAACCCTTCGATTCTCCATTGATAAGGACTGAATAAGATGCTGTAGTAATTGTCTCCATGGTCATATCTAACCATCTGCGATCTAAGCCAAGCTTTAGCATTATATTCCATAAGAATCCCTACTCAACCTAATCATATGCCTTGCTAATGTCCAATTTCACCGCCATTTGTCCCACCTTGCCTTTTCTTTTATTCTTCATCCTATTTACTAGTTCATATGATATAGTGGTATTGTCAGTGATCAACCGGTTTGGCACAAAAGCACTTTGGGTGTCAGATATCACATTTGTCAACACAAGCTTTAATATGTTTGCAATCACCTTTGATAAAATTCTTGAAACAACATTAGCCAAATTTATAGGTCTATAATCAGACATCAATGATGGATCATTCTTTTGGAATAAGCACTATATGAGAATAATTCATTTTACTCAATATATGTCCAGAATTTAAGACTGAAAGGATAGCCTCAATTACATCAACTCCCACAATATTCCAAAATTTCTGAAAGAAAAAAGAAGACATACCATCGAGGCCTGGAGATTTTGATGGGTGCATTTGGAAAAGAGCCTGTCTAACTTCTTCAGCTGTGTACGGTTGTAGTAAAGAATTGTTCATCTCCATTGTAAACCACTTCTTCACCACTTCTAGAACACTCTCCATATCTGTGGGATTTTCTGAAGTGAAGAGATTGTGGAAATAGTTTTCTGTAACTTGTGAAATCTGGTCCTCAAATGCTTTCTAGCTACCATCCACATCCTGAATACCATATATATTATTTTTGCGATGTCATTGGCTAGCCTGTTGGTGGAAAAATTGTGTTTTTATCACCTGCAGGTAGCCAAATGGGGCGAGACCTTTGTTGCTAGAAGAGTTCATCCTGGTGCAGAATAGTGTTAATTTCGGCTTTCAATGTTCTAATTCTTTGAAAGTGCTTGGCCTTATTCTCCCTTGATAACTCTTCAAGTGCCTTTTGTTTCTTAGGTAGCTTTGTTTTGAAGTTCCAAAAATTATTTTTGCTTAGTCCACCAAGGCATGTCGGCATTGCTTGATTTTTTCAAATAATACAAACACTGGACTCCTATTTCGGATTTGCCCTCCCCAAGCCTCACAGATCACTCTTTCACAATCTGGATGAGTAGCCCATTTTTCTTCAAAATACCTTGGCAACCTCTTTCTCCTCCTAAGGTTGATCGGTTTTGTTGTAGATATTAGAAGAGGCACGTGATCCAAATATGATACTTGGAGGTGACTAAATTTTGCATGAGGAAAAATGGCTCTCCACTCACAATTGGCACAGGCCCTGTCTAACCTCTCTTGCACCAAATCGTTGCCCAACCTGCCACTATCCCAAGTGAAGATATTCCCTTTAAAACTCGAGTCAGCTAGTCCACAAAATAAGAGCACCTCCCTAAAGTCTTGCATCAGCCTCAAAGGCCTAGGAATTTGGACTTGTTTTTCTTCCATAAACAATATTTCATTAAAATCCCCACAACATAGCCATGGATACAAACTTCTAGAGTGAAGGTGCTTAAGCAATTGCCATGATTCATGTTTTTGTTGCTCCTCAGGCCACTCGTAGAAACCTGTAAACCTCCAAAAAGAATTGTCTTTTTTAATCAAAGCATCAACATGATTTAGTGAATATGTTTGTACATGCAAATCAACGTCAACCATCCATAAGAGAGCCAAACCGCCTCTTCTACGAACACTAGGAACAACTACCATGCAGTGGTAGGGTAAGTCTACTTGTATCCTTTTCATCTCTTCCACAAATTGCTTTGTCTCCATCAGAAACAAAACAACGGGAGCTTTCTCCCTCACTAAATGAGAGAGTTCTTCAACTGCCATTTGGTTCCCAAGCCCATGGCAATTCCAGCTTAATAGATTCATTAGGCTTGGCGGGGCTGGTCATCAGCCTCCGCCGTTGTAAATTCATTGTCATGTTTGTCTTCCACAAGCTTGCCCCATTTTCTGTTCTTGTTGAAACCATCCACCAAAACTTCATCCTTTTCTGTTATTGTCTCCTGGAAAGACCTCTTTGGACCCACGGCATCTGAACTCATGATGGCAGCATGTGTAGAGATATGTGGGTCACATGCCAATCCTTTCCACGTTTTACCCATCTGTGCATTTAGTGTTTCACATGCTACCCCACGTGCTTGCTCAAGAATCGAGTGCCGTTCCACTTCCACGGCAACATAATCAACAAGGACACTAATCAGATTTTCTGTTTCACATGGATGTATTATCAATGCCACATCTGTTTTTGGAGTAAAGGTCATGCCCATGTCTCCTCCATGATTGGAGGCATCGGTTTCCTTTTGGGTAGTAGTAAATCTCGAGATTGAAGTATTCATTCCTACATTAGTGACCTCATGATTATTCTTACCCACTAAATTGGCCCCATGCAGATATGAGAGATTTGTAACGTGTCCATTAACAGATTCGGTGCCAATTGGATTAGTAATGGCGCCAAAGCATGGCGTTCGTGTGATGCTAGATGGAACCTTACTGCCGTTAAACCCTTCTTCTCCATTGTCTCTGTGTGGTGGTCATCTACTTTATCCCTTCAAATTGTTCGTAGGTCCCCTAAAGCCTTCCTTCAGCCACTCCTCATATAGGAGCTCATGTTGGTTTTTGTCTCTTGGGAGTGAGCATTCCCTGGCTTCATGGCCCAAAATCCCATATTGATAGCACAGTCCAACCAATATTTCATATTTGAAACCTATGCAGACCTTATCACCTTTGGGATTAGCTACCACTCCACTTCGCCATAAAGGTTTGTCGAAAGGTATTTTGACCCTCACCCGAACAAAACGGGCTTGTTCCGATGAAAAGGCCTTGTTGTCAATCTCTATTACCTTCCCTAGTCCACTCCCAATATCCTTACTTGCTTCCTTAGATATTAAGTTGAAAGGTAAACCCCAGACTTGAACCCACATTGGGATAGAATTGAAGGCAACTGTCCTAGCCGTCATCCCCCTCTCCCATCTCCATAATCCTAGAGGGTGATTTTTGAAGCTCCACAAACCATTGTGGATGACCCACTTCAGCTGACTTTCTAGTGCAAACTTGAATTGCAACAGGCTATCACCCACTTCCACAGTCTTCAAATCGACCCCCAACTTCCACATCGAGTGAATTAGTGATTTGGCAGCACTTAGATTGTATGCCTGGGCTGTAAGGAAACGTCAAAGCAGGCTTAGTTTTGGTTGTTTGGGTTGAATCCATACTACCAAGGAAGACTTTTGGTTGTCCAGAAAAACAGAAGAAAGAGAGAGAATAATTAATTGAGATTTAAGGTAGTAGAAGAAGCCAAGATCACCTATAGTAAGAAGAAAACCTCACCAAAACGCGAGAGAGAGCACTCACTACTCGTGAGAAGTTATTTTCCCTTGAATAGTCATAATTTGCCTTTTAGTTGATTCGGATATATGCTCTAAAGTCAAATTTTAATTTCCAAAATTACTTGATTTTTCATAGAATTTCTTGGGTCCAATTATTTATTATTAAATAGCCACATTTAATTGAATTGTCCCACAAATTTTATTGGAGAAATGTGTGTACTTTGAAAATTTATAATTTGTGTAGAAATGCGTGTTCTTTGAAAATTCATTTAGTTTTCCATGTTAATGAGCATGTCTAAACTTTGAATTCAATTAAACTGGGTTTAGTTGGATTTTTCTTTAGTTGATTAACTTGCTTATGATTTAGTTCTTCTTTAAATTTCAAGATCTGCAATTAATCACTTAAACATTTTTTTAAAACAAAAACAAATCTATATTTTCATTAAATATAGATCTGAAAATTTTTCTGAACAAAAACAGATCTGTATTTTCATTAAATACAGATTTGAAATTCTTACTGAACAAAAATAGATCTGTATTTTCATTAAATACAGATTTGAAATTTTTTCTGAACAAAAACAAATCTGTATGATCTGAAATTTTTTCTAAACAAAAATAGATCAATATTTTCATTAAATACAGATCTGAAATTCTTATTAAACAAAAACAAATCTATATTTTAATTAAATATATATCTGAAATTTTTTCTGAACAAAACAGATCTATATTTTCATTAAATACAGATCTGAAATTTTTTTGAACAAAAATAGATTTGTATTTTCATTAAATACAGATCTAAAAAAATTTGAATAAAAAAATGATTTGTATTTTCATTAAATACAGATATGAAATTTTTTTTGGAATAAAAATCTAATCTATATTTTCATTAAATACAAATTTGAATTTTTTTAGAAGCAAAAACTGATCTGTATTTTCATTAAATACTGATCTAAAATTTTTTTTGAAGAAAAAAATGATATGTATTTTAATTAAATACAGATTTGAAAAATTTTTCGCATATAAAAACTTATCTGTATTTTCATTAAATATAGATCTAAACCGTTTATACTAAAAAAAGATGGTTTTCTTCTTAAATAAAAATTGCAGATTTTGAATTTTTAAAGAGTGGAGTGATATTGAATTTAGTGATTTTAATATGTCATTGTAATGTCGTGCATCATTTAAATGGGTATATAAATGGTCGTTTAGAGTCTAGAAGACAAGACTCTGTCTGAGCAGAATAGGTGCCTAACACCTTCCTATTTCGTAACCTAGCCCTTGAATCTAGATTTTGGTTTGTAGATAGTTCTTTATCTTTTCTTTTAGATTGTAATCTAGGAAACAAAGACTTATAATTTTCCTCTTTTTAAATTGTAATTTAGGTGTGAGAGACCACACCCTCTGCACATTTTTGTGGTGTTAGGTTAAACCCACGTGAATGGGTGGAGTCGTGTTGTTGCCTCTCAAAATGGAGGTTCGACTGATTATATTTTCCCCTTTAGATTAAGGGTTTTATAATAGAGCCACCACTTATTTAATTATTGGAATAAATAAGAAAATCAAAATTGAAAAATTCCTCATTTTATTAATTTGAAATTGAATTTACATTGATCGTAGGAAGTTACATGGCTTTGGTCCTAGATACAATCTAAGATAAAGTACATGGCTTTGTTTCCTAGTTACAATCTAGATATTGAAAATTCCAAGGATAAGTATTGATCTATTAACCTTTGATTTAAGCTCGAAGGCTATGTTACAAGGTGGGAAGGTGTTAGGCACCCACCTTGCCTGGTGAAACCAGTCTTCTAGACTATGGTGGCCAACATTCATACCACATCATCCAATATGTCATCAATCAATTTGCATGTTGAATTTAATGTGTGTGCATGTGATAAATCATAATTCAATTTATTAAGTATTTCATTTGGATTGAAAAATAAATTCTACTGAATGTGTGTGGATGTTGATATTCTGGATTCAAGGATTTGAAAGAATTATTAAACAAACATCTTTTTCATGTTTTTGATGTGGATTTAAGATCAAAACTAATGTTGTGCATGAACATGTGATAAATAACTAAGAACATATGAAGAACACATAAGAACATTATAGCAACATAAACAATAGCATACACTAATCTTAAATTAACATTATAGCAACATAAAAAATGAGTTAAGGATAGAGATTATACTTGTATGCAAGATCCACACGGAGGAGGAGAAGGCTCTTGGTGGAAGTCCTAAGGGTGGAGGAGAAAAGAATAACTAGGAGAGGGAAAGTGAGTTTCACTCAATACCTTGAGTCTCAAGAAAACCAAAATATGACAAGACTACTCTATTTTACTAGAACTCAAGAGAAGAGAAGAGATGAAATTTTTTGTGTAATGGTGGAGAAAATATGAATGGAAGGTCATTTAATGAGGGTTGACAAAGAATCATAAACCTAGACCTTATTTTAGCATTTGGAAAAATCGGGTGCATTAAATGTAAAGATTGGTGGGATTAAGGAGCAAGCAAAATTTGGTCAACAAAGGTCATTTGTTAGAAAATAATTTCAGCACAATTAACATTAATAGGTCCCAAATTAGTTTCCAGTTAACATTAATAGGCTTTAATCACTCCCATTTCATACTTAATTAGTTCTAAATTTACCCTAATTAAAAGATAATTGCACAAATTACTTATTGAATAATTAATGTTTAACTATCTAATTAATTAAGTGTGTGCAACCTTACCATAAAATGTAGTCCTAACCAATCAAATTATGACACGCCATTAATCTCAAATTAATTATAATTATAACCAATTGGAATCAATTTCTCATAATTACATATAGTCAAACTTAATTTGTGATAGTGCATCTTGGCCATTAAAACTTGATTTGATGATAACTTTCAATCTGATGGTCCGATTAGGGCTTATGACTAGTCGATTTGATCATTTCAAAATCAAGATCATTTTGGTGAAATGAGATTAAGGATCTAATGAATAGAATCAAGATGTATATTTCCAAGGCAAAATTACCCTTTTACCCTCCATGTGAGGTTAAATGTGGGTTGCAAAATGGGGTGTCAACATTAGGAAACAAAACTTTGTAATTTTTTACTAGATTGTAATTTAGGAGACAAAGCCTTATATTTCATTTATTAGATTGTAATTCATTTAAATAAATGAGAAGTTGTGTTATTCAATCTTTCTTTTTTCTTATTTTTTGTAACAAAAAGTAAGTTGCGATTCCACACATAATCCTGAAAAGGGAAGCTACCAATGCCTCACCCTTTTTCTGAGAGCCAGTTTTTCGAACTCTCACACTAGGATATACCCTTGGAACGTTGGCAATGTCTGCTTTACTTTCCGCTCTGTGTGATAGCATTGTGCATGATGTATGTATATCTATATATGCTTATACGTGAGTGATTTGTATGAGGGACTCTCGTGGCTAAGAGAGCGACCCTCTCTAGTCATGAGTGCTCATGAACTTAGAGTGTGTGTAAGTGCTCAAGGCAATTGCTATAGTTGCATATTCATGCTATATTGTATGCATGATCATTGTGGTGTGATTCTCTTGATCCATGTCACTTGAGTGACATTTGTTTCTCCATGTATGCAACACATATCAATATGTTTGCCGCTTTGAGGGGCTCCAGCTTGTTTTAGCATGAGCATGTTGACACATGATGTATACATAAGCATGAAACCTTACTGGTGTGACATAGTACGCCAAATGTGAAACTCTGCCGAATTTTGGCCATGAAAATGGAGCACCTCTGTTGCTGTATTCTCATAGTGAAAGCTTGGTGAGAATACTATTTTGTGTGCTATGATGCACCTAAGGTGAAGTGCTACTGGATTTCTACAACAAAATAAAGCGAAATGTCGCCAAATTTTCGTCGTGGAAATTTGGCAACAACTCCAAACACACTAGGGAAGCATTGATCAAGACCACACCCTTTCCAAAATCAAACCTCAAAGCTCAATTCATTTAAAGCCCCAAAAGCTAATGCCAATAGCTTGATTTAAAATTGCTGTAGATACCATATTTTGTCCAACCTCAAATTTACTTGGAAACCCGAGTTTTAAATCAAGGGTCTCTTTGGTTTATTTTGACATGACATTAAACTTATTAGAATTCCATTCATTTTAATATCCAAAAGAAAAATCAGGTTTGAGTTGATTGAATTGTTATGAAAATAAGAAAATTTTCAATTTAGGGTTTGCCATTAAAATGTGTTTTATTTCTTAAATTGACAATTGTTTTCTCTTGAAATGCATTAAAGATCATATCTGACATATTACTAGAGTTTTCAGGATTGCTCTGGTGAGCTACATTTGAGATTGAAATTAATCTTGGCATGCACTTAGAATTCCCATTTGATGTAGGAAGTTAGCAAGATTTATCAAGAAATTCTTGTCACTAGTTTTATTTGGGTACAATAGTTTCACATTTATTTTAATTTGGTCCCATGACGTTTATCTCTTGATGAATTTATCTAACTATCCTAACATTTTATTGAGTGTGTTTAAGGTCTATTGATTATCGGTGAGTGTCAAAAATGAATGGTGGATTGATGAGAAATGGCTTGTATTTGGATCTAGAGTATTTTCCAAGTAGCCAATTTTGGATATATCTGCTGCCAGCTCATGCTTGGCCAGCATGCAATTCATGCTTGGACAGCACACTATTCTTGCTTCTCTCCCACGCAGGACTCACATATACACTCCCACACATTCCTTACCTCAAAGAGAGAAAGAGAGCTCACTCGTTGCAAAAAAAAAAAAAAAAAAAAGGCTCTGAGACCCATAGTTTAGGTAGAGAAAAGAACCCTCTCTAAGACTCTCATTTTCTCCCTTTACCTCCATCTCCAACCCAAGAAAAGCCTCCCAAAAAACCCAAAAAAATCACCCCAAAACCTCAAAAGCTCACTGCAAGAATCCCAAAGGAGCAACAAAGAGAGATAGAAAAAGGAGAAACAGAGACAATAGCAAAGAATAAAGCTTTTTCCCCTCTCTTCTTCTATTAATTTCCTTTTTCTTTTTGTCTACCTTGAGTTTTTGACTTGTAAATTTGGTTTCCCTTTCAGCCAAAGCTCCAACCAAAGCAACCACAAGTTAGAATCATAAACAACAAGAACCACCATCATCAAGCATAAAAACAAAGAGAAAAGAAGAACAAAAAGCAAAGGGAGCACATCAACTGGGTGAACCTTAAACCCATCTCTCATTTCCCTATTTCCTATCTTTGTATTTTACACTTTCACTCTATACACAAAGACACAAATCCTCACAGAGTCACCACACACACTCTATCTCCAATCTATGCTATAATAGCTTCATTTTCATACATAAAGCCTTAAAACACCGAGCACACAAACACATAAACCCAACACTCACCCTTTATTTTGCATACACTTATTCACGCACCACTGCGTGTAGGTCTATATGCCACCATGGTCATGGTTCTAGGTAGACCTACGAGGCTTTTAGCCTCCACATAACACAATTGAGGTTCACGCGCCACCTAGTGCCTTCGTATGTGGTAAATTGAAACTGGATTTTGAGGTTATGTATGTTTTTAGACCCCTTATAACACAATTGGATTAACCTAGTTAGTTAGCCAAGTTATTACTTAGTCCAAATTCTAGATCTAGATTATCACAATCAAACAATCATATCATGCATAGCAGCGGAAATATAAATAGCACAATGATATGATGACCGAGGAAACCAAACCGGTAAAAACCTGGGTAGGATTTAACCTAACTATCCTCAAGGTAAACCTGAATCCACTATGAAATAATCAAAGTTTTACAATAGGACTTAGACCACTAACATCCTATTGCTACCCACCAGTAGAAACTTACTGACACAACCATGTGCAAGCTCCAAGACCACGGACTCCTTCTTTCTTGGATTCTCTAGCAAGTACAAGCACACCCGCTTGTGTTTCTTTATGTTCTTTAGTGCAGCAACTGAATGATCATCAAGTTCTTGAACGAATCTCCTCTTAATAACCCTAAACTTGTGAAAAGGAAAGCTCCTCACAGATCTCACAAGAGATTTACATAAACCGTAATATGAGCAACCCATCTAAAACGTGGCTAGGGTTTGCCTTATGTACCTAGGGCAAAAACATAAATCCCTAAAAGACACAACTTTTGAGCAAGTCTAAACAAGACTAAACAACTTGTTTTGATCATGATTTGCCAACAATACACATTAGAGTTCTAAATACATTAGTTCCTAAGTCTTTAGAACCTAACGAACTCCCCCTTTGGCAATCCATGACAAAACACAACTAAAAGCTCAAAGTTTACAAAGAAAAGCCCTTTACAAAAAAAAAAAAAAAAATGTTCATTATAACAAATCCAACCCTAACTACTATCTATCAGTTGCAAGTGTCGACGGAAGCTCAATTAAATCAACTTGTATATTTCCTGAAATACTTAAACAAAATGCAAAAACGCATGTGTGGAAAATACAAGTAAACAAAATAAGTTCTTGATTTCACTCAACACAAAATAAAGACATATATCAATGAATAACTCATAAATATAAATCAATAAGCAGTCAAACAAGAAACATATAAAACAAAAAATGTATCTCCCCCTAACATGAATAGCCTAACAAAAATACATCAAGAGCTGAAAGAAATAAATAAAAAGTGAAGCACCTAGATACAATCTAATCTCCACATGCTCCAACAAACAAAAAACTCTCCACCTGAAAATAAAAACCTCTACAAGTATCTCAAATCCCTAAATGTACTCCCCCTTTTTGTGACGGAATGCCAAAGGGCAATCAAAATCCATCATCAAAAGGAGTTGGCGGTGAGGATCATCGAAACTGTGCCAACTCTGCTTACAAGGCATGGATCTCATTGAGCACGTCCACCAAAATCTATCCACGAGCTGCCTGGACGGTCAAGACATGATCCAACGTACGTCGTATGCCTGAATCATCCGAAGTAATCGGTGGAGGAACATCAGCATCAGCTGCAGCAGCACTAGACACCTCAGCCATAACAGCATCTATAGAAGAGGGAGGAGGGGGGGTACAGCACCAGAAGACTCATCTCTTGGACACAAGAGCCAACTCTCAAGTGAGCAGCCCTCTGCCTAAGGAAAGTGGCACCTATGGGAGCTATAACATGTACGAGCTCACCAGTCAACTAAACCGAGAAACAACAAAATCCTATGAATGAAAATAGGATGGATAAGAGCATGAGCGACGGTAGAACTCCTATGAACTTCGTTCAAAGAACCAAAAAACAGATGAGGAATACTAATAGATGCACCAGAAACAAAGGCGTACAAAAATACACATCGCTCAAGAGGGATGGTATGGAGATAAGAAATAGGCCACAAAGAATGACACGCTATCCTAAAGAAAAGATAGGTAGTCTCAGCAAGCTCGGCAGACATGATCCGAGGATCAGAACCCCACTGGATAGAAGACCCAATGATGTATGACATAATGTTATCAAGGGGTGGAGACTCCTTATAAGGATAGACAGGCTGCCTAATGACCGGAACCCCAAGAGCTTCAGCCACTACCCTAAGGGTAATGGTGAACTCAACACCTCATATCCAACTCCTAACAAGGGTGTTGGAATTATAGACGTGGCAAGAGAGATTTGAGAAGAACTCTCTAATCAGGGCAATCGAGGGTGGATGATCTACCTCCAACAAAGACAACGAGCCTCTACTCTCAAAGATTGCCCTAATGGCAGGATCAACCTCATCTAACATAACAGAACGCTCAGTGCAAATCTTTCTTTTACTGTTCAGCTTCTCAAAAACCTCTCTGCTTTTGTCATTTCGTAACAACTCACTCCTAGAGGGAGACTCACAGGAAGTGGAGGGTGTCCTATGGGCTCTAGTCTTCCTAGGCAGGGTGCTAGGATAAGAACAAAGACACAAAGTAAAATAAAAGAAAAACCAAGGGCAGACTGCAAGTTAGCACAAAAAAAATATAGAACAAAAAAAACTATATGATGCATGAACAATTAAATGTCATGATGCATGCTTTAATGCAATGAAATTAAGTTCAAGTTGAAGTTCAAATTCACAAAATTGACTTGAGCATAGAGTTTCTAACAAAAACCCCAAAAATTATAGAGAACCACTTGTTCAATTTGAAAAAATTGATCAATTGATCATCACACATAATAGAATACAATTTATAATGATCAAATACATCAATCCAACAAGTCAATTTTATCAATTTGGACCTAATTGAACAAAATCCCCAATTCGGATACGTACAAGCCCTAGAAATTTCAATTTCTCAAAATTCATCAAATTAAACCATCAAGATCAAGTTTAAAACATCCTAGAACAAAAACCCATTGATCAATTTCAGAAAAAGTGGCTTGAATCATCAAATACCCCAAATTTGAATAGTTCCGAAAATCCCAACAAAATGCATGAGTTTATGCATGAAAACGTGAAAATAAATGCAAAAGGAAGGGTATAATGGACTTACCAGCTTAAAGAGAGGAAAACCTTGCAAAAAGACCGGAGGAAAACGACAAAAAATTGATGATGAGCCTTGTCCAAATCAGAGAGAGAGAGAGAGAGAGAGAGAGAAAAGTTTGAAAAACTTTTGAAAAGTGAGTTTGAACAAGTCAAACTTAGGTTTTTTAAAAAACCTAATTCACGATTTTCGATTGATCAAAACAGACAGAGGCTCCCTTAAAGTTTTAAAGACAATTTCAATTGATCGAAAAACAGACTCGATCAATCGAAACAGACAGAGGCTCACAAAATTTTGAGAAAAACACAGTTTTGAAAAAAAACAAAACACATTTTAGAAACACCTCAAAGTATTGAAATTGATGAACAAAATGCATGAGTATGTGATGAAATGTTTTTCAAAAACAAGAGTTTTTAAAACTAGTTTTCCTAAAATTAAAATTTTCAAACATTCTCCATAAATTCTCCAGCATCAAATCTGTTTTGCATAAAAACTCTAAGTATTTGCAAACTTGGTTGGTCAGACCAAAAACACACTCAATAACATGTACAATGTTTAGCAAAGAGTAACTTATATAGTGTGTGCAACTAGTAAAAGCTTGAGATATATGTGAGGTGATATGTGAATAGCAGTCAACCACAAGGTCTATAAAATTCATCACATAGGATTTAAAAGAGACTATCACCTAAAGAGTTACATCATATAACTCCCACATCTCCTAGATTATAAGCTTGCAATCATGTAAGTTTCTTGATTTTGCCTCATATAGGACACACAAATTTTAATTGTTCAGAAACTTATTAAAATAGTAGGGATAATGTACACACCAATTTTGGCATTTATTTGATTTAGCCTTAAGTCCAATAATGTACACACCAATTTTTAGCATTTAAAGTGAGGCTACACCTTATGATCTTTTTGTACATGTGCTACACTTTCTCGAACACAAAATCTTATGATATGCACTAAGGTATTCATGATTGGCTAGTGAACAGTGGTGAGATGGTTATTTATGCATTTTTCAAAAGGTTCAAGTCCGAAAGTCAAAAATATGTGACTTCAAGATCAAGACAAAGTAATCAAAACCATAAACATCTTTCCCACACAACATGCACTACAAAGCTTCAACTTGTAAAGTGCAATAAGCAAGCTCATCAAAGCTAAACAAAGTACAAAAGACATGTTATGTGAAAATAAATTGACCAACCTTGTTTTCAAAACCAAGAAAATAGTGCAAAACACAATTTGCTTCCTTTTTCTTCCCTTTTTTTTTATTCGAAAAAAATAGATAAAAACAACCTAGAATGAAATGCATGAATGCTATGCAATGCAAATCTTAGAAACAAAGAAAACAAAAAACCAAAGAACAATGGTCACAAAGAATATAGCAATGAAGCACGAGGACCATGTCAAAAGGACTCAATTAGATTGAGCCTTTTGCATCCAAAACTTTTTAGATGCACCATGAGCATTGGAGTTACTATTCACATGGGAGTGATTTCCAACTCCGGGATTGGAATAAAGGTTTAGAGCCTTTACCAATTTACCAATGAGTACCATAGGATCTTGTGCTTGAGACACAAGTACTTTTGGTTTGTTTACTCTTTTAGCAGCTTGCAGCTTGTAACAGTTTAGAAAAATGTGTCCAGACTTTCCACAAAAATGACAAACCCATGCAGGGTTATCATGTGACTTGTCCTTAGAAAGGGTAGACTTCTTAGGTTTGGACTCTTTAAGATCAACCCTAATCTTCCTACGAGGTGTAACTTCTAAGGGTTTGACAACCTCACTCACAGGGGGTTCAAAAAAAGATGAAGGAACAAAGATAGTGGAATTCGATGTAGACACATTGATGCTTTCTACAAAACCTAACCCAGTTTTATCAAAAGGAGACTTTTGAACACTCAGCATATGATCAAGTTTGGAACTAGCAGACCTATTGGTTTGTTCTCTAGCAATAGAAAGCTCATGTTCCAAATTCTTAACTTTATCAAGTAAAAGCATGTTCTCAATCTTCACATTATTCAAAAGTTCAGTAGCATTAAATAATTTAACAAGCAAATTTTTTTTATCAAGCTCAAGAGATGCAATTTTCTTTAAGCCTAATTCAACATTCATAGCATCCTTTGTAGTAACTTTGCAAAGTTTATTATAGGCTTCTTGAAGATCTGCATCCTCAGAAAGTTCTCCATCAGAAGGGTTCTTTTCAACATATACACTTTCATTGACTACAGCTGTAGCAGTGAAAGTAATGAAATTTCCATCCCCGTCACAACCAGACTCATCATCAGAAACTTCACCATCACTAAGAGTTACAACCATAGCCTTACCCTTAGACTTCAAATAAGTAGGACATTCAGATTTTATGTGACCATACCCTTGACATCCAAAACACTGAGGACTCATAGAATTATTAGAAGATTGATCTACTTTTTCTCTAGGTTTATCAGTGTTGTTAACCTTAGTGGGATCATTCTTCCTAAAGTTTCTAGGTTTAGCAGTGTTCTTATCTCTTGCCCTTCTGTTGTTATTTCTAAGGAAATTCCTAAAGTTCTTGACAAGGTAAGCAATCTCTGTAGCAGAGAGCTCATCATCAAATCCACTAACATCAACATCATCAATTGACTTAAGAGCCATTGATTTGGATTGCTAGTCTTTGGTAGGTCCAACTCATAGGATTGAAGAGATCCTACAAGTTCATTAACAGGGATGGAGTCCACATCCTTGCTCTTAGTGATGAAAGTCACTTTGAGTCTAAAATCTTCAGTTAAAGATCTAAGAATTTTCCTAAAAATTTTCCTAACAATTTTAGGTTGATCATAGATTTCACCCAAGTTATATGTAGAATTAACAATATCATTAAGTTTAGCATAGAATTCGTTAAAAGATTCATCATCAGACATCCTAATGCTTTCAAATTTACAAGTTAATTGTTGCAATTTATTGATTTTAACTACCTTTGTGCCTTCATGCACAGTCTGGAGGATATTCCAAGCAGTATGAGCAACCTCAACATTAGAGATTCTCTTAAATTCCTCTATAGAAACAGCATTAAAGATAGCATTCATAGCTTTGCTATTGAATGCAGCTACTTTTTTTTTGAGAAGTTTGCCACTCACTAACAGGAGTAGTGGGCTTCTTCCATCTGTATTCGACGGAGTTCCACACTCTCTCATCAATTGATTTTAGGAATGTTTTCATCCTTACTTTCCAATAAGCATAATGATTCCCATCAAAGTGAGGAGGAATAACAAGAGAATGTTCATGTTCCATGACAACAGGGGTCAAGGATCAGCTTAGTGACCAAAAGATCAACAACAAGATAGCAACATGCTCTAATACCACTTGTATGTTTTTAGACCCCTTAAAACACAATTGGATTAACCTAGTTAATTAGCCAAGTTACTACTTAGTCCAAATTCCAGATCTAGGTTATCACAATCAAACAATCATATCATGCATAGCGACGGAAATATAAATAACACAATGATATGATGACCTAGGAAACCAAACTGATAAAAACCTGGGAAGGATTTAACTTAGCTATCCTCAAGGTAAACCTGAAACCACTATGAAAGAATCGAAGTTTTATAATAGGACTTAGACCACTAACATCCTATCACTATCCACCAGTAGAAACTTACTGACATGACCACGTGCAAGCTCCGAGACCACGAACTCCTTTCTTGGATTCTCCAGCAAGTACAAGCACACCCGCTTGTATTTCTTTACATTCTTTAGTGCAGCAATTGAATGATCATCAAGTTCTTGAATGAATATTCTCTTGATAACCCTAAGCTTGTGTAAAGGAAAGCTCTTCACAGATCTCACAAAAGATTTACACAAACCGCAATATGAGCAACCCATCTAAAACGTGGCTAGGGTTTGCATTATATACCTAGGGCAAAAACATAAAAACCTAAACATTTTAATGAACTAGGGCTGAGTTAGAATTCTACAGAAAAACACATTCTGCCTGATTTTCGATTGATTGAGCCTAAGCTTCGAGTGATCAAGCCAGGCCGAAATGCACTATCAATTCTGCATCAACTCAAATCCAACTTTACATAAAAGACACAACTTTGAGCATGTCTAAACAAGACTAAACAACCTATTTTGATCATGGTTTGCCAACAATACACATTAGAGTTTGAAATACATTAGTTCCTAAGTCTTTAGAACCTAGCAGGTTAATAATGAGAGAGTAGAAATCAGAGATAGAAAGACTTAGTGAGATTTTGGTTTTGGCATAGATCAACAGAAGGTTGAAGTGATGATATAGGAAACCATCCTCGTGGTGGGGTTGGTTGGGTTCCATGGTGGAATAGGGAGGCCATGCCTCGTTTGGATCGAAGAGAGATAAGCTAAAGTTTAGAGATAAAAGTAGGCTTAGACCGAAGTCTAAACTCAAGGGCTTGCTCAGCCATGGTGGTTTGATGAGGGAGAGCTTGGGTTTAGTGAAAGCTCGATGGGGGAGAGAGTTTCAGAGATTAAAGAAAGCTTGATGAGGGTTCTTGATGAGGAGCAATCCACCGTTTATGGTGAAGGCACTAATCTGTAATGACGATTGATAAGGTTAAGCCATAAGGTCTAATGGAGGCTCAGTAGTGAGAAAAAATATTACAGAGAGAGAGAGAGAGAGAGAGAAGGTTCTAAATCAAAAGGAAACGGCTAGGGTTAGAATAAGGGTATCCACGGGTTAGTCTGGGTTGGGTTTGTGCCTAACCCGAGACTGACCCGACTGAATCAGGTGGAGGAAGTACTGACCCACTGCCAATTGGCAAGGGAGTCGAATTGGAGTTGTCAGGTTTTTGTTGAAAACATGATTGATTCAGTCGAAACCATCCACAGTGAAACATCTAGCCAAAATAGTTGATTTCAGGTGAAAATTCCCTAGATCTGGTGATCGCTCAGGATCAGGTGAAATCTCGCTAGATTCAGTGAGATTTCCACTAGATCTGGCTGAGATCGCACAAAATTCAGTGATATCTCCCCAAATTTGACACAAATCTCATAAAAATCTAAAGTATTTTGACAACTCGTAAGAAAATTCTTGTTTTGCCAAATTTTGGTAAGGCTTCAATTGGGTCAGTTGAGGAGGGTTTTAGAGGAGAGAACCCGCCAACTGACATGCCGAAGTTTGTTTCTGGATTCTGTAATCCATCGCCGACTTGCCAGAGCTCTTGGGTTGGTCATAAGTAGGTTGGTTCCAGTCGAGTCTGGTTGGTTGGGTCTTGGGTCCGGGTCTTGGTGAACACCCCTCGGTTAGAAGATATGAGAGTGGATTTGGGTTAAATGGGCCTGACTTGGATATCTAGACCCTATTTAGGTCATATTGACTTGAAATTTGGGCTTTAGGCCCGTTCGTGAGTGGCCTTAAAGGCCTTCTTTTCATCTAGCTAGCCCATCAACCTTAAGCCTTAGGCTGGACCCTCTCCACAACCACCGGGCTTCCACAATCACTGCACTCTTGCACTTGGCCCGTGCTCCCTTTTTAACTAATCTCTTGTTTACAAACTACCAACCCACTTTGGTTTTAATCCCTTTCACAGGTTTGACACACTTTCAGCCCATTCTTTTTTCTTTTCTTCTTTAAATGGAAGCCTGAGCATGTTTTCTTTAATAAAATGCCATCCTTTCCTTTTTTGCATATTATATATTTTTGTTATATACTTTTAGATCCTTCTCTCGTGTTTGCATCTTAACGCATTTTATTCAATGTTTTTGCTTATTTGCATATTAATCCATAAATTTTCAAAAATCATGTTTTAATCCCAATGTTTCCAAAAAATCATGTTTTGACCTTGGTCTTCCTCAAAATTTCTTTTATCCTGGAACTTTCCAATATTCATATTTTGACCCCGAAATTTCCCCAAAATTGCATTTTGACCCAAAAATTCCTAAAATTACATTTTGGCCCCAAATCTTTCTAAAAATTGTGATGAAGAACTTAATCTTTTCAAAAATTACAAAGAGGCTCCCAAAACCTTCAAAAGTTGTTTGAAGGCTTTCAAATATCTTCCAAGGTCTTTCAATTATCTTTGAATCCACACTTTTTGCTTGTCTTCATTTAAGATAATTGCTATGCAACTTGTGTGATGTTTATGCTTATAGCTTCATGCTTACCTTTGGATGATTTAATCATGTGCTATGCTTGAGTGCTTTATAGCTTTTAGTATATTTGTTTGTACTTCTTGCCACGTTCATATGCTTAATGCTTTGCTTGGATGCTATGTCTCGTGCTTGTTATAGCTTTATATCTCTTGTTATGCCATTTTCTTGTGCTTTGGCTCTTAGATAAGATGTAGATCTAGATCATGTGGTCTAGGTCTATATCCATAAACCTAGGCCTACACTAAAGGGTTTGGATAATTTTCCATTATGCATGTGTATGCTGACTTGCTTTTATGCTTTATAACCATGTTTTCCTATCTAGATCTAAGCTTAACCATGCTCTGTTCCCTCTCTAGGCTTGTGCTTTTTGGTCTTTAGGGCCACCTATTTGTGTGGTTGCATTCGTCTCTCTTATGGCTTGTTTTGATGTAATTGCTTGTGAGATACATCTCGGTGATGTTGGTGTGCTTGATGCACACCTCTTTCCGCTCCATGCAATGTTGATATGCTTGTTTTGCTTGCTTTGTGCCACTCGTTTAGCTTTCTTTGTCTCTTTACATCTTTGCACGTTTACCTACATGTTCATGCATGAGTCCTCTCTTGCTTGTGTCATCAAGCTCAATTCCTACTATCTTGTGCAGGTTCACACCCATCTTTCATATATGAGACCTTGAGTTCCTTTTTAGGAATTTTGCTTCATGGCAAGTGTGTTGTCCATATTCCAATCCAATGGAACTATGGACAACCGACCCAAACCTACATTTGTCCTCCTAAGACACCCCCTTTTGTTTACTAACATGTTTGTTTGTCCCTATTTGGCACATTTTGATAGCTTCTCTTTTAGCATGTTTTCCTTCTACTTGTTTCTTTGCTTGTTTGCCAGCTTGTTTTTTTTGTCATTGCATGTACACGCGTGTAGCATAGACATTTGGAGCAAGAGTGTGACCTCCTAGGCATAAGCAAAAAGGGCAAGGATACAAGCAAGAAAATGCAAGCCCACAAGGGGAAATGCTCAGTAGATTAGAAGGCCTAGCCTCCCTGAGTAGTTACATCTTTCTCCCTCTCTCTTAGCCTCTACTCTAAAGCAATGTATTAGGGTACCCCTCTTTTTTACCCTTTATCCTTCTTGCTCTTAGCATTCCCTAGGTATGGCAATGTCTGTTTTACATTTCTTGTACCTTGTTGGGTTATACCCTTAAGACGTTGGCAATGTTTGTTTACTTTCTTGATATATGTGATAGCATTGTGCATAATGCATGTATATATATATATATATGCTTGCGTGTGTGTGGGTGGTCATGCACTTTGTATGATGGACTCTCATGGTTATGTGACCGACCATCTCTAGTCATGAGAGCTCTTGACCTTGTGGCATGAGTATATGCTCGAGGCATTTGCTACAGGTGCATATTCATGTCATACTGTGTGCATACCATCGCGGAGTGACCGTCCCAATTCATGTTAGCATGCGACATCGGTTTCCCTGTGTATGTGACACATATCAATATGTTTGATGCTTTGAGGGGTTTCGGCTTGTCCTAGCATATTCATGTTGGCACGCGCTGTATACATAAGCATGAAACCCTACCAGTGTGCCATAACACACCAAATGTGAAACTCCTACTAGATTTTCTCTGTGTCAATGGGGCATCCCATTTCCATATTCTCACGATGAAAGCTTGGTGAGAATAGTGTTTTGTGTGCTATGACACACATAAGGCAAAGTGCTGTTGAATTTTCGCAACAAAAATGAGGCAAAATGCTATCATTTTTTTTTTTGTGTAAATTTGGCAATGATTCCAAACACAATAGGGAAGCATCGATCAAGACCACACCCCTTCCAAAAACAAACCTAAAAGCCCGATTCGCTCAAAATCCCGAAAGCTAATGCCAATAGCTCATTTTCAATTGCCAATGTTCGAAAATTAAGGTTTTACCAAAACAAATGATTGTTTACAGATAGATGTTGCGGGGTGCCTAACACCTTCCCCACATTTAACTAGACTTCCAAACTCAAGAATCAAGATTTTTTTACCCATCCATATTAGAATAGAAAAAAATAAAATAAAATAAAATAAAAACCTTTTTCTTAGCCTAGGATCAACAATAAAATCAAAAAGAACCAGATGACCAATCACACCTTAAAAAAAAAAAAAAAAAAAAAAACCTAATGATTGGTGGCAACTTTATTTACCTTTGATAAATCCATTCATTTTTCAGTCACACACCAGAGGTACAACCCTCCTCCACAGCACATGAGCTCTCAAGCATGTACGCTTCAATCATGTGAAAGCGTCGCCACGATGGGTGGTTGAACTACTGCGAGGCATCGACAATCTCCAATGTCCTTAAATTAAGGTTTTACCAAAACAATGGACTGTCTATGAACAAGCATTGTGGGGTGTCTAACGCCTTCCCCTCACATAACCAAACTTCCAAACTCAAGATTCAAGATTTTTTATCCATCTATATTAGATAAGGAAAGACAGTATCTTTCTTAGCCTAGGATTGGTAATAAAATCAAATATAGCAAGTGACCAATCACACCTTAAAAAAAAAAAAAACTCAATGATTGGTGGTGACTTCACCTACCTTTGGTAATTCAATTTAAATTGACTCGATTCTATCATGCACACCAAAGGTCTACCCTTTTTTACAACACCTAAGCTCTAAGCTCGCACACACACCCTGTGTATGCACAATCAAGGGCATGCAAGTGTCGCTGCGATAGGTGGTCGACTGCCGCAAGACATTGACATATATATATATATATATATATATGCATATGTTTGCATGCTTGTTGATGGTCATGCACTTTGTACGATGGACTCCCATAGTTAGGAGAGTAACCCACTCGTGATCATAGGTGCTCTTGACCTTGTAATGTGGGTATGTGCTCAAGGCGACTATTGTAGGTGTATATTCATGCTAGATTGTGTGCATGGTCATCATGGTGTGATTGTCTCGATCCATGTCAACTAGTGACATTGGTTTCCACGTGTATGCGACACACATCAACATGTTTGATGCTTTGGTGAGCTTTGGCTCACCTTATTATGAACATATTAACGCGCACCATATACACAAGCATAAAACCCTGCTGATACACCATAGCACACCAAATGTGAAACTCTGCCTAATTTTCACCATGAAAATAAGGCACCTTTGTTGCCGTATTCTCACCATGAAAGCTTGGTGAGGTTAATGTGTTATATGTTTTGATGCACCTAAGGTGAAATGCTACCACACCCCTTCCAATCTTCGTGGAAATTTGGCAACTGCTCCAAATGAACTAGCAAAACATTGATAGAAACCACACCCCTTCCAAAATCAAACCTCAAATCCCAATTCTTTTAAAACTCCAAAAGCTAACGCAATAGCTTGTTTTCAATTGCCAATGTCTAAAAATTAAGATTTTACCAAAACAAAGGACTGCCTCCAAACATGCATTGAGGGGTACCTAACACCTTCACACATGTAACCAAACTTTCAAACTCAAGAATCAAGATTTTTTATGAATCCACATTAAATTAGGAAAAACGACCATTTTCATTAGCTATCACTTACCTTTAGTAAATTTAGATTAAAAATTGACTTAATTCAGTCACACACCAGAGGTTCACTCCTTTTTCACAAGCACTGGAGCTTAAGCATTTAGCATGAGCATCACTGTGATGGGTAGTAACCGTTGTGAGGCATCGACACTCGGTCAAGTAGTCCCATTTGGCATAAATGCTCATTCTTGAGTGGTCTATTTTTGTTTAGAGGTAATTAATTGATCGAGTGATCCCTTTGGCATAAATATTCATTCTTGTGTGGCCTATTGTGTTTGGATATAAATGCTTGCTTCGAGTGGTCCCCCAACTTCAAGTAGAGGTCCTTAAAACTTAAAGGTAGAGTCCTTAAAACTTTAAAATATCTTAGATTTTCTTTTGTCTCTTACAGTACATATCTTGTTTTCATGATTGCTTGCATGTACATTTGTCATGATCAAGTAAAGGTCCTTAAAACTCAAAGGTAGAGTCCTTAAAACTTGAAAACATCTCAAATTTTCTTTCATATCTCATATGGTTTTTCACACTTCTTGTTAGAAATGCCCTAGTTACTTTTTTAAGCATACCTCATGTTTGCATTTGCTTGCATGTTTATGTTTGTGTGTAGCATGAGTGAACTCAAAGTTTATTAACTTACAAAATGTTCGTCTCTTCAAGCTTTTAACTATATTTGCAATGCAAGCATAGTTAAAAGATGGGCAACTATAAAAACCTTATTTTGTACCCATTAATAAATTTTAGTCCCTAGCCCCAGTGATGAGCTTGACATATGTTAACCAAGGGTAATTAAAGAGTTCACAATAGTTTGGAAATAGTCACAACTCAAAAGTGCTTAAAAAATGCTATTGAAAAATGACATTTGCTCACTATTTTGATCATAACTTTTATCCACAAAAAATGTTTGGGTACAGTTTGTTTCATTGGAAATTGGACATCTTGAACTTCAATTTGAACATAAATTTTTCATGATTTGGATTTATATCAAGTGAGTTATGGTCATTTTAAGTTATGCCAACTACGCAGTCAAATTTAGGGTTTTTGGAAGCATTCGTATGCATGCCCCAAACCTACGTATGTAGGCCTATTTCCAGGCCTTCAAAACTTGGGTTTTGGGCCCCAAAAACATGATTCTTTGATGGGGGCTAGCCTCTAGACCCTTGAGAACATCTAAAATTTTTTTAAAAAAAAACCCCAAAACCCCTAATTTTAACATATAAATACTCACCTTATGTCTCCAATCCAAACTCTAGCTAGAGAGTTTATTTTTTGCCTCCATCTTTTCTAAAACCCTAATCCTCTTATCTAAAACTCCCAAACAACACCTTGGCACATTTTTGACTGATTCAAAACCTTTCTTTAGTTAGTTCTAAAGCAAAAACTAGTTTTCCAACTCGTTTTCTAAAACCTTTTCAATTATAATCTTGTTCTTGAGTTGTGATCAACTGAGTTCTATTGTGATTCTTTTATTCCCTTGTTCTCTCAATCTAATCTCTATGTTGTAGGCACTAAGGGGTCAGCTAAAACCTTAAAGTCGTGACCCTAAGCAAGGTGAGTGTTTTTTCAATGAACTCTTCCTTTGCTTAATATGATTTATATGAGTTCTTGATATTGTTTTTTTAACTTGTTATGTTTGATTTGTTTGTTGATTTTAATTATTTTGATATGTGGCAATATGATTTAAGGTTAACTATAATATGTTTTTATTGTTCTTATGCATTTATGTCATTATTGTGCTATATTCATATGCCTTTTCAAATGTAGTTCATTTTTTATTCATGTTTATTTTGTTTTATTGTCATGTTCCTTTTCTTGTCATGTTAATCTAATTTTTAATAGTTGATCATATTTCTTTTTGGGGTTTCCCTTGTGTTCCTTTGGTATGTGTTTGGTTGATTCAATAAAAATGTGATTTTTCAGATCTATGTTAAAGGACGTGTGCACATTGTTTTGACTATGTGTACGCATAGTTGAGTATGTGAACACACCCCGAACCCAGATTTTTAAAAAAAATCTTTTTTTTATTATTATAATCATTCTTCATATGTTCTTTGTTTTAGTATCTTTGCCATGTATAGTTTATTTTATTTTTTTCCTTGTGTGTTTAGTTTAGTTGTCAACTTTCCACGCTTAATATAATCTGTTTGATTTGTTTCTTTTTATGTTTTGTATGACCTTTAACATGTTGATTGTGTTCTTTAATTAAGTGTATAATGTATCTTTAAGTTAAACATTAGGACACTCTTAATAAATTATTTAATTAAATATGGCCTAGCAACACATAATGGAGGCCGACCCATAAACCGGGCAGTCTTGGCTTCCTAGCATCTTCCCAAGCCGTACCCAAACTCTTGACCCAAAATTTGGTATGCAGACCTATGCATGTAAGTGGTCCAAAAGTTCCAATTTGGTTCCTAGACCTAAACTAGGTAGAGACTTTATTTTTACCCTCTGCTCGGTCCACTCCAAGCCGAGGCATACTTCCCACAAAGAAACCACTCATCGTGGGTGCTTGCACCAATTGTACCTACCAATTCTTTCTTGAAATTATACAAATTGGATTAGTGTGTATTCTAATTGTAAATGCGAAATTGTGCTTTTCCTTTACATTAATTATGCACTAGAGCCATAATAAATCAAGAATGTAATTGTCACCACTCCTAGTCTCACTACCCTCTTTTTTTTCCTTTTCTTTTTTAATTTTAAAGATATATATATAGATAAGATTGTTGTCTTTGTTCTAAATCTTCAATGTGTTGGATGGGCTGACTATGATTATAAGGTTAGTTTATTAGGAATACTCATAGACTGTCTTTCCATTTTCAGCCAAAGAAATAACATTGATCCCATACCAGTCATAAACATGACCGTTCTTTTTTCAGGTTCCAAGTCCGTAAAATGTCTCTCTAACTTCTAGTAAGGAGTTTCATGGACATCAAAGTGCTAGCAGTTCATCAAGAGATATGCTTTTTGAACGGTTACCTAGTACCTATAGGTATCGGGGCTATCCTAAAGCACATTTTACTGTTTAAGCAGCTCCAATCTTTGTAATTCAAATCTCAGGTTTTAGTTTTGATTGTCATCTCTTTGACAAGAACTGTAAGCATAAAGTTTAAGCAGTATGCTTAAAATTCAGCAATATGCTTCATGGCTAGCCTAAAATGGTAAAGTGGTTTAAGCAGTTGATGTATTACAAATCGTGTAGTCAGCAATCTTTTTAACTTGAATTTTGATTCTCATATCTAGTAATTATATTTAACACACAAGAAACCCACCCAAAATAATAAAACCTTTTGTGCTAATGGCTAACCAAAAGCAATATGCTTATTGATGATGCCATAAATCATCAATAAGCCACACGATACCCACGTGTTAGAAACGATGCCTGCAAAACAACAATAGAGAAAACCCTAAGAGAGTACTAGTGTGGTACCAGCCAAAGGCCCTCTAAATTTTAAGTCAGAAAACCTTTCTATAACTCTAAAGTGCCAGAGCTAGGGTGAATTATGCGTACCTTATTTTTTGAAAGTCTTTGGGTTTTTATAGTAGTGTAGAACTGGCCTTCCTTTCTTGCATGGGAAGGCTTTTCCTTATGGAGAAGATCATTATTAATGGGCACATATTGCGGGATCCTTTCCATATTAGGATTCTATTCATATTGGGACTCTATTGACTAAAGTCAATCATAGGATGCAAGTTGTTTCCGTCCAAGGTTACTTGGAGGATACTTAAACCATGCCATGTGGCCTTGAGATCCATCCACCCTGAGATCCGTTCCCAATGAGCTCTATTCACAATGAGATCCATCCACAATGAGCTCCGTTCATCCTGGACCCGTCCGCTACTGGACCATTGGTCTAGCATCGTCATGTTTATTTAAATAGGCCAGTCGACTACTATTTTACCCTCTTCAGTTGCTCCCTCACTATATGGGTCCGTAATCTCTAAGTAGACAGATCCGTGGGGTGACAGTTCACCTTGCCTCCAGAGAAGCTCGCTCCTCTTGACAAGCTGGCCTAGGGTTATTAATGTCGTAGGGACACGAGCATTTATTTAGTGGTTCATCTCGTGGTATGATGTGTCCCTTCATCTTTCGTGCCGTTCCCTTTATATAAACCTGCCTTTGTAATCCTCACTTTTTTACTTTTACAAAAATTTCATGATCAGAGCGCTATCGTCAACTTTGACAAACAAGTATACCATCTACCTAATTCATCCATCATCTACACTTTGTTGCTGCTCATCTTCAATTGGTAAGTACCATTCTCCTTCCGTTCAAATTCCTTATCTTTCAAAATTCCTACTATCGTCATCTATCTTAGATCCATCAGTGTCTTAGGGTTTACTGTCACGTGTAGGTGACAGATGTCTACTGCGTCGAGTAATCAATTGTTTATCCACGACGAGGCAGGCTATGATGAAGTGTTCCCGTCAAGTCAAAAAGACCCTGACACTTCAATTGAAGAGAGGAATCCATCCGCCACCTCTCCTTCCTTAAGGGATGAGGGTTTGGAGATGGTTAGGCCAGAGGGCAATTCTAGTGATGGTCTAGACGGTGCTGAGCCCCCAATCCAATCCGTCATAGGTTCTAATGGACTCAGGGAGTTCATCATGTTACCCATATGGATGCTCAATGATTTTACCTCTACAATTAAAGAATCACACTTTAAAACACTTAGGGAGAAGTACCAAAAACCTGTCAACATACCCCTCTGTCTACCCTACAAGTCAAAAAAGTGTTACTACGAGGGCATTGAGGGTGTAGGGGTCTATGAACAGATGCTAAAGGTAGGGCTTAGATTCCCCCTAAGTTCACTTCACCGTTACCTCCTTCAGTATCTAGGTTTGGCCATCACCCAAATCTCCCTAAATGCTTGGAGGGTCTTCCTCGGCGTGGAGGTCTTACATGGGGCCATGTCTAATGGAGCACGGAGGCTGACAATGAAAGAATTCTTTCACTGTTACCGTCCAGATGAGATTGCTCAATCAAAAGGCATGTATAGCTTTATGCCTAGGAGCTCGATGTTAAGGCTCGTGTGTGAGACCCTCTACTCCAACGGGAACTAGAAGAGTCAATATTTTTTCATGGAAGGTGACGAATGGATGTGTCATCCTGGTGACACTAAACATATGCCCATCAACAAAACATGGGGTATACTGCTCCCGTTTGGTATGCATCCGTCCATATTCAGCCTAGTTTTTTATTAATATATCACTAACCATCTTCTTTTACAATTCGAGACCATCCACAAGTCTCTCTTGAGGAGTGGAGTTTTTTCGAGAGAATTTAGCAAATCCAAGCTAGAGGAGAGGACGTGGGAAAGTTGGTCACACTAGACACTCTCCACTGGCATTGTGATAGGCCAGAGCCAACTATAGCCACCCGTCAATATGGCGCTCAAGTTTGTCAACGTGAGTCCGTCTACCAATACTTCTCTTCTTATTTTTTCTACTTTAAAAATAAATAAATAAAAAATAAACTTTTAACATCCGTCCACCTTTGTGTAGAGATGGACGCTGCCAAGAGAAGGGCCTATATTAAGCAACAAGCTACATTGAAGAAATAGCATGAGGGTCAGACGCCTAAGGAGACGAGCTCGGCCAACCCGTCCACCAAAAGGAAACAACCAGAAAAGGCTGACCATCTTCCAAAGAAGCCTAAAGTAGTCCTTGACCCCGTTGTGGGGTTAAAAGCTGAGGCCAAGAAGACGATCACTAAGCCTAGCCTAGGAAAGGGAAAAGGACTTATGGCAAGTTCTGTCCCCATGACTGAAAAAGCACCCGTCCTCTTCCATGAGGACTCCGAGTATGCATTGGAGAAACTCTCGTCCATTATCACTACTAATGATTATGAGGACTTAAGCAACCACGCAACTGAGGCCATAAGGGAGGTGGGTCTCTTTTGCATTGCTTAGATAATCACATTTGTATAATTTCTTTTTTCCTTTCCATCAACTTGCCTAGTTACTAACCCTTTCGTCTTCAAGCAATGTTAGTGATGAAGGGGTTGATGGGTCGTTGCCTCAATCATGAGACATCATTGGACCGTGTACGAGCGAAGGCAAACTTAATGGAGGATGAGCTAAATGAATTTAAGGCTTGGAAGGCGGTCCAGGAAAAGAAGCTCGCTCTGTTAGAGGAGGTTCGGGGTGAGCTAGAAAAGAAGACAGAGCTTTTAAGGCAAGCCCTAGCGGACAAGGAGAATGAAACTAGCGATGCCAAGGATCGGCTCCGTCAGGTAAAGGAGGAAGCGGTATGTGAGTATTGTGACTCCAACACCCTTCTGGTAGAGCTTGGAGGTTCCTTTACTGAAGGCTTTGATGACTGCCTCCGTCAAGTCAAAGCTTCTTATTTGTACTTGGACTTATCTCATATTACTATTGATGCCCAAGCCCAGACTTCAGTTCAGCCCGTCCACTCGGAGAGCAAGGACAAATTATTTGCTGATGATGCTCCTAGCGACGAAGAGGTAGCTCAAGTTGAAGACAACACCTGTCACCTTGACATCCAAATGGAGGAGAAAGAACAAAATACCCTCATTTAGCAGTAGTTTTTTATTTATTTATTTATTTATTTGAATGTAAAGATTTTGGAGAACAGTTTTAATTTATCCGTTGTTTTCTGTATGTTGACTGGGTTTTAAGTAATTTTCACTTATTTTAAACTATCCGTTTACTTGTATTCCTATAGATGAAACTTGTTTAGTTTTATGGTTATATCCATCTACGTTCATTCCATGGACTCTATAATTTTTGGACCATCATGATGAGGCCGTCCACCTATGGATTTGTATCCATCAATGTTATGGATTGCTTTTATTTAATCGTGTGGTTGGACCTGCCCCTTTTTTGGACCATAAATTGATCCTTCTCTTTAATGAACCCGTTCACCTATTGACTTTATTATGTATCCGTCCACTTGTGGACCTTTATAATACTCCCCATCATGTGATGAACCCGTGCACTAGTGTATGCTTGTGAACTTATATTCACCCTCATAGGATGACCCCATCCATTCTTGTGGACTAAATTGTCATCCTCTTGGATGAAACCCGTCCTCTCATGGACTTTGTACTGTTTAATCTAATGTACTATTGAATTCATCCACTTTACGGACTTAAATATCATCCTTTGTAGGATCCCGTCCTCTTTTGGACTTGTATTGTTGGATTCGTCCACTTTATGGACTTAAATATCATCCTTTGTAGGATCCTGTCCTCTTTTGGACTTGTATTATTGGATCCGTCCAATTTATGGACTTAAATATCATCCTTTGTAGGATCCTGTCCTCTTTTGGACTTGTACTTTTTAATTTAATGTATCTATCCACTATGTGGTAGTAATATTTATCCATTCTTATGGGATTAACTCATCCACTTATGTGGACTTAATCGTGAACCCGTCCACTGGATTGTGGATCCATCCACCTATAGACTTTATAAGCATGTATAGTAAATATGTGGAAACAGATAAATATGCTAGTCATATCTGAATAAACTCCTCTTATTATGATAAATGCATGCAGAAAATTTGTTCCTTAAAAAAAATTGCCCATTGGGCTTAAAAAGTATCGTATCAAAAATAAACTAGAGAGACATAGATTGGAAATGAGGAGTGTCGTTGTTTGTTGACTGCTAATAGTCTACTGATAGTACTTCTTTAGGTGCGCCGTGTTCCACGGGTGATGCAACTTCTGTCCATCTAACGTCTCCAGGTGGTAGGTTCCCTTTCTATGCCATGACACAACTCTGTATGGTCCTTCCCAGTTAGATCCTAGCTTTCCTTGGGTGGCGTATTTTGTAGAGCCTATCACCTTCCTCAGGACAAGATCTTCGACTTGCAAGTCCCTGTGTCTGAACTTGGAGTTGTAGTGCTTGGCCATGAGATTCTGATACCATGCTAATCTTTGTTCAGCTGTTGCTCTTACTTCATCCACCAAATCAAGTTGTAGGAACATAGCTTCATCGTTCTTGCCTTCATTATGGTTGTCTACCCTGTAGCTTGTAAGTCCCACTTTAGCTAGGATGACTGCTTCGCTTCCATGTGCTAGTCAAAATGGGGTTTCTCTAGTAGGTGTCCATGCCGTTGTCTTGTACACCCACAAAACACTTGGTAGTTCGTCCGGTCATATACCCTTTACCCCCTCAAGCCGAGTCTCGATGATCTTAAGCAAGGATCGGTTTGTGACCTCAACCTATCTGTTGGCCTGTGGGTGGATGGGTGAGGAGTAGTGGTTCTTGATTCCTAGTTGTGAGCAAAAGTCTCTGAATGCATCGTTGTCGAACTGCTTCCCATTTTCCAAGACCAATACCCTTGGTATACCATACCTACAAATGATGTTTTTCCATACAAAGCTTTGAACATTTTTCTCTGCGATTGCGGCCAAGGCTTCTGCTTCTACCTATTTGGTTAAGTAGTCTATACCAACTACTAGGAATTTCAACTGCCTGACTGCCATTGGGAATGGATCCATTATATCCAACCCCTACTATACTAACGGCCACAGGGTCGTCATTGGAGTGAGCTCCTCGATTGGTAGCCTTATGAGGTTGCTGAATCTCTAACACTTGTCGCATGCTTTGACATATGCTTGGGCATCCCTTTTCATGGTCGGCTAGTAATATCCAACCCGAATCAGTTTATGTACCAATAACCGCGATCCAGAGTGGTTTCCGCAAACTCCTTCGGGGACTTCTTTCATGACATAGTTCGCCTCTTCGGGGATGAGGCACCTCAAGTACGGTTAGGAGAAGCCCCTCTTGTAAAGAATGTCTTTAATCAGAATGAAATGAGCTGCTTGAACCTTCAACTTCCTTATAGCCTCCTTGTCGTTTGGTAGCACGCCGTCCCTTAGGTAGAAGGCTATTGGTGTCATCCAATAGTTCCCAGAGCCTATCTCCTACACACTTGTATCACTTCTTAAGGATGACATTTGAACGAAGGACAATACCTGAGTGAGGATGACCATGTGCTCTGCTGAAGCATCCTTAGCAAGTCAATCAGTGTGCCCGTTCTCCTCTCTTAGGATTTGAACAAACTTTACTCAGAGGTTGTTAACCCGATCCTTCACCAGTTCGAGGCACTTCTTCATCCGTTCATTTTTACAGTCGTAATCTTCATTGACCTGACTGGTTACTACTAGGGAATCACAGTATACGACTAAATTTTTAGCTCCCGCGGCCTTAGCGAGGTCCAGCACTACTATTAAGACTTCGTACTCTGCTTCGTTATTAATTGTAAGGAAATCCAGACGAACCATGCATTCAATCTTATCTCCTTCTGGGCTAAGGAGTATTACGCCAACTCCACCGACTTGCTTATTGGAGGATCCATCTGTATGGATGCTCCATTATGGGACCTCTTCCGTCCCCTGGCCTTCTTCGTTAGTGAATTCCATAATGAAGTCGGCAACTACCTATCAGTTAATGGTCGTACACAAGCAATATTACACGTCAAACTCACTCGGTTCTATTGCCTATAATGCCATTCACTCGGCAACTTCGGGACTATTCATAGCTTGTCGTAGAGGCTTGTTAGTTAATACGATGATAGTGTGGGCCTGTAAATATGGCTTTAGTTTGCAGGCTACTATAACCAAAACGAAGGTGAGTTTCTCTACTGGTGCATATCTTTCTTCCACGCTTCTGAGTGCTCAACTTGTATAATACACGGGCTTCTGTACCCTGTCTTCTTCCCTTACTAAGGCTACACTGACGGCTACCGAGGATACTACCAAGTAGAGAAATAATTCTTCCCTAAGCTGGGAAGGACTTAGCAGCCGGGGGGACATGAGGTAGGTCTTCAGATCCTCGAATGCCTGCTGACATTCAGCCGTCCATTCAAAAGATTTCTTTAGCATGCAGAAGAAAGGTAGGCATTTATCTGTCGCCCTTGACATAAATCTGTTCAGTGCTACTACTTTACCGTTGAGGCTTTATACTTTTTTCACATTCCCTGGGGGTGTCATCTCTATTATGGCCCGGATCTTGTCTGCGTTGGTCTCAATACCCCTCTAAGATACCATGAACCCTAGGAATTTTCCTGTCATTACTCTGAAGGCACACTTGCTTGGGTTGAGCTTCATGTTATAGGAATGAAGGGTGTCAAATGTTTCTTTAAGGTCGTCCAAGTGATCTTCCTCTCTTTGGCTTTTCACTAGCATGTCGTTAACATAGACCTAGACATTTCTCCCAATCTGCTATGCAAACATCTTGTTCATCAGCCTCTAATACGTCATGCCTGCATTTTTTAGGCCAAATGGCATTACTTTATAGCAGAAGAGGCCCTAGCTAGTAACGAATGAAGTCTTCTCCTAATTTGCTTTGTCCATCATGATCTGGTTGTAGCCTGAAAAAGCGTCCATGAAGCTTAATAACTAATGTTGAGCCGTAGAGTCAACCAGGATGTCAACCCACAAGAGAAGGTAACTATCTTTTGGGCATGCCTTATTCAAGTTGGTGAAGTCTACGCATATCCTCCATTTTCTGCTGGCTTTCTTGACCATCACCACATTTGCCAGTCAGTCGGGGTAGTAAACCTCCTTGATGAAATTCATCTCTTGTAACTTGTGAACTTCTTCCGCTACTGCTTGATCTCGTTCTAGAGCGAACACCTGCTTCTTCTGATGAATGGGTGTAAAGGAGGGTGACATGTTCAGTTTGTGCACCATGACCGAAGGGTCTATTTCTGGTATGTTTTCATGGCTCCAAGCAAACACATCTCGGTTATCCTTGATAAAAATTGTTAGTGATTGGCAGACTGTTAGGTTGGCGAAGGTACCAATCCGCATTGTTTGATCATTCCTAGAGTTGTTGAGAAGTATCTCTTCAAGCCTTTCAACAGGCTCTATCACTGTTCGATGCTTTTCTATGTTCATGGCCTAGAGGTGGTCCATCTCCATCATAGTTATGTAGCATTCGCGTGCAGCTACCTGATTTCCACGTAGCTTCCCTACTCCATAATTTGTAGGGAACTTGATCGTTAAATGGTAGGTTGAGGTTACAGCCTTCCATGAATTGAGGGTAAGTTGTCCCAAGATGGCATTGTAAGCAAACGAGCAGTCAACCACAAGGAATGTTACGTCCTTAGTGATTTGCTGGGGATAGTCATCCACCGTTACAGATAATGTGACTACACCAAAAGGGACCACCCTCATTCCTTCAAAACCAATGAGCGAAGTGTTCGTCGGAACTAGTCGCTCTTTGTCAATCCTCATCTGTTGGAATGCTAGGTAATAAAGGATGTTCACCGAGCTACCATTGTCGACCAGAACCCGATGCATGTTGTAATCTCCTACTCTTATACTGACGACAAATGCATCGTCATATGGCTGGTAAAGGCGCCGGGCATCTTCCTCTGTGAATCTGATGATGGGGTTGTCTATTCGTGCCATTTTAGGTTCAGAACCTATCAGCTAGACATTTTAAACCATTTTAAGGTAAATCTTATAGGACTTTTTGGAAGACTCGATAACCGTCGCGCCCTTTATAATCATTCTTATATCTCCTATGGGCGGCCTAAGACGCTTATTCTCCCATCAAGGAGCCTGCTCTTGAGGTAGGTCCATCCTCTCCTTGCTGATGAACCTTTGCAGCTTTCCTTGTTTGATAGGGGCTTCAATTTGTTGCTTTAAGTCGTAACAGTCAGCTGTGTCATGGCCGTGATCACGATGGAAGCAGCAATACTTGTCTCTAGACCTCTTATTTGGATCTCCCTTCAGCTTGTAGGGAAGGTCAGGGCTCCTTCATCCTTAATTTGCATAAAGACTTACTTGATCGAGGTAGTTAGCAGTGTGAAACTTGCGAATTTTCCCGTAGGGACCTTGGAATGCCTTTCCTCCTGCTGTTCTCTGATCCTAACCATCTTTCGCCCCCCTATCCTGCCTTACATCCTCTTGTCTTTCCTGCTTCCTCAGCTTTTCTTCTTAGGCCAGCAACGCATCTTCTGCATTCATGTATTTGGTTGCCCTATACAGCACATCCAACATAGTTTTTGGGTCTTTCTTGTATAGGGAGAATAGGAACTTACCCTTCCATAATCCGTACCTGAAGGCAGCCATGAGTATCTTGTCATCCGCTTCATCGATCGAGAAAGCTTCTTTGTTAAAGCAAGTGACGTAGGACCTCAGCGTCTCGTCCTCCCACTGCTTAATGTTTATCGGGCATGTAGTTGACTTCTTATACCTATGCCCCCTGATGAAGTGTGAGGTGAACTAGGCACTTAACTCCTTGAAGGTACTAATGGAGCTAGGCATCAGCCTGCTAAACCAGATCCTTGTGAATCCCTTCAGCATGGTAGGGAAGGCTCGGCACATGATCTCGTCTGGCACCCTTTGAAGGTGCATCAGGATCTTAAAAGACTTCAAGTGATCTAAGGGATCCTTGGATCCATCATAATTTTCCACCTGGCATATGAAACTTCAGTGGAAGGGGGAATGTAGTGATGGACACTATGAATGGTGAATCAGTTCAATGGACCAAGTCATCAAGGTCACTAGACACCCGTCCTCTAAGTGCATTCATAATAAAGTCCATCCGTTCCTTCATCATCTGCATCTCAGCAACTATATGAGGTGGAACCGTATCTGTGATGGATGGGCAACTCATGTCCCATTGCTCTAGTCTGCTCAAGGCGTTGCTTACTTTCGACCCTTCTTGGTTTCTTCTCTCAGTGCTAGTGCCCTTTTGGTCTTCCTCTTGGGTATCTATCGCTGCGTTCTTCTAGCGCAATTGTTCCTCTGGGTCATGATTCTGCTTAGTGAGACATTCCACTACTGCTGTGAGGGTTTGGACTTGCCTATCTAAGGCAGTAGGTCAAGGTTCGTCACCCTGATTATTGGTTATGGTTGCCATTGAACGAGTAAGTACCATGCAACTTTTTGTTCAGGAAACGTTGAATGTGGCTTATTTCCTAATCACCAGCGATGCCCACAGACGACGCCAACTGATGATGCCAGAAATCGTTAATAAGCCACATGATACCTACATGCTCAAAGCGATGCCTACAAAACAACAATAGAGAAAACCCTAAGTGAGTATCAATGTGATACCGGCCAAAGACCCTTTGAAGATTAAGTCAGAAAACCTTTCTACAACTCTAGAGTTCCAGAGCTGGGATAAATTATGCATACCTTATTTTTTGAGAGTCTTTGGGTTTTTATAGTAGTGTAGAACCGACCTTCCTTTCTTGCGTAGGAAGGCTTTTCCTTATGGAGAAGATCATTATTAATAGGTGTATATTGTGAGATCCTTCCCATTTTAGGATTCTATTCATACTGGGACTCTATTGACTAAGGTCAATAGTAGGACGCAAGTTATTTCCATCTAGGGTTACTTGGAGGATACTCAAACCATGCCACATGGCCCTGAAATCCGTACACAATGAGCTTCGTTCATCCTGGACCCGTCCGCTACTAGACCATTAGTCTATCATTGTCAGGTTTATTTAAACTGGCCCATCAACTACTATTTTACCCTCTTCACTTATCTTTATCTACATAGAATATTTATCAAAGTCAAACTAGAGATTGACCTGACTGAAGAGTTGCTTCACTTATTCATTGGTTCAACCAATGGTTGAATTGTAGGTTTATTAATTAATTAAATAGTATATTTTATAATTAAAAAAAACAACTAAAATAAAATAAAAACACTCCATTTAAATAAATTAATAAATTATAATCTCTCTCTCTCTCTTTCTCTCTCTCTCACTCTCTCTCTCTCTCTCTATATATATAACTAAAGCCTTTAAAACTCTCACAACTTTCCACATCAACAAAATATTTAAATAAAATTATCATTTTATTTAAAAAAATTATTTTTGTTTAGTCCAAACTCAACAATGAGTGAAACTCTATCTCTCTAACAAGTCCAACTTAAACTCAAACTCATTATTATCATTTTTAAAAAAAAAAAATTTATTTTTGTTTATTCCAAACTTAACAAGGAGTGAAATTATATCTCTCTAACAAATCCAACTTAAACTTAAACTTAAACGTTGATAATCTTGTTTATATATATAACCGAAATTAGCATTGCTCCAAACCTTTTTTACGTGAGATCTTCTATTGATACTCTTGCTACCTCAGGATTGCCCATATGGATTACAGAACTTGATATTGCAAGTGCCTTTGGTCAACAGGTAATTAAGATGCTCTCAAGAGGCAAAAGTAAGGAACTTTTTTTTCTTCAAAATATCATTTGCAGTTTAATCAAAACCAAAGACATTTACTTTTTATTAAATCTCTAAAACTTCACCACAAAATTTTTAAGCTTTACAGTTTTTCATATTTATATTTATTTTTTTATATTGTACATGGCAGATAAAGTATTTCTATTTTTTTTAGAGAAAATCAAAGCTGCAACATATTGTTGGTAAAACACATGTTTGTATCACATACAAAACATACGCAGTGGAAAGTTAACGGATCTACTTCATTCGCAATTGATAACATGTACTATGTGAATTTCAAAATTTAAGAATAAAAAAGCATACCTTGGTGTGGTGAAATTCAAAACCAACGAGTAAAAGTATTTGGGAACACTTTTAATCTCCATTCCAATTCCACTTATGCCCAAGAAGTATGGCCTTTGTGCTCAAGGGAGAATAAGAGAGTGGCTTACACTCACCTACACAACATATTCCAAAATTCTGTATATTTCTCTCCTTATATATATGTATAACTAATTATCTAATTGGGCTAGCTTTTTAGGCCATTCCAATTGGGTTTTTAGTATGTGGCTTGGAGTGGGACCAAAACAGACAAATAAGACACTAGCTCCAATGAGTTTTTGGCCTTTCTATCAACTCTTGACAAGCCCAAAATTACCATTAATTATATTTAATACCACTATATAAATATAATTACACTCTAGGCCTTATTTATAAATTATATCCCAAGACTTTATTATACATTCAACCCCTTCATTAAAATACTCGTAGTAATACAAAGTCATGAATGTTGACTGCCACTTTGAAGATTACTACATCTTAATCCTTAAGTACTCGGTTTAATCCTTTAAGTTATTCATCATATATTTATGAAATCTAATTTCATCTATATATATATAAAACCAAAACTTTTGAAACTCCCACATTTTTCCACATCAGTATTATTTAAAAAAATAAAACTATTAAAAAAAACCCTAAACACCAAAACTATTTCTAATCCAATAACTATTTCTCCCCAAAACAAACCCGATAAACCTATTTCTCAGTCTCTGTCTCTCCTTCAAACGCAAACTTAACCCAACAAACACTGCAAGACCCATACACAGGAACCCAAAAACAGAAAAGCTAGATGCAAATCTTTCTCTCTTCCTCTACAATGGTATGTGAATTCAACTAAGCCACAAACGTTTTGCATCACAACCAACCTAACATCAAACTGCTGGAACGGCTAAAGGTAAAATCTTTTATATTAATTTTGGGTGTTTAATAGGATTTAGGTTCGGCTATTTTGTTTGGTTTTGATTTAAGAAATTGGTTCATATATATATATATATATATATATATATATATATATATATATATATATATATATATTGATTTAGAATTGATCTTTATCAATACTCGAAACCCTAATATAGGTCAATTATAATCGTTTATATTAATTTTGGGTGTTTAATAGGGTTTATGTTCGGCTATTTTTTTTGGCTTTGGTTTAAGAAATTGGTTCAGATTTTGTTTTGATTTAGAATTGGTTTTTATCAATACTTGAAACCCTAATATAGGTTCTCCTTCAATTTTGGTTCCTTTCAATATATCAAATTTTACTACAGGATTGAAATAGTAAAAGGGGGAAGGGCAAGCTACTTATGTGGCTTAAGGATATGGGTTTTGGCATCATAATCAACCCCACATCAGAATCAATCTAGGTTGGATTATAAACTGTAACATAGCAATTATTTACTTTTTTGTTAACGGGTTGGTTTGATTTTCTTTAAACTTTGTATTACATGTTGATATTGGTAACATAAATGTGCATACATATGTTTTGTTTGAAACATAATTTCAATTAGCTTTTGTATAGCAGACAGTTTAGCCTCACTATAAAAATTGCTAGTGTGTTTTGAACTAAGTAGAATTTATTTAATTCAGCAACCTACTTATTTTAAGATAAGTGTTAATGTAATTTAAAAGTTCCAGTTATTAAGCCAAGAGTAGTAGCTTTTGTATTTAAATATTTTTGAGATTAATGTGGAGCATTTTAGTTAAAAAGAAGCTTGGATCTACCAAAAGCCAAAAAATATATTAATACATAAATAAAAAAATTTGGCTAAAAGAAGCTTTTGTGTTTTGATTTTCTTAATTGTAAAAATTGGCTCTGTGATAACTAAACGAGCATATCTTAAAACAAATTGATGACATTTAATTGAATATTCTTTGTTCATGAAGGTAGTAAATAATGAACTTTTTCTGTGATCGTGAAGAACCAAGGGTTTCCACCAGGTATATAAAATTTGTTAACTCTGACAAACTTTAGCAATTTAGGAAAACCTTTTAGCATTTTTGGCAATTATAAATAAATAGTACAAAGATGTGAATATGAATTTGAAATTTAATTAATTTGTATTGATATTATTCTTGAATTACAAAGTTAGAATTCAATCTGCGTTGGTAAAATTACCACCAAAGTTTGAGAATTTGACTTTTCATTTTATTGTGATTCATCTATTTGATTTTTAAATAGTTTTTATGTTTTTATTTGTGATTAAAATGAGTCTGGATGCCACAATAGGTCATAAGCCATACTCACAATCTATCCAAGCATCAACAATAGCAACAATGACAATGACACCAAGGTACTCTAAAGTCTCTATCCCTGACTTGGCTATGTTTTTAAAATACTTTTGCAATCACTTTAGTCCTGCACATCTACTTTTCTATTTGGTAACCAAATTTGGTTCTATTTGTGGAGCCAAATTTCAGTTTCTTTGTTATTTGTATATATCATTATATATTATATCTTGATGTTGTTTAGTCATTTTATCTTCAATCATAATTGCAAATTGTTCATGAAATCCTTGATTTGAAAAGAATTGTCTTAGAGTGGTTTATAAGTAGATTTTAATACGGTAGAAACATAAAGTCAAATTTCCATTTTAAATGTTGGGTATGATTAGGCGCACATCAATCAATCATTAGAAAGTAAAAGGAACTTAAAGGATTTGTAATATAAATGCATAGACCCAGAAGATAGCTGGAGAGGATAGCATGATCTGATGATGGTGGTGGCAACAATTTTCCCTCATCAAGTAGTTTTTTCATCTTAATATTGCAATTTTTTTTACTAAAAGCACTGTTTTTTTTTTTTTGTGTGCTTTAGTTTCAAAATTTGAATTGATGGTTTCAATATTTTATATACTTCTATGGTTTGAAGAATACTTTAATGATTATATAGAATTCAACAAGTCATGGATTATAAAGTGCCTCTATGCACAAATTTACTAATCTACTATTTAGTTTGTTATCCACTCATCCAATAACACCTGTGATATCCCTGTTTCAAGAGGTACAAAACAATGCAAAAAAGCCTGACAAGCTAAAACTTTGAAAGTTGCTTCATTCTGCTCTCTACAAATATTATGATTATTTGCTGGTGATATTTCTACTTTTTGGTGTTTTTAAAACAAGACTGCTTCTGAAGCAATTTGTATCTATGTTAATGGTGTATATACTGAGAATGATTAATACTAATGGTATGGAAGATTTATATAAAATCACGACTCTAACTTTTGTTGAGGGCTGCAAAATTAGGAAATGAAAATTATGGGATACTTCTTTGTAGACAACCATCTATTCCTGAAGTGAGAGGCCAACATTTCATTGGAAACTAGGTAGTACCATCCTCATAAAAGTATTCAACAGACTTTTCAATTCAACCATAGAACCCTTAAGTATTCCATCCTCAAATGTTTTTGAAAGGTTGAATTTATTCAATCATTTGTTGGCTTTATTCCGTGTCAAATTTGCTTGTAATTTAGCAATTAGATACCTTGTATTTAGGTTGGAATTATGTAAGGGTAGTGTGTGAGAGAGTGTGAAGAAAGCTCAAGAAGTGCGCACACAAGAAGAGCCTCGCAACTGGATCTTGCGACTGGCAAGTCACCAGAATGGCACATGTGTAAAGCATGCAGGGGGAGCTGAAGGGTCACGCTAGCTGTAGCACTATAGGACAAAACTTCCAATCTGACTAGGCAGTTAGCTCGCAACTCAAACTCGTGACTCGTTCCAGTTGCGAGGCTGAGTCACCAAAATGCCTTGTTTAGCTGTAACTAACTCTTCGCATTCCTCATACACCCTACCATAAATACCCTTATAACTACAAAATGTAGAGAGCTTCTAGAGAGAATTTTGAGAGAGAAACCCTAGAGAAAAATAAAATTGACTCATCCACAATCTTCATCTTTTGATTCTCCAAATTCCTCTACTTTCATCCTCTCCATTGACATATCCTTGAGAGGTACATTTAGCCAAATCCTTATCTCACAATACCCATATCAGTGAGGAGGTATTTTGGTGCTTGGGAAGCAGTTCAAAAGGGACTAATTCATTTTGGTTGATGCAATAGGCTATTGCGAGATCCGGTAAGCTAGAGAAGACAAAGTTCAGTGTAACCCTATTGGAGTAAGAAGCTTGGAGGGCTTAGGTGCACTGGGTAGATTAGGCTTGGAGGGTCTTCTGCTATTCATGTATCCCAACTTCATTTTCTAGTGAATTATTGACCGCTTGGAGGATGGCCTAGAGGTTTTTTTCTGAGTACTTCGATTTCCTCTTCGATAACATATCGTCGTGTTATCTTTGTGTTTACATCTTTCTTCCCTTTCTCTTTACCTTTTAATTACTATTGTGGTTGTGATTAATTATAGTTTAGAGTGTGTTTACGATTTGGTTACAACTTATATTTCATATTCCACACATATATTGTTTGATTACAAGCTTGTGCTGATAGTTTTGTTTTTGGGGATCTAAACATTCATAGGTGTTTTACACACTATTTGAACTTTCAATTGGTATCAAAGTGGGTACACCTGCTATGGTTTCATTACCTAAGTGTGATCCTAGACCCCATTGAGATGGATTGATCTCAATCACTCAATGCTCCATGTATTTTGATGGAAGCAACTATGCTTTTTGGAAAGTCCGCATGAGGGCATTCCTATGTTCTATAGATGAAAGTGTTCAAGATGCTGTAGATATAGGATGGACTAGGCCGAAGGCCGCCAAATTAGAATGGGATAAGGCAGCCCTCGCGGCAACGAATACTAATAGCAAGGCACTTAATGCAATTTTTTATGGTGTTTCTCCAGATGAGTTTCACAAGGTTTCCCATGTTACAATTGCCAAGGAGGTGTGGAAAATTTTAGAAACAAGTTATGAGGGAACCAAAAAGGTGAAGGACACCAAGCTCCAAATGCTTACCACACGTTTCTAAGAGCTGAAAATGAGTGAAGAAGAGTCATTCGACTCATTTTATGGGAAGCTAAATGAGGTGGTAATTAGGAAGTTTAACTTGGGGGAAAAGATGAATGACTCCAAGATTGTAAGAAAAATTCTACGTTCATTACCAGAAAGCTTCCATGCAAAAGTTACCACCATTGAAGAGAGTAAGGACCTTGATGACATCACAGTTTAAGAACTTATTAGCTCACTTCAAACCTATGAGCTTTCTCTGCCATCACAAAGGAAGAACAAATCACTTGCTCTAAAGACAATCAACAAGAGAATGGAAGCTCAAGACTTATCGGATGAGGATGAGGTCGAAAAAGATGTGGCGTATCTAGTTAAGAACTTCCGAAAGTTCTTGAAGTTCAAAAAGAATGGAAAGTTGGGTGAGAAGAAAATTCCCAAATTCCTAAAAGGAGAAAAAGGATTTCAAGAAGAAAGATGGGAAGGATTCTCAATCTTCTCAAGCAATCACGTGCTATGAATGCAACAGTTATGGACATCTCAAGAAGAAGTGTCCGGACTATTTAAGAGGGAAGGGTAAAGTGTATGCCACTACTCTTAGTGACACAGACTCCTCTAATTTAGACTCAGAAGAAAGCTATGATAGAGAGGGAAACTGCTCTGCATTCATAACCATTGCTCCTGTGCAATCTTCAGATGATTTGAGTTTGCTAGTGGAAGAGCTTGGGGAGCACACTAAAGTGGAGTAGATGGGGATAGTATAGGAATCTGAAGATGAGGAAGATGAAAAAACAGTGGGACTGTAAGAAACCTACAATTCCCTCCCTAAGAAGACCAATGAATATGCAAAAGTGGCTAAAGCAGCCATTAAGAAAATGAAGAGAGTAGAGCAAGACTACAAGAGTCTTTTGGTGCGATACAAGGAGACTAAGAATGAAGTGGAGATGCTGAACGGAGAGTTAACCGAAGCTTATTCAAAGATCAAATGCCTTGAGCTTGAGGTGATTCAAGCTAATGCTGAAGTAGAGCAGGTTTCCTCCAAAAAGCTTGATGAACCAACGGTTTTTGACTAAGCCTCCTAACCAATCAGTGGTCAAACATAAGGGTAAAGGAAAATCACTCCCAAAGTCACAAAGAGGTTCAAGAACTCAACATTTCTGCCATCACTATGGAATTCAAGGTCACACCAGGCCAAATTGTCGTAAGCTTAAAACAATAAAGAATGCAAGTACTTAAAGGTCAGGAGGACCAAGAAATGAAAAAAGGAATTGGACTGCTAAACAATCAAAAAGTTAAGAAGGTGATTTCGAAGTAAGGAATGTGATGAAGATGATCGATGCCTTCACTACCTATTTGGCAAACTTCACTAGAAGGTTTGAAAGTCACAACAATCGTACCCAATCCTTTAGGGATATCATCCCAAACGCAGGTGTCGTGTGGGTGAAGACTGGTACTCATGAATAAGCATTACAACATGTCCATGCATTAATACTTCTAATTTAATGTGACATTGATTGTTTATGAGCTCTTTGTTATGATTCTAGCTTGATTTAAATTTTTTTTTTTTTTTTTTGGTTATTTACTTTGAATGTCTTTACATTGTTTTTTATCAATCTTCACTTGTTTTTGTGTCAAAAAATCCAAAAACACATAAAAAGTAGAAAATCCAAAAAATTTGATCAGCATTTTTTTGTTATATTACATGCATATTTTGCCTTGTACCTTCGTACAAATGGCTTTGTGCATTTACGAGTGTAGCTTGTTCTTTATGCACTCATTTCATTGTAGGGAAAATCTTGACATCTATGTGACTATTATAAATAGATCTTCAAATTTGTCATGAATGATTAGTCAATGGTTTTGTTGATCTTGAGACATGCATAGACTTGTGCCTATATATCTTCTCACTCTTTTATTTTATTTTTATTTTTTTGCTTAAAGAGCTCAACAAATGTAAATATCAAAATGAAAAGAGATAATGAGTTGCAAAATTTTCACACATACTAGTATTTGACTAAGAAAAAGGGAAAGCGACTTTTTATAAAAATGTATGATGCCCAAAAAGCCAAAGGTTTGCTCATCAAATTGAAATATCAAAAATTTCAAGCGCCAATCTCAAAATGAGATGTATTGATTCAAAATGATCAAATGTTATGATGTATATGAAGCCAAATGAAAAGCTTCAAAGTTTATGTTATCAAGTTTTTTGGGAGGTCATATATGCATACTTCTATAATTGAGATTGATCACTTTTCCTCATGCTAATTGTGTATGTCTTAGTTGAATCGATCATTGAAGCTTCACATTAGACTAAGGACTATCTCATCTTTGATACCCACACACGTCTTTGTTCAATGAATGCCCTATTCATTTGTGTGACTGTACTTGATTTAACGTGTTGCACATGCTCAAATATATGTTGATCAAACACAAAAAGATTTTTGAGTGTTTTAATTGTTTTTGGAAAGTATTTTTGTTTTGAAAATTTTCAAAAACTGTGCAACTTTGTTTTGGCAACTCACTCTCACGAGTTAATCCTGTCGCATGCCTCTAGTAACGAGCTTACTCAAAAACTTTTGCGACTCTCTGGCGAGTTAGGGCCCCAGTCCTGAAAAAGACAAAAAAAATTTCAAAAATCTGGGTTTTTAGGATTGTTGCGACTCCGTTTGGCGACTGGTTTGCGAGTGGAAGCTCCAGTCACGAGTTTTACTTAGAATGTTTGGCGACTCCCATCGCGACTTACTCGCAAGTGGTCCTTCCAATCATGAAAAATATTTAGAAAAATTTCTCAGAATTTGTCACACAGGTTTTAAGTGACTTGATCACAACTCAATCCAATCACAAAAAATGCATGTTTTGCACAATTAAGGTTATTTTCAGGGCAGTTTTCAAAAACTTTTTAGTTTTCCCTCGCATCTTGTGACTATTCATTGTCTTGTCTTTCTTTCCCTCTTTCAAAATCACCGTGTTCACACACAATACCCCCATATTCTCCCTTATTTCTTCACCAATCTTCAAGAAAAGGTATGGGTTCTCTTTCTTTCTTAATGTATTTCACATTTCTTGCCTTAGATCTCTTGGATTGTGTGTCTTTGATGATATCTTGCAAATATGATGTTTGAATATGGTTTTCTGACATTTTGTTGAGATTGTTGTGTGGGTTTTGTTGGTTATGTGCTATATGATAATATAGCACATACTATGCATCTCATGGACTATATAATAATGGACTTTACTATAAATCACTCCTATTGTTGGTTATGTGCTGTTTATACACGTTGCCCTAGGGTGCACATAGTGTCATTTGTTGCACACACACTCTTTGACATGACTGTGACCTCAATGTCATATGATTTTAGGGTTTTATCCAAAAATTATTATTTGGGACTAACTTTGTGCTAATAATGTTTATGTGATGTGTGGTTTCTCTTGCTCTTTGATGTTACATGATACAGCTTGGAAATGTCTCCATTCAAGAGATCGGCTATGAAAGGTGGCAGTAGCAAAGGAAAAGAACCAGTAATTGATGTTAATGACCTTTCCCCAATGTCAAAGACGACTCGATCACCAACAGGAGTTTATGATACTGATAAGTTTAGATCCTACATTGCATTTTAGAAATATGAAACTACTTTAAAGATGGTCCGTTGTTGATGGAAAGGGCTTTTGACCAGGCATCTCTTCTTGATACAAAGATTCCCAAATGGTTTGCCACCAAGGATTGGAACTATATTCTCTCCAACCTTGATGATGCATGCAAGAACATGGTGAAAGAGTTCTATGCTAATGCCATTTCTGAAGGGGGTGAACTCAAATGTTAGGTTAAAGGAAAGAGCTTCTCAGTGACATCTGTTTATCTGGCAGTGATCCTCTGCATAAACCGGCCAATGTTTCCAAAATCACCAATGTATGATGACTTGAATCCAGATGAGAATTTACTTTGTGATGCTCTCGGAGATAACTTGGAATTCTCTTCCAATGGGAAATCAATCAGTGTTTCCTTACTATCTACAGAATTGAGGGTCCTCACAACAATCATGTTCCACAATCTCTATCCTTTCTCAAGCACCGGATACATGAATCTCGGTAGAGCTTTTTTTCTTCATGATCTGATCACCAATGAAGAGATCGATATTTGTGCTCATATCTTCCATATTTTAAGCAAAACTGCTGAGAGAACTGCCTCACAGAATTGTGTCCCTTTCTACTGCCTTATTTCAAAGATTTTGAAACTCAAAGGCATTCATCCATCAGAAGATGAGTCTCCCTACCCAAAGCTAGGTCCAATCACCATTCGTATGCCCAATGCTAACATTGGTCATAGTCGGAAGGGAATCAAGAGAGAAAGCCTAGCTTCTTCGGGTGGTTCACGCTTTAGATCATACTCCTATGATGAGAAGTTAGACAACATTATGGCATCTGTTCATGACATAAACACTAAGATGTTCGGGCTTGCCTCTCTACTACACCATCACTACATTCGATGTGATACGAAGTTCACTTATCTCCAAACTCAATTGGACCAAATTCAAAGAAAGCTAGAAGAAAATGAGGACTAGCTATAATGATAGGGGGAGAAAAAGCTTGACTAAAAGGGGAGTATTGAAGTTGAACAGCAAAAGAAAGAAAAGGCCTATACTTAATATTTTTCTTATATTTTGCTTCATATTATCATATATTAGAGTTTATGTTGTGTATTTGAACTATATTTTTATGTACCTTTGCTTTGTAGCTTAGTACTTTTAGTTAATGTTATGCATTTTCTTTAGTACTTCACTCTTGTGCTCTTGTTGGATTTTATATCCTTGATTCATTTACTTTGTGTTTTTGTATCGATTAAGTGTTGGACATGCAAACAACTTTGCATTAAGCTTATTAGCTTGCATGTCCGAATGTTCGTTCCTTGTGTGAATGATCATTGTAATCACTATTTATAGTGACTGTTCTTGTTTGGTCAAGCCATGCTTTATTGCTTAAATCTATACTAGTTGATCGCATTGTGCTTGCTCCATATGCATTTCAAGATTTCTACTTACAATGATCATCTTATGTTGTTGCCTTTAGGAAATACTTGTTCGTATGGTTCAAGAGCTTCACAGTTTCTAGAAATAGGATGTGAGTGAGTTTTGGCAATTGTTCCCCACTTACTTGTTAAGTCTAGAGTCTGTTTTAAGTTTTTGTCATGGAATAACCAAAGGGGGAGATTATAAGGTTGAATTTATTCAATCATGTATTGGCTTTATTCTGTGCCAAATTTGCTTGTTATTTAGCAATTAGATACCCTGTATTTAGGTGGGAATTATGTAAGAGTAGTGTGTGAGAGAGTGTGAAGAAAGCTCAAGAAGTGTGCACTCAAGAAGAGTCTCGCGATTGGACCTCGTGACTGGCAAGTCGCCAAAATGGCACATATGTGAAGCATGCAGGGAGAGCTCAGGGGTCAATCTAGTTGTAACAGTACAAGACAAATCTTCTAGTATGGCCAGGCAGTTAGCTCGCGACTCAAACTCGCTACTCGTTCCAGTCACAAGGCCGAGTCACCAAAATGCCATGTTTGGTTGTAACTAACTCTTCGCATTCCTCATACACCCTACTATAAATAACCTTATACCTACAAATGTAGAGAGCTTTCAAAGAGAATTTTGAGAGAGAGATCCTAGAGAAAAATAAGATTGACTCATCCATAATCTTCATCTTTTGATTCTCCAAATTCTTCTACTCTCACCCTCTCCATTCATATATTGTTGAGGGGTACATTTAGCCAAGTCCTTATCTCACCATACCCATATCAGTGAGGAGGTATTTTGGTGCTTGGGAAGCAGTTTAGAAGAGACCAATTCATTTTGATTGATGCAATGGGCTATTGTGGGATCTGATAAGATAGAGAAGACAAGGTTCGGTGTAACCCTATTAGAGCAAGAAGCTTGGAGGGCTTAGGTGCACTGGGTAGATTAGGCTTGGAGGGTCTTCTACTATTCATGTATGCCAACTTCCTTCCCTAGTGGATTATTGACCACTTGGAGGGCGGTGGAGAGGTTTTTCACCGAGTACTTTGGTTTCCTCTTCGATAACACATTGTCTTGTTATCTTTTTGTTTGCTTGTTTCTTCCCTTTCTCTTTACCTTTTAATTACTACTGTGATTGTGATTAATTATTTTTTAGAGTGTGTTTCCAATTTGTTTACAGCTTATATTTCATATTCTACACATATATTGTTTGATTATAAGCTTGTGTTGGTAGTTTTGTTTTTGGGGGTCTAAACATTCATAGGTGTTTTACACACTATTTGAACTTTTAGTTTTTCCTTCTCTTGAGATGTTATATAAAATGTCTCAAAAATCTACACTGCACATTGTTTTGAATAACTTTCTACATTGTTTTTAAACAACATTTTGTAATCCAATTTTCTGTTTCGTATGTCAAGTTTTGTAAAAGGAAAAATGTGAGTTTGTTTGTGTTGGTTGAAAAATTCTAATTTTTTTGAGATAGTGAGTGATTTCATTTTGTTCATCAACTAACTAGTACCAAACTATTTCTCAGAAACTTTGCCACAACAATATAATAGTAAAAAGTTTGTAGTTTATTCCTTTCTTTTATTTGTTTGCATTGATTGAAAATTTCTATAATTTTTAGCATAAAATTTTTGGAACACACTTCAATTTCAATCTCTATCTCTTCTTCTAATTTTTAGATTCTCCTTCTCGGCCTTAATATCAGATCATTCTTTTTCAGTAATTGGGTGAGATTACCTGCAAATCTGATTTTGATTTATAATTTTTCCTATTCTTTTTCCTTTTAAAAAACAATTCGATGAATTCAGAAATGTTGATCAAGGGTGTTGTGATGGTTGTAATGTTTGGGTGCATGCCATGTGTGAGAATATTTCCAGCAAGCTTTTCAAGGTGTGCTTAATACACTTGATTTATGAATTGTGATGTCAATTTCTGTTCCTATCTTATATGTGTTTAATCATTGACTTGTGTATGGTTTAAAGGATCTAGAGAATGTAGATTACTAGTGCGCTGATTGTAAAGCAAAGTCTAATTATGAGTTATCAGCTTCAGAAAAATGCTAGCCAAATGTGAAGTATGTCTGTCCTATTTGTGTGTGTGTGTGTGTGTGTGTGTGTGTGTGTGTGTGTGTGCAATTCTTTTCCCTCCAGTTGATTTTTGAGGCAATTGTATATTTGACTTTATAGACTAAGGAGTTTATCATCAATTTTTAAGCATAATTTTGTATCAATTTTTGAAGTAGGTCTTTAGAAAATAGTGGACAAAATGTTCTACCTGAAAAGGTAGTTGTGGTGTGCAATGGCACGGAAAGAACATATATTCCAAACCTTCACATGTAAGCCTTGAACTCATTTCTAAATATTACATGTACGTTGACATATTTTTCTTTAACATTCTTGTAAGACCTTTATGCACTTCTTTCTCACTACCACATTCATTTCCTTCTTATGCAATCCTTACAGCAACTTTCTGTTTGTTTTCTGAAGGATTCATTAAGATGCTTCTTTATTATTTTATTTTCCCCCCATCTTAGAGTTACGTGCAAGTGCAGTTCATGTGGGTCAAAGAAGCATACACCTAGAAGATCAAATTCTACTTGAATTGTTATTAGGAATTTTCATTTTCTAGGTTTCATTACTTTTTTATTTTTCAATTAGGTGGCACTCTCCATATCTATGTAAAGAGGTCAGTATTTTCTTTTAAGCCTTCGTGTTTTTGTCAATCTTTACACCAACCTAGACAATTCCTTTAAGACAAAGAAACCAATGATGTTTCATAGTTATCAGAAGGATGGGTCAGGGACTTATGTTGAAGGTCGAGCAAGTTTGGATTGTAGCTGTTGACTTAGGTAGAGAGGCAGAGTATCAAAACAAAGCAATGGAAGAATTGTAGCTATGACTGTATAAACGATAGTGTTTATATTTAAAATAGCTATACCTATACCTTAGGATTATTTTAATTCATAGCTATTATTTATATACACATTTATTAATCTAATTGGTTGTAGAGGCTAGATCCGTATATTGTGGAGTTAGTAAGAAGTTAGTTACTCTTAGACTTTGTATAAATACTTGATGTACTTTCATTTTCTTTCAATGCGATATAGAATTCTCTCATCAAATTCTCATAATAGTTACTTTGTTGTCTTAAATGACATAATGCCTCAATGAAAGAGCTAGCAAGATGCTCTAAAATATTAGCGCTTGAAAAGCTCAAAATTCCATTTTTGACAATTTTGAGTCCAACCTTAGGAACAAACTCTGGTAGCCATGGTATGACTCCACTGTGCAGGTTGACTTTATCCTCTAAGAACTTTCCCGTTCATCACATAGGTTCGCAACTAGTAAATATATATTTTAGTAACTCCTTACTAAAGTGGTTAGGCCTAACACTCTGAATAACCAAACCCATTAAACTTATCTCAAGGGAATATTTTATATCTCCGTTAAGATATTATAAATTCCATCTTAAGAATATATTCCTTCAACACTAAATGTGGCTGCCTAACATACTAAGGTTTTGATTGTGACTTTATATCTCACTCTTGATATATCAAAGCAACCTACACTTCATGATCAGATTCATTTTTCTCTCAGGATTAAGATTTGATGTAAATGGAAGTCATGAGATTTATTATTCATTTAACAGTCATTAGTAGAATAACAAATTTCACAGTGGTCTAATTCAATATGACTTAACACTTAAAACATATCAACATATCAACTAGAAGTCTCCACTTCCATGATCAAGACAAATCATCTTAGTTGATATGTTATAGTCTTCACAGATGAAATGCCCAATTTCATCACCGACTACGAACTAAAATTTTCAGTTTACAAAGAACTTATGATTTATATCTTCTGTGACTAAATCACATACTATGCATCTCATGGACTATATGATAATGTCCAAAGATTCATATTACCATTATTTTAGATAATAATAAAACAACTTTATTACATAGAACATAATGTCATACATGGCATCCTATAATAGGATTTAAAGGGCACATATCCTAACACCTATGTCTTTTAGCATAGGGAACGATAAATTTTTATTTGGTATGTTATATATAAATTTGTTGAATTTGGTTTGGTTTTGAAGTAGAATTTGGGGATTCTATAAATTCTGAAATTTTAAGTTTTGGGGTTTTTGGTATTTGCGTCCTAGTAAGTTGATTTTAATTCTTCACCTTAAATGCTTTTTATTTAGGTTCATGTGATTTTTTGTTTTCTTATTAAAAGCTATGATTTTTTTTTGATTAATTATTTGTTTGGATTAATTTCATTTCATTATTTGTTTGGATTCAACATTAAAGATAATGGAATTAAGTATTATAATTTTGATATTATTCCATGTTTTGAATTGTCTATAATGTTAATACTACGAGAAAGTCATATTGCTACTTAAATTTGAAACTTGGTGTGTCTTCCTCATATCATGGTGCAATTTATATTATTTTTGAGTACGTATGTATATATAACTATTGGGAGTTTTTCTTTATTAATATAAGAATTGTAAATTGCTTTGTAGATTTCAGTAACTATTCACTTGCAACTCAATAATGGTCAATGTTAGACAATATTTCTAAACTATGGAAAAGTATAGAAGTTAAATATTTCTTCATTTAAAAAAAAAATACTAACTAGCAAACTTTCTATTTATTCATTGTTGGATTTTTTTTTTTTTTTTTTTTTTAGGGTCAATAGCTTTTCAGTGCATTGCACGGGTTAGCGTCTAGTAATAGTAATAATAATAATAACTATATCATATGACATAAAGTTGGAGAATATAAAAATAAATAAATAAATAAAACACATCATTGATGTAAATCATCCAGTAACCAAGTTATATAGTCTAAAAGTCTTGAAACAACATATCTCATAGAAATTCAAAATAATTTGTTTGCTTAATCATACCCTAGACCATAACAAAATTATTTAAATCTCCAAATACGACTGATGATTAAAATCAATCAGGTGTTATCGTTGTGATATTGGTCGCTTGTGTTCCATGCAAACCACCATCTCTTTATCTCTTTCTGTCTCATCACTATCTCTTTAATCTCAACTCTCAACACTCATCTCATGGAGCAAGTCTTACTTCATCTCTTTAGTCTTTAATCTTTATCAGTTTATCTTTTCAACCTTCAGTACTTTAGTAATTTGGTTCAAAGTCTTCAAACTTCAAAGTTCAAACTATTTAGTGACTTTAGTAGTTCAGTTTAATCTTTTTTCATAGATACACATGGTATTTTTTTTTTTTTTTTCATTCATCTGTGGGTTAAAAAGATTAACCTGTACAATCTGTCAGTTTGCAGGGTTTAAGAATGGTTCATTACATATCTGGTATTTTACTCCAAACCATTCTGGATAATACTTTGTTTCACGGATTTCACGATTCAACTAGTGGCTTGGTATGGATTTAATAACTATATTCACACAACATTGAAATTTCTTTTGATCTTCATGTCATTTTAAAAAAATAAAATAAAAACTTTTTATTTAAAGATGAGGTCTATGTATAAAAGTTAGTGGATTAAATTTGATGGAAAATGCTAGGCACATAAAAAAAGTCCATAACTCGCCACATGGAAATTTGTGAGTGGTGGAGGTAAAATGGTGGGTCCACATATTCGGTCATTTTTTAGGTTTCAAGGGTATTTTGTTAATTTTTAGGTTTATGGGGTATTTCGGTCTTTTCTTAGGTTTTGGGGGGGTATTTTGGTCATTTTGGTCAATTTTTAGGTTTCAGGGGTATTTCAGTCATTTTTTAGATTTAGGGGTATTTCGGTCATTTTTTAGGTTTTAGGAGTATTTTGGTAATTTTTAGGTTTAGGGGGGGTATTTTGGTCTTTTTTAGGTTTTAGGAGTATTTTGGTCATTTTTAGGTTTAGGGGGTAAATTGGTCATTTTTTTTAGGTTTAGGGGGGTATTTTGGTAATTTTCAGTGGTTTGAGGTATTTTAGAGTTGAGTGATTTGTAGAAATGATACTTGGATCATAATTGGGTACCTAGTTAAAACCTAGTAAACATTAATGATAACTGAGTTTAATTTGGTTAATGTCCATTTAAGCTAATTAATAATTGAGTGAGTTTGGGTCTCATTTAAGTGGGTGGATTTGGGTGGGCAAATGGGTTTGGGTTAATTTTGCCACCCTTAGTCTAGCTAGTTATTATCTAGTCATATAAATATTGTGGTTCAGCTGAGTCCATTTCCAATTATGAAGCTACTTGGGCGATATACTAAGAATATAAAGAGTTAGGCTCCATGACTAAGCGAGGTCGCTCGGCTGGACCAGCGAAGATATATAGTAACAAGATATAACATTAGATTATAAAGCAAAAGTACTTTGCAAATATCAATAATTTCCGGCCACAAAACTGTTACAGGTTTTCTATACAGCTTCTACCATAGAACCTTTCTCCATATGTTGCTATAGTGGGATTTTTCTCCATGATCTGCTACTGTGCAACATTTCCCCACTTTCGGTCATACATTGAGCTTTTGTCATTTCTTTTATGGCCACGGGATCTGCATATAAACAAAGTCTAAAGCCCAAAAGGTATCTCATTGAATACAATGATGGGCAAAGTGGGTTAGCGATTATCTCTAGTGATGGAAGGATAAATACTTTAAATTTTGGGTATCAACAAGATTATAATAATAGGGTAATGGTTGGAAACAGTTTCTTTCCCCCATAGTGCATAGTATATATATATATATATATATATATATATATATATATATATATATATATTTATGAGCATAGTGTTTATTAAAAAAATATAATTTTTGGTAATTTTATGTTAAATGTCTTAAAAAAAAAAAAAAAAAAAAAAAAAAAAGCTAGTATTTTATTACCCAAAACAAAATTAAATGTTAGATGTGATGGTCATTAGTCATGGTGCTGGTTTATGTGATTCGAGCGAAACATTTAAAAAATAAGTATAAGTAAGGAAAAATTATACAATAAAGAAAGGAAAATTTCAAGATTGCAATTATAAACCTTCTGTGTTTACCTTTTGATGATGCCGTAAAATCACCAGTGAGCCACACAGTCCTTGTGCACTCAAAGCAAGACCTACACAACAAAAAGAGAAGACCTAACAGAGAGCACCGGTGTGGTGCCGGCCAAATACCCTCTGAAAATCAAGTCAGAACTATTCTCACAACTCTAGAGTACTAGAGAGGGGTAAAATATGCGTACCTTAACTTATGAGGGTATTGGGGTTTTTATAGTAATAGAAGGTTGGTCTTTCTTCTTTGATGTAGAAGTCTTTTCCTTATAGGAATCCTCTTGAGTAATCACAAACGTGATGGACAAGACATTTCCTTATAGAGAGGGTCTTTCATTAGCGCGTATCTTCTAGAATTATTCTTGTGCAAGGAATCTGATTTCCTTTGGTATTCTATCAGATTTCAAACGTGTATAACAAGTATTTTAAGTCATGCTAGGCCCTAGGCTCTCACCTATTGCCAGCCCATGGGCTAGGATCCGTCAGGCCCAATGTAGCGAAGATTCGTCATGCTGTTTTTTACCCCTTCAGTTGCCCCCTTCACCCTATGGTCCGTCATGATTTAGGTGGTCAGACCAGTAGGGTGACGGTTAAATTTTAATTGGGGTTGACGGTCCAAGATTTATTTAGGTTGATGGTTGAAGACTCCTGAAATTGACAGTTGAAATTTCTAGAAGTTGACGGTTGTTCAAGAGGACATGAACTGCGAACATTTGTTGACAGGTTGTCAAGCATTTATGAGGCATTCCACGTGTCACTTTTTGATTGGATTTTGTACCGGATCGAAGCGTCACTTCGTCTTCCATGCATTTCAGGTATATATAACACACTTCTCCATCCTCATTTCTACTCTTTATAGCTAAAACACATTGTTAGAGCGCCACCGTCAACCTTGTCAAACCTTCAATTACTTTAGAGAGCAGTGAGTATTGTTATTATTATTTAAGTCTTGCATTTGTGCTTATATTTAGCTAGACCTACACACCCATCAATACTCTTAGATCTGTCAGTCTTAGGTTTTATCGTCAATTGCAGGTAATGTCTAGTGTGTCAAGTAATCAGTCAATGGTTCATGACGAGACAGAATACGAGGAAGTATACCTGTTCGATCATAGAGACCCAAACAATCCCAGGGAAGAGAGGAGTCTATCCGCCTCTTCCTCGTCCTCAACAAATGAGGATACAGAGATGGTTGAGCTAGAAGATACTTCTGATGATGGTGAGGATCAAGCATTGGGATCCATCATCGGTGCTAATGGACTTAGGGAGTTCATCATGCTACCAGAGTGGACGGTGCATAAATTCAAATCTGTCATCAAGGAGAAACACTTCGGCACCTTTAGGGCTAACTTTCAAATTCTGGACTACATTCCAATTCGTCTACTTACGTATCAGAGAAATGTTATTACAAGGGGGTAGAAGGTGTCAAAGTGTACGAGCAGATGCTAAAGGCAGGACTTAAGTTTCCACTAAGTACCGTACACAGAGAAATTTTAAAATATTTGGGTCTATTCGTCACCCAGATATCCCCAAACGCCTGGAGGGTCTTTATAGCAATGGAGATTCTCTGTGGTGCTATGACAGACGGTGCTAGGAGACTGACGGTACGTGAATTCCTTCATTGCTACCGTCTAGACAAAATAGACGGGTCAAGTGGAATGTATAGTTTTACCAGTAGGAGCCCTTTGTTGAAGGTCATTTTTGAAACACCTGACTCAAATAGAGACTGGAAGAGTCGCTTCTTCTTCCTAGAGGGTGACGAGTGGATGAGCCGTCCAAGGGAGAAGGAGTATATGCCCATCGACACAACTTGGGGAGTATTACATTCATCTCGTATGCATCCATCCTAATTTGTAATTCTTTTCATATTCGTCAGTTATGATTCTTTCTTCTAACCATCCATTTCCTCTGCAAGTAGACAGCGCCCACAAGTTAGTATTGAGGAGTTTAGTTTCCTTGAGAAGATTTTTCAAAAGACCAAGCCAGAAGAAAGGATTTGGGCGAAGTTGTTAAATCCAAACACCATTCACTGGTATTGTGACAATCCCGAACCCACTCCTGAAGCCGTCAGATACGACGAAAGAATTCACAGACGTAAGTTCGTCAACCTTTGCTTCGCATAAATCGCTTCAACTATATGTAAATAACTTCATCCGTTCTTTTTTACAGAGATGGACAACGCTAAGAGGAGGGCGTTGATAAAATCACAGGCCGTCAAGAAAAAGGAGTCCGATGAGGTGGTCCCTAAGGGGATGGCTCCATCGACAAAGAGGAAACCGTCGTCCAAATCTGACCGCCCACATAAGCAGCAAAAGGTCTCTTTGGAACCCGTTGTAGGGTTAATGGCTAAGGGTGTGAAAACGGTCATACCAGCAAAACATAGGTCCAACAAGGGCTTAATGAAGGCCCCGTCCACAAGCCAAGAGAAGCCTCCTCCTCTCTTCCCTGACAACTCCAAATTTGCCTTGGAGAAGCTTTTATCTATTATCTCGTCGGAGGACTATGAGGATCTGGGCAATCACTCGATAGAGGCAATGGGGGAGAGGAGTCTCTTTGCTATTGCACAGGTAACCTTTATCCGTCGATTTAAGCCCGTCTACTCTACTTAGTTTTTGTTTAACACTTTTTAACTTGTTTGTTCCAGTCCTTGGTCATGATGAAGGGTTTAATGGACCGGTGTTTTAACCGTGAGGCGGCTCTGGAACGTGTGCGAGCAAAAGCAAAGCAGACAAAGGATGAGTTGGGTCAACTTCACAAGTGGAAGTCCATTATGGAGAAGAAGTTTGACCTTTCAGAGCAGGTAAGGAAAGAGCTTGAGCAGAAGATGGATAAGGCGGTGAAGGCCTTGGAGGTCAAAGAAAAGGAAATCCAAGACTTGAAGTAAAAGATCCGTCAGGCTAAGGAGGTAGCGGTCCGAGAATACCGTGATTCCGACGCTTTATTGGGCGAGCTGGTGGACTCATTCCTGCAAGGATTTGATGACTTGCTCCGTCAAATTAAGAAAGCCCACCCTGATCTGGACGTGTCAATGATAAAAGTTGACAGCCAAGGCCACACATCTGCTTTGCCCGTCACTTCAGAGAACACAAACGACCTCTTTGGTGAGGATGCAGTTTAGGGTGACGGAGAATCAGTTCCAGCAAAAAAATGTCCAAGATGCCGAACCAAAAATGTAGATTTTTTTTTTTTTAGAACGATCCATCCTTTATTTTGTGTATTAAACAATTACCCTCTGAGGGTTTTATCCGTCATTATTGCATTATCTTACAATTTTATGCTTGCTATATCAATCCTTATTATTTGAAATTTGCATAAATATCCATCCTCTTAAGTTATAAAGGAGGAATTTGCATAAATATCCGTCCATGTAATTTTCACATAGCTGTGTGATTCGTGATGTTGACGGTCTGGTACATGTCCATTTTGAACTAGTTACTCATGTGTTTATGGACTCTTTTTATCCGTCTATTTTGCGGACTACAAATGTTTCTAGCCTATGCGTGATCCGTCCACTTTGTGAATATTCCCACCATGAGAGTGACCTGTCTACTTTGTTGACTTTGGAAATTATTCTCACCCTTTGGGTGATCCGTCCACTTTGTGGACTATGTAAATCATTTTCACCCTTTGGGTGATCCGTCCATTTTGTGGACTTTGGAAATTATTCTCACCCTTTGGGTGATCCGTCCAATTTGTGGATTTTGTTTATATCCGTCCGTATTGGACTTCAAATTCTCATCCTCTTAGGATGATCCGTCTCATCCTTTTTGGACGATCCGTCCACTTTGTGGACTTCGTTTTATATCCATCCATGTTGGACTTCAAATCTTCACCCTCTTGGGTTGATCCGTCCACTTTGCGGACTTGACCATATTGAACTTCAAATTCTCATCCTCTTGGGACAACCCGTCCATGTTGTGGACTTGTTCTATATCCATCTATATTGGACTTCAAATTCTCATCCTCTTGGGATGATCAGTCCACTTTGTGGACTTGTCCATATTGGACTTCAAATTCTCATCCTCTTAGGACGACCCGTCCATTTTGTGGACTTTGTGTAGCCTATTCATTCATAATAACAATCCATGTGGAAAATCAAAGTTGTATCTGAATATTCTTATTTAAAGAAAATGCGTTTGTAGAAAAAAAAAAAAAGGGTACCTACCCCCTTAGGCTTAAAAAGGCACAAAAATAATTGAAGAAAAACTAGTAAATTGCAGCTAAAGATTAAATAAACTGGGAAATTGGGGATTATTGTTGGTTTTTCATATTCTCTCTACTGGTAGTATTTCCGTAGATGGTCCGTGTTCCAAGGGTGCTGCAGCTTTTGTCCATCCATTGTCTCGAGGTGGTAGGTCCCCTTCTTTTGCCATGATGCAATCTTGTAGGGTCCTTCCCAGTTGGGACCGAGCTTTCCTTGTGAAGGATCTCTAGTGGCACCTAGTACTTTCCGTAGTACAAAATCACCGACCTGGAAGTCCCTATGCCTCACTTTGGTGTTGTAGTGTTTTGCCATGAGATTCTGATAACGCGCCAACCTCTGCTCTGCTGGCACTCTGACTTCGTCCACTAGGTCGAGTTGGAGGCGCATGGCCTCTTTGTTCTTATCTTCGTCGTAGAACTCTACCCGGTAGCTCGTGAGCCCCACTTCTACATGAATGACAGCTTCGGTTCCATATGCAAGTCGAAATGGTGTTTCTCCAGTGGGTGTTCTTGCCGTAGTCCGATATGCCCATAGGACGCTTGGTAGCTCGTCCGGCTAGATACCCTTTGCCCCCTCAAGCCGGGTCTTGATTATCTTAAGCAAAGACCGGTTCGTGACTTCAACTTGCCCATTTGCCTGTGGGTGTACGGGCGATGAGTAGTGATTCTTGATCCCTAGTTCCAAGCAGAAGTCTCTGAACACGTTGTTGTCGAATTGCTTACCGTTGTCTGAGACCAGTACTCTGGGTATCCCGTACCTGCATATGATATTCTTCCAGACAAAACTTCGGATGCTCTTCTCCGTGATGGTGGCTAATGCTTCTGCCTCTACCCACTTAGTGAAGTAGTCTATGCCAACTACCAGGAATTTTAGCTGCTGGATCCCCGTCGGGAATGGACCCATGATATCAAGTCCTCATTGTGTGAACAGCCAGGGTGCCATCATAGGGGTCAATTCTTCGGACGGCTGTCTGATGAAATTGCTGAACCTCTGGCATTTGTCGCAGGATTGGACATAAACTTGCGCATCCTTCATCATTGTAGGCTAGTAGTATCCTGCTCGAATCAACTTATGTACTAATGATCGCATGCCTAAGTGGTTTCCGCAGATACCCTTGTGTATTTCTCTCATCACGTAATCTACTTCCTCTTGGCCTAAACACCTCAGGTATGGTCGAAAGAAACCTCTTTTATATAAGACGTCTTTTATCAGTACAAACCGTGATGCCTGGACCTTCAACTTTCTTGCAACACCCTTCTCATCCGATAACACCCCAGTTTTCAGGTAGGATATTAATGGCGTAGTCCAATTGCATTCAGAGTTTACTACCTGCATATTTATTCCGTCATCGATAAGTGAGGAGAGTTGAACAAATGATAATACCTGTTCGGGAACCAGCATAAACTCGGCTGACGCAGCTTTTGCTAGATGGTCGACACATTCATTTTCTTCTCTTGGGATCTGAATGAATTGGACTTCGAGGTCGTTGATTCGGTATTTTACTTCTTCTAAATACCTCTTCATTCTATCGCTCTTGCACTCGTAGTCGCCATTGATCTGACTCATTACCACCTATAAATCGTAGTGTACGACTATGTTTTCTGCTCCTGCAGCCTTTGCAAGGTCTAGCCCTGCCACCAGGGCTTCATACCCTGCCTTGTTGTTGGTTGTGAGGAAATCCGGTCGGATCATACATTGGATCTTGTCCCCCTGCAAGGATTGGATCACTATGCCGGCTCCTCCGGCTCGTCTATTTGAAGATCTGTCTGTATAGATATTCCATTGTTCTTTCTCTTGCTCCACCCAGCCATCCCCGAGAGTGAACTTGGCGATGAAGTCAACTACTACCTGCCCTTTTACGGCCATCCGTGGGCGGTATTGGATGTCAAACTCGCTTAACTCTACTGCCCACAAAGCCATTCTTCTTGCCGCTTCTGGGCTACTCATGGCTTTTCTCAATGGCTTGTCCGTTAAGACAATGATGGTATGTGCTTGGAAGTATGGCTTAAGTCTTCGCGCCGCGATTATCAACGCAAAAGCCAACTTTTCCATCTAAGGGTACCTCTCTTCTGCCCTTCGGAGTGCTCGACTAGTAGAGTAGACTGGTTTCTGGGATCCATCCTCCTCTCTTACCAAAGCTATGCTTACTGCAGCTTATGAGACAGCTAGATATAAGTAGAGTTCTTCCCCTGGCAAGGATGGACTAAGCAACAGTGGAGATGAGAGATATGCCTTTAAGTCGTTGAATGCCGTCTAGCATTCATCCGTCCACTCAAATGATTTCCTTAGAGTGCGGAAGAATGGTAGACACCTGTCCGTCGCCCTTGAGACGAACTTGTTTAGGGCTACAATCTTTCCGTTTAAACTTTGGACCTCCTTAACCATCCTTGGTGGTTCCAACTCCATTATGGCCCGCACCTTCTCTGGGTTGACTTCTATTCCTTTTTAGGACACCATGAAACCTAAGAACTTCCCAGCTATCACTCCGAATGCACACTTGTTTGGATTCAACTTCATGTTGAATAATTGGATGTGTCGAATGTCTCCCTGAGGTCCTCTAGGTGATCAACTTCATGCAAACTTTTTACCAACATGTCGTCAACATAAACCTGTACGTTCCTGCCGATCTGATGTGCAAAGATCTTGTTCATTAGCCTTTGGTATGTTGCCCCAGCATTTTTGAGTCCGAAAGGCATCACCTTGTAGCAGAATAATCCCTGGCTTGTAACGAAGGAGGTCTTCTCTTGATCAAATTCGTCCATTCTGATCTGGTTGTAGCCGGAGAAAGCGCCCATAAAACTTAGAAACTGGTGTCTCGCAGTCGAATCTACCAAAGTATCTATCCGTGAGAGCAGGTAGTCGTCTTTAGGGCAAGCCTTGTTGAGGTCCGTGAAATCTATGCAAATCCTCCAGTTTCCGTTGGCTTTCTTAACCATGACGACGTTTGCCAACCAGTCGGGGTAATATACTTCCCGGATGAAACCTGCCTCTTGTAACTTTCGAACTTCCTCAGCTATGGCCTTGTCTCGCTCCTAGGCGAAGACTCGTTTCTTTTGTCAAATTGGAGGGAATGAGGGCAACACATTTAACTTGTGGACCATGACTGAGGGGTCGATCCCTGGCATGTCTTCATGCCTCCAAGAAAATAAGTCTTGGTTATTTCTGAGGAAAGTTGTCAGCGTTTGGCGCACCAGCCAACTAGCTAGTGTGCCAATTCTGGTCATCCACTCTGGCCGTGTGTCATCAAGTCTCACCTTTTCCAGCTCTTCAACCGACTCCACTAGTGCTCGTTGTTCTCTGATATACATCGCCTGCTGTTGATCCTCCATTTCTAACATGGCAATATAGCATTCCCTTGTTGCTATTTGATTTCCTCGTAGTTCTCCCACCCCATACTCCGTCAAGAATTCAATCATCAAGTGATATGTTGAAGTCACTGCCTTCCAAGAATTGAAAGTGAGCCGTCTGATAATGGCATTGTAGGCGGACGAGCAGTTGACTACAAGAAACGTGACCTCCTTAGTGATCTGCTAAGGATAGTCACTGCCGTTACAAATAGTGTCATTGCACCCAAAGGGAACACCTTCATTCCCCCAAATCCCACAAGTGGGGCATTCGTTGGGTTAATCGTTCCCTGTCAATTCTCATTTGCTGGAATGCTGGATAGTACAGGATGTCTGCTGAGCTTCCGTTGTTGACGAGGACCTGATGCATGTTATAATCCCCTATTTGCAAGCTGACCACAAGTGCGTCGTCATGAGGATGGTGAAGTCTCCAAGCATCATCCTTTGAAAATCCGATGACGGGGTTATCTATTCGCGGCATCTTAGGCACAGATCCTATAAGTTGGACGCTATGGATCATTCTGAGGTAGGTTTTGCAGGCTTTTTTGGAAGATCTGATTACAGTTATGCCCCCTACGATCATCCTTATGTCCCCCATAGGCGGTCTAGGGTGCTCATTCTCTCGTCGTGGGGCCTGTTCTTGCGGCGAATCGGTTCTTTCCTTTCTGACAAACCTCTGTAGCTTCCTTTGTCTGATAAGGGCCTCAATCTGCTGTTTCACGTCGTAGTAGTTGGCTATGTCGTGCCCGTGGTCTCGGTGAAAGTGACAATACTTATCCCTTGGCCTATTGTTGGGGTTTCCCTTCAATTTACCAGGGAACGTCAGCGCTCCTTCATCTTTGATTTGCATCAAGACTTGATCTATCGGGGCGGTTAATGGGGTGTTTAGGGCGCCTTTCATCTCGTTGATCTCCGGTTCTAGCAACCTTTCATCCCCTGTCCTGTCGTGTGTCCTCCTGTCTCTCCCTCTTCTTAGGTTTCTCTTCGCGGGCTAGCAATGCATCTTCTGCGTTCATGTATTTGGTGGCTCTGTAGAGCACGTCCGTCATGGTCTTTGGGTCATTTTTGTATAAAGAAAACAAAAACTTACCCTTCTGCAGCCTGTTAGTGAATGCAGCTACAAGTATCTTATCGTCAGCTTCATTAATTGAAAAGGCCTCCTTGTTGAAACAAGTTATGTAAGATCGCAGCATCTCGTCTTCTCGCTGCTTAATGCTCATTAAGCACGCAATGGACCTTTTGTAACTATATCCCCATATGAAGTGCGACGTGAACTGGGCGCTCAACTCCTTGAAAGTATTGATAGAGCTTGGTGTCAATCTACTGAACCAAACCCTCACAGGGCCCTTTAGCGTCGTCAGGAATGCCCTACACATGATCTCTTCTAGTACCCCTTGAAGGTGCATAAGGGTCTTGAAAGTCTCTAGATGATCGAGGGGGTCCTTGACCCTGTCGTAACTTTCAATCTGGGGCATGCAGAATTTCGGTGGTAGGGGGAATGAGTTGACGGAGGTAGTGAACGGTGAGTCAGTTCTATTTACTAGGTCATCAAGATCAGTGGATACTCGTCCCTTGAGGGCATTCATCATGACCTCCATCTGCTCCTTTATCGCCTGCATCTCTGCGATAATAGGTGAAGGGGCAAAATCCATGAGAGATGGAAAGCTTATGTTTTGCTGCTCTGGTCTGCTTGGGGCGTTGCTGCCCTCTGACTTCTGTTGGTCCCTTCGTTTGGCACTATTACGTTCTTAGTTTTCCTCTTAAACGTTAGGTCCTGCATCCCTTTGGCGTAGCTGCTCCTCCAGATCATGGTTCTGTTTTGTGAGTCATTTTACTGCTGCCATGAGGGTCTGGACCTGTCTCTCTAATACAATAGATCTTGGCGACTTGTCTTCTTGAACGTTGTTGGTGGTAGCCATCGAGCGAGTGAGTACCATGTGACTCTTATGTCCAGGAGGCGATAGTCTGGCTAAGCTCTTCGCATGTTCCCACAGACGGCGTCAACTGATGATGCCGTAAAATCACCAGTAAGCCACACAGTCCTTGCACACTCGAAGCAAGACCTGCACAACAAAAAATGTAAACCTAACAGAAAGCACTGGTGTGGTGTCGGCCAAATACCCTCCGAAGGTCAAGTTAGAACTATTCTCACAACTCTAGAGTGCTAGAGAGGGGTGAATTATGCGTACCTTAACTTATGAGGGTATTGGGGTTTTTATAGTAGTAGAAGGTTGGTCTTTCTTCCTTGATGTAGAAGTCTTTTCCTTATAAGAATCCTCTTGAGTAATCCCAAACGTGATGGACAAGACATTTCCTTGTAGAGAGGGTCTTTCATTAGCGCGTATCTTCTAAAATTATTCTTGTGCTAGGAATCTGATTTCCTTTGGGATTCTATCAGATTTCAAATGTGTGTAACAAGTATTTTAAGTCATGCTAGCCCTGGGCTCTCACCTACTGTCAGCCCATGGGCTAGGATCCGTCATGCCCAATGTAGCGAAGATTCGTCATGCTGTTTTTTACCCCTTCACCTTTAATGTGCCACCAGAAATAAATAAAGCATCAAAACCTCGATTAGAGAGAGAAAGTTTCAAATCAGATAAATAGCTATATATAAAAAGAAAGTGTGGTGGTTTGAAAAAAAGACCGGAAAATTGAAGAAAAGAAAAATGGTACGACAAGAATTATGGCTAACTCTAGCCAAAGAACAAATCTAAAATCTCAGGGTTTTTTTTTTTTTTTTTTCCTTACCCCTCTTTTTTGGGTTTCCAAATAATCTAGGTTTAAGTCACTCATAATAAGGTTCAAATTACGATACTTTCATTGACTTCATGCCGTTTAAATTTTCCAACCATACCATATTCATAGTGTCTCACCACCATAGTTTTAAAAACGGACCGGACTGACCGGTCCGATCGATTCAACTGAGAACCGGCCTTCAATCCGGTCCGGTTATGCTAAAAAACCAAAAATAGCATAAAAACCGCGAAATAGTAAAAACCAACCGGTTAAACCGAAAAATCAAAAACCGGTGCGGTTGAACCGGTTATTCCTTTTTTGTCCTTTCCCAGCCTAAAACAACAAAACTACGTCGTTTTTTGCTAAAATCCTAACCCTAAAGTCTAACCTAACAATCTCATACTCTCATTTTCACTTTCTCAGTATCTCTACCTTGCCCTCTCCGCCTCACCTAAGCTCACAGCCTCTCTACCTCGCTGCTCACAGCCTCTCTGCCTCGCCGCTCACAGCTCGCCCTCTCTGCCTCACTCTCTCTACCTCTATACCTCGCCTCACACTCTCTGCCTCACCTTCTCTGCCTCGCCCTCTCTGCCTCACACTCTCTGCCTTGCCTTCTCTGCCTCGCCTTCTCTGTACCTCGCCGCTCACACTCTCTGCCCTTTGCCTCGCCCTTTCCGCCTCACTTAAGCTCACACTCTCTTCCTCTCTACCTCACCCTCTCCGCCTCACTCTCAAACATTTTTTTTCCTTCTCATCCTCATGGGTTTGAAGTACTGTGTTTTTTTTTTTTTTTTTTTCTTTTTGGGTTTTTTCCTTCTAATCCTCACGGGTTCTCGGTCTCGCCCTCGCCCTCTAAAGTGCTCTACTCTCTACTTCTCGGCTTCATCAAGTAACATTCTTTTCTTTTGATTTTGATTACTTGATTTTGGAATTTGTATAGATATGGACAATGAAGTGATTGAAGATGATGATGATGACATTAATTTGGAATCATTTGGTGATGAAGATGATGCTCCTCCCAGATTTAGAGATAAAAATCATCCTATTCATGTTGAAGATGAAGAAGATGAAGATGAGGATGATGATAATGATGCTAGTGGTGGAGCATTTGGTCCACATGCTGATATTGATTTCAATTTTCTTCATAACAAATGAGGCTTGGGTCTTAAAACTTAATAGTTTTTTTGAAACTTCAAAACTTATTTGCTATTTGGATGTAATGAACTTATTTGTTATTTGTCATTTGGATGTAAATGTGATGACTAATGAACTTATTATTGTGGAATTTATGTGTATCTTTTTATTAGAAGACAAAGCTATAGATGAGTTGAGTTTGTTTGGATGTCCTACATTTTTTGTGTTGGGGTTGGATGATAACTTGGGTGGATTTGAAGCAAAGCAGGGAGAATGATAAGCCAAGTCACATTTTTGTATAAATTGTTGAGTCTGTTGAATAGAATATGAATATGTGTATCTACTTTTCAGAGGCTTGACTATTCTGGTGGGAGTTCTGTTATTTAACAATAAGGAACACTGTTGCTAACTTCCCATTGGATATTTGTTTTACACTTTTACTTGACTGTTTTTCCCTATAATTGCCTAATTGGAGAAGGATTTTATGATGGGCTTTCAATGATTTGTTGATAAATGTTGTAAATCAGTAAATTTGTGTGGCAGTGAACTCTTTGTGATGTGCTAGTCATGAGCCTAATTATGTTTTTAGTATATTAAAAAATTATTAATTATTTATATAATTTAAATAAATATTAATTAAATTATCTATAACGTCACCTGTTCGACCATCGATCAGACCCCAGTCCGACCATAAAACCGGTAATTAGCTCATTTTTCGGTTCTTTTACCATACCGGTTTTTAAAACCATGCTCACCACCCTCATATACATGTGAAATTTTGTTTTTAGCCACAAATTTCACAATAATATACATTAGAGATCTTACCAAAATTTCTTACAATTGAATCTAAATTAAATAAAAAGAATCGCTCTTAAATAGAGCCAGCTTTTCATTTATCTACGTCAATTTCATCTAGAATACAGGATTAAAAACGATAAAAGCAATTTTCCTCTTTCTCGATTGTCATTGCCTCATAAATTTATAGTGGCATGAGCCTTCTGTACTTGAAGAACCACACAAATGCAGAAAAAATGATGGCCCCAGTAACTCCAGTAATTATAAGGACCCATTTAAATGCACCAGGGTCATCAAATAATGGTATTGAAAAATTCATACCGAATATCCCCGCTACCACACCAAAGATTGCAACAACAAATGTTGCAGTTGTGAGTAGCAGCTCAAATTGGATCAGCTGGTTCCGAACATTATCCTGCAAGCAAAAATTTCCTATCAATTTCCAATTTCCTATCAACTTCAAATCTTTTCAGAGGGACCATTATATATCCCAAGCTCTAGTATGCCGGTAATAAAAGATGTCACTGGGCATGAGGACTTGGGCAATGACATCATCATAATTTGTAATAACACAAACTGCCATCTTCTTTTGCCCATCATTATTGACATGTATGCATTAAGACTAATATCACGTAGGGTATTTTGTGCTGTCCTGTCTACTTGATCAACTTATTAGATTTTAGAACACACTTCTATATCAAGAAATGGGAACAAAAAATGAACTTAAAAAAATAATAATAATACCAGCTGGATGTTGATGAAATCTTCTGTGTCATCAATGTACTCCTTCAACTGAAACAAGAGGAAGAAAATGATTTTAAGTCACTTCATCCTACTCAGGAAGATAAGAAGTGAAAAGATTAAACAAAATAAATGCTACACATACTGATGTCAACTTGTTCAGGGTGCTATCGATGACAACAAAATATGCTTCCAACAACATCTCAAGCTCCTCTATACTTTCCGTCCCACTTTCTGAACTCCTCATGCTCTCATGTCGGCTCCTTGCAATGCTCAAGCTTTTCTCAAGCTTCCGGGCTTCAGGGGGTGAAGAAACAGGAGAAACAGGAGCAGAAATAGATGCACCATCAGTTGATCTGTATCCCATCACAGACTGATCACCATAGAATGATGTCTCCATCCTCTTTTTCTTCTCAGTAAGATACATTTCAGCCATATCTCCATCATCATCCATGAGCTGCTCTATTTCATCCCTAACCTAATAGATATAACTCAAAAACAAGAGCAAAGGAAAAAAAAAAAAAAAAAAAGAAAAAGAAGATGGCTATCATTTGGTTGCATACAATAGGAAGCAGTTAACAAAATATTAGGGCTGTCAATGGATTTGGACAGGATTTGAAACCAACCCGTATAAGATTTGATTAGCATATAATCTGATTTCAAAGTTTAAGTTTAAATTTCGTTCTAAAGATTCATAATCAGATTAAATTCAGAATTGAATAGATTTGATCCAATTAAGATCTAAATCTGATTAAAATTCCAAGAACAACAAACATATTCCAAGAAAAACCTATCATCAAGGTATCAATAAATAAACTTATATATTGATATGATAATGATAAATGGTATTTTTAACCAAAAAATAAAATTATATAATTAACTATATTACAAAAATTCATAAGTGAATTGTATGCACATTTTGTACTTATAGTCAGATTTGAGTTTGATAGCATCATTTTGAAAATCTACCATTTGAGTTCAACTTTAGTATATAATTAGATCTTTAATAGGATCCTGTGAGATCTGTCCCTAACCCATTGACAACCCTAATTGAATATACAGTACCTTCTGAACTCTCCGAGTCAATGCAACAAGCCTGCTTTTCAATCGACGCGCACGTTCCAAATTTAGTGTACTGATCTTTGATGTAAGTTCATCTAATAGTGGATATGCTTCAATTTCTAATTCTGCTGCCTTCAGAAAATTCCAAATATCAAATGAGTTACTAATTCGCACAGGTAATCAACTTTATAACCAGGAAAGATTCTCAAAAAAAAATTAAAAATATTTAAACCAGCAAATACATGATGAAACAAGTTAGGATACCTGAGTTAACAAAGAGCATAAGAAGTTCCACAGATAAACAGATACGATTCTTCGTATAAGTCAATAGTTTTAAAATATTTTACTTGGCATTTTATCTCTCCATCATCTTTACTCTTGATTAAGTTTTTGTGCATGTCCATATTTGTGTGTCTGTGTTTTTGTGCATGAGGATAAAAATTTAATAACAAATTGAGTGAAAGGGTTCTGAGCTCCTTCGGAAAATTGAAGAGAGAAGATTTTGGAAGCAAAGTACAAGTGTCAACAAAGTAATCAGGAGGTGAATAACTCTGCTTGAAATATATACCACTTGAACACAAGTGTCATCATCGAAGTTTTCACGGAGACACTTCCAAGATGCACAAACAACAGAAGACCTTAAAAGGAAACATTTAATCATTAAAACACATTATACAATTATCCAAAGCCTGCCAATAATAAGTTTCAAAATAAAAATTATTATCCATGCTGCCTATTTGTTCCTGAATTTTGATTTTTACTATCTTTTTTTTTTTTTTATATCATCTTTAAGGTAGGATTTGAACTCATGTTTCTTTACTTTTTATACTGGACAGACCAATACACCTGTAGGAAAAATAAGATATAAAAAATATGTTCCATGCTAAAAGGCTCTCATTTGCATAAGGTATAAAAGCCATGCATCAAAGACAAGTGGTTTGTGACCAAACTATTAGGCAGCTCTCAACTCCTTCAGACTTTTCTCTTTTTGACAAGTAATAAACCTATTGAAAGAAAAGATTACTTCATCTTCACGATGATGAACACAAAGTATCATAAGATATTACAACAAATAAAACCAAAAAACAGAGTGTTGGAACTCCAAAATAAAGTTACAATGTGTAAAACCCCACATCTGGGACCAATCAACCTAAGTGTAGATTAACAAGGATTTCAATTGATCCAACAATCTCTCCTATCCTCAAAAGTGTGACTATTACATTCCCTCCATACTAGCAACATCAAACATAGAGGGGAGTAATATTCCAAACATCTGAAGAGTGCTTTCCAAACCAATTCCTCCATCATAACAATAGATAGCTACTGTTGGAGCACCGCCCACTGAACCCCAAACACCTTAAAAAGTTCACTCTGCAAAGCAAAAGTAGTCTTGCAATGAAGCAACAAATGGTCAACCATTTCCCCACTATAACAACACATGCAGCACCAGCCAACTAGATAGAGACCCCCTCTTGATGAGGTTATCTTAGGTAAGAATCTTACTCCAAGTTGCGCTCAAAACAAAGGACACCCTCTCTGAGGCCTTAATACACCATATACTCTTCCAAGGGAATGAAGAAGACTTAGTACCTCTGACAGCCTTATAGAAAGAATGAACATCAAGCTTTCCACTCCAATTCAAATGCCATTGCAATCTATCACCTCCCTCTGCCCCAGGCATCTTTGAATAAATAAGATCTAAAAAGGAATTCACAGTCAATGACCTCAAGGCCTCTCTGACAACTGAGCAAGCAAACTGATTAGGGTACAAATAGTTGTCCACACCATCAGTCGTGCCAAAATCCGGCAAATGTGCCATCACCTATCTCAAAGCATACATAATAGAAGAAATTATCCAAACTCTCTATACTCCGCCAAAGACTATACCCATGCGTCCCTCTACTTGATTTACTACTCCAGCCACCCCCTTACACCCCATATTTCGAGGCTATCACCGGATGCCACAAGTGTGTTACTTCATGCCCAAATAAAACACCTAACCATTTTCCTAGTATGGCTTGATTAAAACTCCCTATCTTCCTAATCCCCAATCCTCCTACCTCAATGGAAGAACAAACAATATCCCATGCAACCAACAGATGTTTGAACTCATCTTCTAAGACATCCCACAAAAAATTCATCTGAGATTGCTCAAACCTATTTGCCTGATGCATGAAAAGTAAATGAGGAGAGGAAATATGTAGGTAAGCTCAAAAGCGTACTCTTCAACAAAGTAAGCCTCCCACCCTTTGACAATTATAATTTTTTCAAACAAGAAAATCTCCTTTCCATCTTCTGGAGAATAAGACTCCATACTGAAATTACCTTAAAGGGTGCCCCCAATGGCATTCCCAGATAAGTCATAGCAAACTCTAGATTTTGCAACATAGAATATCTGCCGGTTCCCCTTCAGCGACCACTTCACTTTCACCTATGTTGACTTTCAACCCTAAGACAGCTTCAAAACAAATTCAACACCACTATAATATACCCAAAAAAAAATTTCCCTAAGCTGTGTTGGGCCCTACTCAAATACAATGAATAAAACCACCCTCCTCAGTTTTCTTAAACATCCGGCTGAACACCTCTATGACCAGAATAAAGAAAAGTGGTGATAAAGGTCCCCCTGCCTTAGCCCCTGAGAACTACCAAAAAAACCAGTAAGGGATCCATTGGCCATAACTGAGAAGTAGATAGTAGAAATATAGGCATTTAAACACCTCCCCCACTTATCCCCAAAGCTGTTCAACTCAAAACTAAATTAATTTCTCCTTCAGACCTCTCAAAATAATTGTCTAGGAACCTCATTATCTTGTACTCAGTCTCCATTTTCCCTCATAACAAGAGAACCTTTTGTTTCCCCTACATACTAAAAAGTTCAATTCCATACATGCTGCAACTTGTTTGTGTAGTCTCACCTTAATTTTGAGCAAAATTAAGACATGAACAAGTATCATTCTCAGTATATGTATCAGAAAACCCTTTGTAATTTTCATGCCCATAAGGAAATGCTTCAAAACAAAACTAAGGGAAAAATAAAAAAGATATTAGTTCATTTCATAAATTTTAGCCACTGATCTGTAAAAAATTCATCAAGTATCAAACCCTAGCATGATACACAACATTTCAGCCCAGTAGTATTATGACTAATAGAACCGGAGGGCTATCTACCAATTCCTGGAAAGCCCATCCACCTATAACTTGGTAGATCTTCACATGGAGGTTCACTGGAAATTTGGGGCAGTGTGTGTGTGACAATAAGCCTCACAAGTAATTGCATAATCACACAAATGGCACATTCGTCTCTTCAAAATTTAATGTCAAACATTTTCCCTCTTGGCAAGATACAAGTTCCTTCCCAAACCTTAATTCATACAAAAACACTAATAATTCATATCTACTCACCAAGAAACCTTTGCGATATCTAATAAACAATAACTACAACATTCTCAAAGGCACCTGAAGCACTTAAAAATGATAGGACCTTCAAGGGATGAAAATATATTGTTATGGAGTTGAAGCTTCAAATCCTACGGTCATTATATGGATGGATAGAGGGTACTTCTTTTTCTTTTTCTACTTTATTGGGATTCATATACCTCTAAAGTTTTTGAAGATAGTTTCTTTTTGGCATTTATCTTGAATACATCCCATTTACTAGGGTTGCACCCCATTTTGCACTCTTTTAATGAATTTATTAGTAGGGTTGCACCCCTTTTTGCACTCTTTTAATGAATTTCTTTTTCTTTTTCTTTTTCTTTTTCTTTTATGACATAGGAGAACTTCACTCAGATTAATTGCATGTCACTGTTTATTACAAAGGTTGCACCCTTTTTTGCACTATTGATGAATTTATTACTTATATAAGAAAAAAGGGCAAAACACCAAGGTCATACTGCCCAGACCCATTTAATGCTAGCCACTATAAGGTAGAAAAGAGCATTTTGCACCCCAGTTATTGTCTGCCAGACTATCAAGAAGACGACCACCCTCAAAATTACATAAGTTCTAATGAATAAATTGGCTCAAAGACTATCATATATATGAGTAAAAATCCTAGATGTACTACCAGTATTACTGAAAAAACCAAGATTCAGCTTTCTTTGACAATCGTAATTGTCTCGCTAGAATATTGATAGCTATTAAGGTTGTAGGCAAACAATGCTTGAGGCATAAAAAAGAAACACGGACACACGAATAACTCTCTCATTAGTAATTATGCCATGCCACAGCTGATATCATTTGATATGTTTTTTTTATAAGTAACGAAAATTTTATTAAAAAACGAAAAACAGCCAACCCGAGTACGTTGGGAATGTACTATGGGAGCATAAATCAATAACCAAGATTACAACGATCAAGTAAAACAGGAAGGGAAGAAAAAGAAAAATGACAAAAGACCACCCTCCAATCGAGGAGAGTGTGTAGGAAAAAAGACTTAATCTCTAACATAGAGTGTTCGCATCCCTCAAAGCTTCTAGCATTCCTTAATATCATTTGATATGTTTAGTCCTCCAGTGTGCTTGAAGCTAAAGAATCATTGATCAAAAAATAATTGAAGCCACAATAGACAAGGGTTGACAGGAGATTTAGTTAATGGATACAAGAGTATGAAACTTTGTAAGTAGTTCATGAGGCAAGTTTCCTTTCTCAAGCAAGAGCCTTAATCTCCCTAGTCTTGATTCCATTAATTTTTAAAAAAAAAAAAAATGCATAGATTTTTTCTTCAAAATGGAGGGAAAAAAAACGGTGAGTGCCAACACCCAAATCATATCAGGTATGGACGATGAGCTATGCATTTACCAGCCTCATCCAGTTTTTATTTTTTTTGGAACTGAAATAAAGAAATTATGTAACCTCCTTTAACATGGTATATTTATAGTAAGTTTTACTTAAAATTGATTAACTTAATTCTAACATAATAATAAGGATAATTATGAACTTGAATGTTGAGTTAGGCAAGTAATGCCTTCAGGAATCTGACAAGCACAATGCATTTAAAAATTATATAATAAGAGTAAGTGAATTTATAACCATTGATATTCAATGAGAGCTTGCTATTGCCAAAATGCTGCAAGTTCCAAAAGTTTAAGTTGATAGGAAATGGCATATTTAATCACTAACAATTTTTCTCACTCCCCATCATGCGTGGGCCTAGATTCCCCAAATTTTTAATTTTTAAATGGAAAGTAGAGTGGAGAGTCTGGAGACATGGTCCAAACTAAGGACAACTACTCTAATAGCATGATGAACAATTACTAGTCCCAAAATTTTAATCTACTAGTCCCTTCATTTTCTTATATGATCTCGTTGTAACCTTCTAGATACTTTTTATTCATTTTTTGAATAAATAATACTACTTACTTATCAAAAAAACGGTGTATTTAATCACTTATTCATTTTTTTTATTGGTGGTTACACACACCCAGTGGGTCTTGAACCCACAACCTCACCCTCCATTGCATTAATATTGAGCTACAACTCATTGGCACTAACCATTACTCTAACACGACAATGTAAAACCTTTGATAAGGACATCTTAGCATGCTACTTTAATCTTTTTGGAGATGTCTTTAGCAGAAGTAAATGGCATAATCTAATGTACATTTTGCTATAATAGTCAAGAGAAAGGACATATTAATGAAGGGAAAAGTTATGGCACTATTGGACTTAGGACAAATCTGGAGACCTGCCTACAACTGTTTATGTGTTAGGAAATAAACTTGGCTGCATCATCAATTTTGTGCAATGTAACATTGACCCTCAAAATGTGTGCAAGATGGATTTCAGACAAATTACTACATGGGATATCACTATGCACCCATGAAATGTTGGGAATCATATCAACAAAGATGTACCAAACAGACATTTCCAACAAACAAAATAGGAACAAATTCTAATTCTTTAGAAGTTTCCTACAAGAAACTTTTAATATGTCAAATTGCGAGACATTATTTCATAATGAATAAAATGTCCCAACTTAATTTAAGTTAGGCATTAAGAATATTGCATTATTTTCATAATACATTAGTCAATGTCTCTCCTAAGAATTGCAAGTACACAACCCTATATACAAATGTAGCTGTATGGCTGTACCTGATACATAAATCCAAGTCCATCTTATCTAAAATGTACGCTTAATTCTCCAAGTAACAATAGTCATGGTAAAACAGCCACAGAGAGAAGTTGGATGCAGTTAGTACTGCTTTATAGCTTGTAAAACACAGTTGGGAGAACAGACCAGGAATCAATCAAACATATTTCATCAAGAGTACATTGGCAACCACACACATCATCTTTCCAGAATAGCTTGTTACACATGTTCTGATATTTTTAGAGAAAAATTCTTAGAAAATGTCTTTATGTTGTTGCCATAGTCTACTGAGGCCCAACCTGAGCAAACCCAAGCCAAGAACTAGTCTAGAAATTAGAAAGGCTATATGACTTGGGGAACGTTTTCAGAAAATAAGTCTTTTAATCATATCAGTAAGCAATTATCATGAACAAAAATGAAAATACCCTCATATAATTTTTAATTAAAAAAAATGACAATGTTAAGGACGTTGAGAGAAAAGAGAGACAAGGAGTAAATTACAAACTAGTGTTGTTCCTGGACAAACCTGAGAATCAAGAAACGTACAAGCAGCCTCCAGAGCAACTTCCAGCGCCCTAAACTCAAAAGGCAAATAGTCTGGTGATGTGCTCCCAAACACATTGTCAAAGCTTCTAATTCCCCTCCGTAGGCTCAAGTCAGCAGCATCTGACTGCCAGACCTCACCCACACCACTTGTTGTCAATCGCCGTTGTAGCTCCACCACATATTGCAACACATAACTATCTAGGGAATTCAATAGCAAAACCTCATCGGCAGTGATAATACATCGAATCTGCTCCAAATTTATAACAATAGCCTTCTCTCTACCAAGAATCGTTGAGGGATAAACAAATAGGGGATCAAGCAGGCGTAGATCACGGGCAGGAAGGTCACAACGCCGCATCATAGTGAATTTGTCAACCTCAATGACTTGTGAATTCCCGGATGCATCAACACGAATCCAAGATCGAAGGCCTTGGCCCCGCTTTTTCAGGCCCAAAACATCCATACCTTGGAAAGGTTGCCGGCCAGGGGCTGAAGATCGATAAGCTGCATCTCTAAGGTTTATAGCTGACTGAGGTTTTGGAGGGAGCAGGCGTTCTTTGAGTTCCGCCATTTACATGAGCTTTACCTGCTGCAACACATATAAAAAAACTGACAAAACAAATGCACCAATTAATTTTACAACTATGGTTACCATTACAATTTGCAAATATAAGATTAAAAATCATAGAAAAATGGTACTTACTTGCCTTGACTAACAAATATCGATGTATTGGATTATCTAACTTGTGAAACAAATTTTTAGAACAAGCCAATATAATGCCATTGCAGACATTGCCAACATAACTAAACTCAGCAATTCTACATACATTGGGGAGGTGACAATTGTGTCAAAACCGGTTACCATCTAATTCAACTTAGAAAAAGTAACTCACTTCCCCAAAGTCCACAAAGTTCATAAAACAAAAAAATAAAATGGCAAAGACCAAAACATAGTTAAATTAATATTTCTATTCACAAATACAAGACAAAGATTTGTCTAATTCCCAGTTTTTAAGGTTGTTTTCGTGGCATAGATTGAGACCCATATATGAAAAACCCATTAAGCAGCTAAGCATAACGTAATATTGAACTCGTCCCACTGATATACTACATATGATTACAACCTTCCGGAGTTATAAACAACAACATATATAAAAGAAAGAAAGAAAGAAATCTTAAATTAAAAGCTTAATACAAAAAGAGAGAAAAAAACAAAATCAGAAAATCAAGAATCAAATTTAATCCATGCTCCATCATCTACAGCAACGTACAAACTGAAATTAAAAATAAAGAGAGAGTAAATACCTGGTGCAAAGAATGAAAGAAGAAATTAGAAAGGGTGTGTTCGTTGAATTACAGACGTTGATGATGTTGCCGATTGATTGATTGTGAAAAAATCTGTAGGAAAAAACATCAAACAAATATTAAGATATAAATATATAGACACAAAAGAAAGGCGTAAATAAGATTTCATTTACCAGAGAGAGAGAGAGAGAGAGATTATTGAAGTGCTGTGAATTGCCTGGCAGAAAGGAAGGAAAGGAAAGGAAGGAAAGAAGGAAGCAAGAGGTATCAAAAGAATTTTTGCGAATGGGACTCTCCTCTAGTCTCTGCTTCAAATGATTTTAATAATCATCTTTCTAAACTACAAAACGAACCCAACACCCAATGCAAATATTTGTCAACAAATTAAAAAACACCGAAAGCAATCATTTTACAAACATGACCTACTTTATCTTCTTCTTTTTTTTCTTTTTTTATTATTATTCCATCCATTCTAGTTATAAAGTCTAATTAATATAAAAATGACATAAGATAGTATTTCAACTTATAATGTTCACTTTATAACAATTGTTCTTTATCATTTGTCTACCAAGTCAATGTATCAAGTCAATTGTTTGTTTTATAATATTTATCCCACATTGGTTGTGTGTGTCTAGTGTCTGCTGTTTATAACCTCAGTTTATAACTACAAAAATTAAGTCCTTTTGTAGTTATACTTTAGTTATGTAATGTATTATAAAACCGGTTTAAAACGCTATTATTATTTTCGTGTGTATTCTAATAAGTATTATTATTTACTAAAAAAAAAATACTTGTATCAAGGCAAAAACGTTATTTTTAACTCACTAACGAAAAATGCCTATGTGACAAACAGTTTGCACAATTGGCAAGCATAATATTCAAAAAAATTTAACTCGCTAACGAAAAATACCTATGTGGCAAACGGTTTGCACAATTGTTAAGCATAATAATAAAATATTAAATAAAATGCTAATGTGTCTAAATTTTAGTGGTTGATGTGGCCACATCAATGCTTAGATGATGAAAAAAAACCACATCAAATTTTAAGTACATATTTCTCTTTCCAAACAAAATTTCATTCCAATTCATTTCTTGCAATTTCTTGATAACTAAAAAATAATCTAGTCCAACAATTCCAGAACCACATATCACATTATTCCTAACCTTCAATTTGACTTTCAATCAATATGAATATTATGCAATCGATCAAGAAAGATAAAATTAATTCCATTAATTTCACCCAAAATCCTAAATGAAAACTAAACCCCAAACCCAGATTCCCCATAACCATTCATCTAGCACTACAGACCTACCATGGAGCTCGATCCATGGCCACAGATCGATCGTGACTCCTCTAACCCGGATCTCTTCGTCTCAAGCTTGACCTGTAAGAACCTAGCCCTACATCGCTACTGCCTTGTCAAGTGTTGATGAGAGATTGGTGGAAGAACATAGTTAACACAATGGAGTAACAAGATGCGTGTGATCTAGAAATTAAAAGAGAGGTGGAGATGAAGATGAGTGGTTTGGTGGATTTGGGTAAGGTTTGGGGTTTAGTTTAAAATTGGGATTTGGGTTATTTGGCCATGAATAACATATTACAAAAGATTTGAGAGAGAGAGAGAGAGATGAAAGCTTAAAGATTTTTTGGATAACCATTGTTGAGGTCTAAAAAAGTTATAACACCAAGGCCCAAAATAGCACAGTGCATTCCATGGAAAGTGATAATAAAAGGGTTAAGCTCACCAAAAAAAAAAGAAAAAAAGAAAGGATGGTAGGCCCAAGTCCATTAAAAAGATTTAAAGCCCAAGACCCATGAAGGGGTAGGCCTTAGGGCCCATGAAATGAAGGGAAAAAGGGAAAAGCCCAGCCTGCCAAGACCAAAAAATCAAGAGGGAGTCCAATGGTGAGAACTTGACCGGGATACCTAGAGGCTGCCAGGGGCTCTGGGTCCTCGAGACATGCATCACAGCTAGGATGAGATTGAGACAGCTCAAAAAGAGTGCCAAGAAACACAAGGAACGAAGGACAGATACGTCCTTCTCAATCACCCAAAGATGCAGAAAGGAACCAGAAGGCTTGGAGAGTAATAATTCATGAACAAAGGGCCGGTACCTCGGGGAACCCAGAAAGAAGAACCACAAAGGGAAGAAGTTGGGAAAACTTTCAACCTGGTAGAGATAGAATCAGCTCACTCAGGAAAAATGACAAAAGGAAAGGTAGCCAAAAAAGCTGAATCTAAAAAGGTGAGGTGTAGAAGCCTTGAAGGAAGAGAGATTAGAAGTCAACTCTCTAGGAACATCCCAGAAAGGAAAGTCAGCAAGAAGCTTTTGGGGAAAAGGCATCAAAAGAAGAAAACTATGAGAAATAAGGAAAGGACCAGCCACCAAAGTGGCTGGCACGACATAGGCTCTGGTACCCAGGGAAACAGAAGGGAGAATCAGTGGTACCCCGGAACCCTAAGATGACACTATAAAAGGGGAAGCACCTAACAATGGAAGAGGCATTCAACAATGGTGAATCAAAATAGAATCATTAAGAAAACTCTATCAAAAAAAATAAGGAAAGTAGTAAAAGAAAGAGAAATATTGCCCGGTATCTCAAAACAGCCACTATAGAGCATACTTGAGTTCAAAGGGACTCAAACTTTGCAAGTCTTAGAGGATTAGAGAGCCATCTAAGTTTGTAATTTTTGAGCTTATTTGGACCTTGTAATATGTCTTAGTGAGCACATTGTGATTCACAAACTAAGAAAAGTAATGAGATATTCCATATTGTTCTAAGGATCCTTAACATTTTATTTTGTGTCTTTCTTTACCCATTGCTCATTTACTGTTTCTTGTTATTCAATACATATATATTCTTGCTTGCTAGTATGTACATATTGTAGGATTCTTGCTCTGTGCACCACTTCATTTGTAAACAGCCCATTTAGCTGTGGTGAACCAAGCCCAATCCCTTTAAACAACAACTAAAAGGCCCAGGGTCTTTGCTTCAACTTGGGCCTGGACATTGTCCAAAAAAGGACCCTCACAACCATATGAAAGCTTAGAGATGAGCTTGAGCAAAAATAAGAAGAAGGCAGCTGCCAGCCTAGACTTGTCCTTCTTATGATACTATTATGGGTTTCTAAAAAAAAATTGAAAATCTAAAGAAAAGGAAAAAGAAAAGGGTAAAAATAGAAAAATACATACTTAAAAGTTGAGGTGACTTTTTTTTTTTTTTTTTTTTTGCCATCTAAATGCTGATTTGGCCCTATCAACTATTAAAATTTAGACACCTCAATATCTAATTTAATATTTTAATATTAGCTATGCCAACTGTGCAAATCATTTTTCCACATAGACATTTTCCATTAGTGAGTTAACAGTAGGAACCAAACCGACTGCAAGTTGATAATAGTAAGGACCAAATTAACTATTATCAAAATGTAGAAACCAAATTGACTATAATTCTAAAATGTAGGGACTAAAATGGTATTTTAGCCATGTATTAATTGATTTTTAGCTTAAGAGAAATAACACTTCACCAATAAATTTATATAAAAATTTATTAACTCCTTAATATTGAATTGTGATTGGTATTAAAAGCTATGATTGCGTCTAGTAGATATTCCATTTCCACCTAGTTACTAGGTGTACAACGTTTAATAATAGCTCTGTTATTAAGTTTTTAATTTTTTATCAATAGTTTTTCAATCCCCCACTCTTTTGTTCTTATCATCAATATATATATATAAAACTGAAACCTCTGAAACTCTCACAATTTTCCACATCAGCACAATATTAAAAAAAAAAAAAACTTTTCATGCAAAATTAAACTTTTCTAAAACCCCATAAACGCAAAATCCTCTCTCTGCCTTCTCCTTCCTCAATCAAAACCCACCATACCCACAAACCAACAGAAGCCCACTATACCCACAAACCAAGATCTCCTTCCTCAGATCCTATTTCTCCCGTTCTCCTTCTCCTTTCCCATTTCACCCACAACCACCACAATTTAGCAGGCAGCAACACCACCACCACCCACAACCACAAACTCTCTGGATCAAAGAAAAGCCTTTCTCTTTCTTATAGTGTATTTGAGTTCCTTCCTTCCTGTCTTCCTCTCCTCATAGTGTATAAATACTGACAGAACGTGGCTGCTTCGATTGAGGTAATCTCCAAATCTCAGTTCTTTTTGTGCTCCATTCTTTTGCTTAATGATTTTTGTTTCCCTTATTACATTTTGTTATATGGATTGGTAGTAATGGTTTGCTGCTCAGTTTTGAACACCCAACTTAATTTTTGAGATTATAAGGAAGACAAACACATATTCAAAATTGAATCTTTATTATTGGTCTGAGAGATTAGGTCTTTGACAGAGATATAACTGATTAATTGTGAGAGAGAGAGAGAGAGAGAGAGAGAGAGAGAGAGAAGGAGAAGCCCAGGAAAATTGATACGAATATGGACTCTTTAAGTCTTATCTATATCTCTACACTGTTCTTGTAATTCACAGGTTTAATAGAGTGTGCTTTGGCAAATCAGAGAATTGTGGGTCAACTTTCATCCAAAACATTGTATCTTGCCACAAGCTGTTCGATTTTACTTCCAAAATATAATGTAAAAGTCAGTCTTTTACAAAGCCTTAGTACTTTCCTAGATTCTTTTATTTTTATACTTTCCTTCCTACTGTTTTTCTTTTCTGTGTCTTATTTTTATGCTTAAGGGAGGTTTTAATTTATGAAATAAGCTATAGGTGGAATTAATACCCAATTAGTTGTGGTTAAATTGTACTTCTGGCTTAGGCAACCATGCCCATTGACCGATTGGAGATAACTTGGAATGTAAATGTTCAAAGCCCTATTATTTTGCAACTTATCTTTTGGAATCCAGGTAGGACAGGCTTAACAGAGGTGCAGACATTGTAATTGTTTGTTTAATTAGAAATAACAATGAATTGCTTTGTTGTGGTGTGGATGATTGTTTTGATTCCTGTGGTTTTTAATTGGAGCTCTATCTTTTGGTTCAATTCTGACAAACGCTACAAAAAAACTGCCAATACTGTCACATGCTATATTTTAAACTACAACCATAGTGTCATCTTTTGCCACCAATTGCTTTTTTTTAGCACATTCATTTCTTATTATGCTTTGTGTTTTTGTTTCTTCAATTAGAAATAAAAATGAATTGCTTTGCTGGGAAATTTCATTATTGTGAATCTATTCTACTTTACTTGGAAATAACATAATAGTTGATGAGATCTTATGCCATGTAATTTAAATCTCTAAGAATATGTGAAAGGAATGTTAGGGGATTTTTTCCAGATAGTTTTCTGCAAACCATTTTAAGGTTACTTTGAATGTTGTGTAAAGAAGAAAATATAGATCGATCTTACTTTATTTGCTTATTATGTTTTTTTGGTTTGTGAGAAATTAAAAGTTATGCGTAACTAAGTGGAAATAATGTGTGAAACAAATAACTTGAATATTTGTTTCAAAAACTTTAAAATCTAAAGAAGCAAAAGCAAAAAGAAAAAGAAAAAAAAAAGGCATATAGAGCATATAGGTGAGAATTCAGGGCAGAGCTCAAATTCAATTAGAAATAAAAATGAACAAAAGCAACAGTTAATTGCATTGCTGAAGCTTTTTTTTTTTTTTTTTAAGATGTAAATGATATGGGAATTTAATATTTTTTTGCCTTTATGATCAACAAATGATGAGTGCATCAAATAAATTAAGCCACAACCTTGCTTTTTTGTTCTTTAAAGCAGTGTAGATGTCAAGTTTATTCATTTTCTTGGCTATAGTTTTATTTCTCAATCTATCAGTAAAATATATATAACTTTTAATTGTATAGAATATATAACTTTTAACTTTATACAATGAAGTTTTGCACAGTTCTAGAGTCATTATATTTTTGGAAAAAAAAAACTCAAACTTCTTAGCTTCTGTAGCAATTTCCTCAGCTAGTAAACCACCTATGATAGCAACTATCAATCAGTTATTCTTCATCTTTAATAGAAATGATTATAGACTTATTTAAATTTGATAAAGATTTAAATTTTATGTTCAAATGTATAGTTAAATCTGCCCCCAAACACACTACAAATAAAGAGGTTGAACATCACCCAATTACTCTAGGTGAGTGCCTAATTGTTATTTCCTTATTCTTGAAGAGATTAATATTCTCGGTATATGAAGGTTTTGAGAGCATGATTTTTTTCCAAAATAATTTTTAGACCAAAAGGATTCTGATAATTTCCCTTCGCTTTGTCGATGGCAGTGTATGGTTAGTGTGGAAGGTTCAAAACTGTTGTTCATAGTAGTGGTTTTTGTTCTATTGTCTTTGTCTTATCTTCAATTGTTATGAATTTCATGTTAGTTTTGTGTGTCCTGTGATATCAGTGGTGGTGAATTATAATTGGTAAGTGTTGATTGCTATTATCAAATACATTGATCTTTTACTTCCTAGCCTTTGTTTTATTATCAAGTATCATGGTTAATGTTTGATAGCAATTTCAAATTATCTATTAGTTAGTCTAATTGGGGGCTAACAAAGTAGGAAATGAAAATTCTGGAATTCTGCTTTTGTCTGTGAAGTTTTGCCAGGTAGGAAAGTTATGATGGGGGAGCTTTAGTTTTAGTGCCTGATAGAAGAATGAAGTAATCCAAGAGAGATCCTTTGGGATATAGTGTGTTGAGGAAAAAAATTTCACACCATATGGCGTCATTTCATTGGTGACTCGCACCACGCCAACACTATCATGGATTTTGGGAAAATCTCTTTTAAAGCCCAAAAGAGTACATATTCACAAAATGGCGCTGAAGCCTATTGTCCAAAACTCATGGTGATATAACCTCATCAAAGCCCATAGTTTGAGCTCATGGCACAACATCTCATTTTCAGCTCATAATCCAAGCTCATGAGTCTCATCGAGGGAATTTTGGGAGTCGTGGATTGGAGGGCCAAGAAATATGTTCAATAAAGCTCCAGTGGTTCAAAATTAATAAAGGAAAGCATGTCGCTTGGCATATCTTCCTCAATTCCCTGAACTCTGATGGGTTAGTGTGAAATAGGTAACATTTGGTAAGCCTCTCATATCACATAACACTTAAAATGATAAAACTCTTCATGCTTCTTACATAAAAATTAATGTTCATCATATAATATAAGTTTAAAAATATAATTATAGTATTTCATATAAATTATATTATTATCATTTAAATCAATTCCAAGCACGTGGCTAAATAATATATTATGAAAGTTCAATTAGTGTATAAAACACCTTGAATGTTTAGACCCCCAATTTAGAAATTATCAATTCAAGCTTATAATCAAACAATTAATTTACGAAATATGAACATAAGCATATAACAGAATTGATAAACAATCTTAGACCATATAAAATCACATTCACAGCAGAAACTAAATGGCAAAGATTAAGGGAAGAGAGATGCAAACATGAGGACAACACACGATGTGTTATCGAAGAGGAAATCGAAGCCCTCGGCGTAAAACCTCTCCGCCGTCCTCCAAGCGATAAATAATCCATTAAATAATGTAGTTGGGATACATGAACAGTAGAAGACCCTCCAAGCCTAATCTACCCAGTGTACCTAAGCCCTCTAAGCTCCTACTCCAATGAGGTTACGCTGAACATATTTCTTCTTTAGCTTACCGGATTCCGCTATAAACCATAGCATCAACCAATATGAAATTGGTTCCTTCTTAACTGCTTCTTAAAGCACCAAAAAGCCTTCTCACAGATATGGGTATGGTGAGAAAAGGGTTTGGCTAAGAACCTCTCAAGGATGTAACAATTGAGAGGAAGAGAGTAGAGGAATTTGAAGAGTCTCTATGTGAAGATTAAGGACGAGTCAATCTTGTTTTTCTCTAGGGTTTCTCTCTCAAAATTCTCTCTGAAAGCTCTCTACATTTCGTGGGTATAAAGGGTATATATACTAGGGTGAGAGTGGAATGCAAAGAGTCAATTTTTCAAAACAGAGCTGGCTGGTGTCTTGGCCTCACGACTTGACTGAGCCGCGAGGTAACTAAACGGCCAGACTAGACTTTTTATCCTGTAGTGCTACAGCTGGCATGACGGTTTAGTTTCTCTGCATGCTTGGCACGTGTGCAACTTCTGGCGGCTTGCAAGCCACGAGCTACCAGCGAGATCTAGTCGCGAGTCCCTGATTCTTTGCACAATCCGAAGCATTTCTTCACACACTGCCCTTACATGATTCCCACCTAAATACAAGGTTACTAATTGCTAAAATACAAGCAAATTTGGCATGGAATAAAGCCAATAAGATGGTTAATAAAATTCAACCTTACATATTAATATGTTATATTTAGCATTAAATGCTCTCTTTACTCTCCAAGATTTGGTTAAAATACAAAAAGACCATAATTACATCTCTAAAACTTCATCAAATATCAACCAACCAGTATATTACTTACCAAAATTATATATGGACTAAACATATAATTTTCCAAAAGAGGAAACTTAGCTAAAAATACCGACAGCAACTCCAGCAGAAGCTGCAATAGCTTCTACAAAAACTGCAACAGCTACAATAGAAGCTGTAACAACTCTAGTAGAAGTTGCAGTAGTTCCAGCAGGTTGACACATGTCCTAAAATTACATCACTAGCCCATTAATGCCTAATCCCAGCAACTTGCTGTCATACACAAAGAAGTAAGGATCCCTTAAAAGAAATCCGACCATTTTAAGCTAAGATCCTTAGCCCCCAGCTGTAGTACCAGAAATAGAAGGATCCCATAAAAATTATGTTACCATTTTTAGCCAAACCATGAATTTAATGCCAAATATTTTCCTTCACAAAAGATGTCATTCAAATGACATCATCCAACTGTGACTAACAGTTGTAACAGCAGCTCCAATTGCATTAAAGTCTCAAATTTTCTTCTTTTGGCTAAAAAACAAAAACCAATTAATGAAACCACTTACTTTGTCAAAGACTTTTCCTTATTTGCTGAATTTCCCTTCAACTAATTCTAATCTAGTTATATACTTGGCTCTATATAAAGAGGACCAAGCTACACACTAAAAAGGGGGACACCATCCATCCCTTTCTCACCCCCTTATTCTGAAACTTCATTCATTTTGTTACCACATACACATTTTCATACTTCTCCATCTCTCTTATAAAATCTCTCTTTATAGATAATAACACAACACACAGATAACAACACAACACACATATTACAACACACCATTATCCATTACCCATCTTTTCCCACACTCCATTATTTTGAAATAGCATCATTTTGCTGCTCATAAACACATCTCCACCTTTTTCTCTATCTCTCTTACAAAATCTCTCTTCATAGATAACAACACAACACATATATTACAACACACCATTATCCATTACTCATCTTTCCCGCACTCCATTATTCTGAAATAGCATCATTTTGCTGCTCATAAACACATCTCCACCTCTTTCTCTATTTCTCTTACAATACCTCTCTTCTTAGAAAACAACATAACCAATGTCGTAACACAAAAAACAACTCTAGCAGCAACTATAAGTTCATGTTTTTACTATATTTAACCTTCATATTATCTATCTCATACTCCCATATATTTTACAAACACATTCCTCACAAACTATTCATGCATACTTCTTACATATATTTCCAATTTATCTTACAAACACCATATCTCACAAAACATATATATTTCTTGCCATCTCCATACATCTTAATTGATACCAAACACTCTTCCAAGAACATATTATAAAAACCCTTTCTCATGGAAGACATATGAACATCAATACTAAGGCCTTTTTCTTAAAAGGCATAGAGACTTCTTATTAAAATCATTCTCATTGAAGACATACATTTCTTATACTTAAAGCTATTCTTATGAAAGGCACAAACTTATGAAATTAAAAGCCCTTCTTATGGAAGACAATATCACTTATATTTGACTAAAAACCAAAAGAGTATTATATGGAGAAAATTATTTAAGTGCATGATAAAGAGGATGAACTTAACCAACCTATGCACACGGCTGGACATATTCTCTCTCCCTCCAGTTGCATCAATTTTTCCTCTTCAATCATGAAGTCACCATGAAAGGACTCATAATATCATATTGTACCGCTGGACTCATTTTTACATGCTGCTGAAATGTTAAGTCCATTGATGTTATACGGCTGGAGCTACAAACTATGAAAATAAGTCATTATATTTTTGTTTTCAAATTTATATTATTAAGTATATTTTATTCATTATCATTATACCACTCGACTAATATTATTATTCTGCTGCTAGAATGTTATCAGCTCATTAATGCTATATAACTAGACCCACAAACTATGAAGCTCACTAACATTATACGGCAAGAGTCACAAATCATATAAAAAACAAAGTGATGCTGTACGGCTGGAGTCAGAAACATACAAGATAAGTCAAAACCTCTCTATATTCAAGATTACATTATTAAGTATACATTAACTCATCACTATTGCACCGCTAGATTCAAGTTACTTTAATATCGTCTCACTATTTAATAAACACGATCTCACTAATACTTCATTAATGAACATACATATTAATTAATCGATCTACCACTGTTGCACATATATTATTTAGACATGAACCACCCTTGGACACATATTTTTTGGAGATGAACTACCATTAGACATATATTATTTGGACATGGACCATTGCTTGTTGAACATGAACCATGAACCGCAGCTGGATATGGACTATTGGACTCATCCCATTATTGGATATTTGATACCTAATTAATTATTTTTTAATGTTGGACATCACTTAATATACATAATAATAATGTATCAACTCACCATTTGATCAAAGCTATCATACTAAGCATATTATTTATTTATTTCAACTATTATCATGATTCTAAGACTTTGACCTTTATCTATTTTATAGGCTTAAAAATACATCGGAAGTCATTGGTCTATGCGGCCTAATGTCAAGTTCCAGGATGAACTCCCCAAAACAAATTTGGGCTTAGCAAAGTCACATTTCCAGCAGAAGACACATGGCTACACATAAAAAACCACCCCCGACACAGTGTAGAGTCATATTATGCAACTGTTACAATGTTGCTTGGGAAGATACAAATTCTCACCAAAACTAAATGGAATTATAGATTCTCACCAACATATCTAACATTCGTTAGATTTGGCTAAAGCTTTTACATCACGAAAGCTATGAAGCTCAAGCTCCAATTCTTCCAACTACTGATGGCACTTGGAGAGCTTGAAGATTCAAGGAAAAAAAAAACAAAGAAGAATCATATTAAGAGTAGTATGAGATTTTAGTTGTAAAATAGTGTTCAATACATAATAGTAAGTTTGTTGATTTTCATCTGTTCATCTTTTCCTGAAAGAATAGTAGTTTCTAGAGAGCTAACACTTTTCCTTTTTGGAAGTTGAAGACAATTTGGTGGGTTAACATATCTGGACACGACTAATTGTTAGTGTTACAAATGTATATGAAATTCTAGGAAGACCTCCAGTGGACAGTGAGCATATGTTGAATAGGTGAGGCTTTATCACTGTTGGTGGGGCATCACACCATCACTACAAATATATGTAAAGGGCATTTTGTAAATTTAGTTATTGTTTTAATACTTTGAACCAAATTCTCATGCTGTAGTTGCTTTATGGTTAGAATTGTTAGATACATATATTTGATCGTGAGATGCTCCTTTTTTTGGTAAACAACTTCCACTCCATACTATTGTTGATTAGTCATAAATTTAATTAAACGATTTGTATCTTAGTGAGCATATGTTTTCATGTTCTATGGTTCCATTAGACACTTTGGATGATATTTTGGCATATGAAAGAAAGCGTTACTTTACAATTCTACGAAATTACTCTCAGTTCTTTTTCTGCAAAAGTTTGTGTCTTCCTCACTCATTTTAAGGGCTTTAATCATTTAATATAATGTTGTGAAACAAATGTCTTTGTTCTTTAAATTTAATGTAGTCGTGAATTTTCAATTCATTCATCATGATAATATTTGATATCATTTTCATTGTCCTCACATATGTACGGTTCTGTTTTGAGGTTCAATTTCAAAGAAAGTAAAAACTAATTGTATTTTTTACCAATTTTTTAGTTGAACCTTTATTTGAACTAAATTATTTATTTTCCCTCATTTTTAATTCAATTTTATTTAATTATCTCATGTATCGCACTGGTTAGCGACTAGTTTATTATTATTATTGCTATATTGAGTTGTTCTTTTATAGGTTTTAAATCCATGCATCAAGCAATGTTACGTGGAACTTTTGAGCTGGTACCGAAGCTCCCTTTGCATGATTTCTCGCTTGATCATAGAAAAGACTTTGTGTTGCAAGAACTTGAGCAATGGTGTCAAGCTCCAAATGTAGATTGGATGGTGGTGGAAAAAAGAAATAATATCTGAAGGGATCTCAATGGCTCACTTAACCAAGAGGAGGTATAATAGCCGTAGAGATCACGAGTGTTGGCTAACTGAGAGATACAAATAGAAGATATTTTCACGTCTTTGCTTCTCTACAAAGGAGAATTGATGAGATTATACGGCTTCAAGGTCCTCATAAGCAGTGGGTAGGTGATAAAGATGATCTAGAGCCAAGAGTGTGTTGATACCCAAAATTTGAGGGTTCTGCCAGATCAAGAAGAAAGAGGGTATGTTGATCTATAAAAGTATCCAGACCAACAAAACATGACAGACCTAGGAATGGATGAACCTTAAATAAGGAATGCCAAGCCCAAAAATGGGTAAACCTTGAATAAGGGAATGTCATGTCTAAGAATTAGGGGTGTCAATATTTGACTCGACCCACAAATACGATATGGATTTTTATGGATTAGAGTTGGGCTGTAGTGGGTTTTAGGTTATAAATGGATCGACACGAAAGCAGTACGATAAGAAACATGTCATAAGTGGTCAACCTGCATAAACCGCACACATTTGATACCTCAATTTATTTGTGTCAACCCAAAAAGACTCATTTAATACTGTCGGCTTAACTCATATAACAAATAAAAAATCACTTTATTTTACATTTATCAAAAGCCTTTTATATCCAACTTATATTTTGTTGAGGTCCAAAATATCACAAGTAATGTGTCAAGGCTCAAAATATTACAAATTTAAGAAAAAAAAAACCCATTTGGGCCTTCAAAGAAGGGACAAGGCCCAAATCCGTCTATCAAGGTCCACTTTAAATAAGTGAGATGAGGTCCAAACCCATGAATGGGCAAGCTTTGGGCCTTAGAAAATAAAGGAAAATCAAAGTACTTAATAATTGATTAAGAGACCACTCATCTTAGGCATCATGTGGAATTGGGATGAAGATTGAAAGTTTTCTCAAGTCTTATTTTCGAATTTTACTGCATCAAGGTACGCTTTCTCCTCTTTGTTCTAAAATTCAAGGTTATATGTTATCTCTCATGAATGAAGTAGATTCTTATGTTACTTCCGCTTTGGGTTTTGTATGAAATGTAAAACCAATTTTACAAACAGTAAAGTCATCAACAGGGTGGTACTCCTTTGACATATTACAAACATACCCTCCATCCGAAGAGTTTTCAAACCTAACCTCATACGCAATACACTTCTTTGTTCTAGAATTCAAGATTATATGTTATTTCTCATGAATAAAATTGATCCTTGTGTTGCTTTTGTTGCATGTTTTGTATGAGATGCAAAACTAATTTTTCCAACACTACTCTGTGTGAGGTCTGTTCTGGGCAAGGTTTTTGAGTTTCCTTTGTGGGACCTCTTTTCCTTGTTTCCTATGTTTTGCAGTAATGAAATTTTCCAAAACTGTCTTGCTGAATGCAATCTACAATGTTTGAAAAACTTAAAACGTGCAAGTCCAAGTGGAAAGAACGAACAAATAACAAACACACTCACAAAGAAGCCTATTTAGACATTTTCTCAAACACTTCGTACGCACTTAGAAATGTACTTGAAATTTCATATCATAGCCACTTCATACACTTTAAAAATCATGGTATTCATTTAAAGTTACAATAGCTGTTTCTAAGCATATTTCTTATTCATATATGTGTAAGTCAGATTCACACCTTTAGATAATTGGGAAATTATAATCATTCGTAATGTTTGTTATCTTGTAGTTTCTTTGATATTTGGATGTAATCAAATTGGGGCAATTTCAATTCAAAAAGCAAGAAAGTACGGTTTGGATTTTTAAAATATTCAAAAATTGTGCATCCATGTATTGGCTGTATGTATAACTATATAATCTTCGTTGTCCTTTTTGAGCTTTGAACTCTGGATATGGGCGTGCTAGTGAGGGTCTCACATGGGTTCTGATACATTTTTTTTCTTTATTGTATACTTTAAGCTATTCTCAACACTTTCATTTATTTTTTCCTGCACTAAATTAGGTGTAATGCTTTCTTTTGGTCCAATGAAATCTAGCCCAAATGACACCTCCTCCCCTTGTAAGATCATGATTCATGAAGGAGGGTAAGGTTGTGGGTTTAAGAGTGTAATGTATTGTTTTGCTCCATTTTCTTCATGTCTATGTAATATCTTTTTTTTCTTTTATTTTTTTTTTATTAATTGATTTATTTTGTGTAGTACTAGGTCATGGATTAATAGAAGCTGCTCAACCTGATTCAAATGAGCCTTCACAACCCATTGCTGCCACTGCACATGTTGATATATGAGTTCATGAGTAATGGGAGCTTGGCAAACCTTCTATATTGTAAGCTTAGAACCCTCTTTAATATCCATATCAATCATCTGATAGTAACTAATTATGTGCATAAAGGTTATAGTACTAGTTATTAGTCTTTTCATTCACTTTTTTTTTTTTTTTTTTTTCATTTCAATCATCTGTCTGAAGCTGATAAATGAGCTCTTGAAGCATCTGTTTTAGGTGCTGCCCTGAAAATTCCTTTAGTGGGATGGGCAGGAAATGAGCATCAGTAACAAATTGCTTTTGGCTTGTTGTGCAGATCATTAGGAACCTACTTTCCATGTCTCTTTGACTTTTATAATTTTATTTGTGGGGGACTTATATTTCTGATTGCATTCTTTGTATTTGAAGAGTTATTTGTGGATGAGTCTAGCAGCAGCAGGAGCAGAGAAGAACCATTCAATTGCTTCACTGCTGCTGCTTTGTTTTCTGGGGTCAGGGCAAGAAGCAGAAAGCTAGTTAGGTAAGCTCATTATCTCTCTCTAGATTTTCTCTCTTTTCTAAACACTAACTCACACAGACACACACACTCTCTCTCTCTCCCCTTTGAAAGTATAAAAACAAAAGACTGGTAAGAGTGGCAGTGAGTGAGAGAAGTGTTTGTGTGTTGTGATGTATTGTGTATATTGTACTGTGTTTATGTTGTTTAGTTTGAGAGGGCCAAAATGGCAAACTGGCCCTAAAATCGTAACTATCTAGTTAGTAGACTATGTTTAGAAAGATATTTGGTTTGTAGCATCTCGAGCCTCAGAGGCTCGATTTTGGCCTCAAAATCGAGCCTTTAAGCCTCGGTTTTCTATTGTGATCTAGCCAAAACCAGGGGGAATGTCGAGCTGGAAATCGAGTCTTAAAGACTCGATTTCCACATGCAAATCGAGTCTCTAAGACTCGATTTCCACGTGGATCTCGAGTCTCAGAAACTCGATTTTTTACTACAGTTACTCTCTTGTTTTGATCGTGTCTGGTCATGTCTTGGTCCCACAGTTCAGCTGGAAGTCTGGTCTGGGGTTTCTCAGGAGTCAGCCTTTGCAGTTTGCACATGCTCTCACTCATTGTAGGTATACACATTCAGTTGTCTGGCTGTCTCATTGTAGGTACACACATGCTAGCACCCACATCCTTCCTCTCACTCATTTTCATTTCAGCATAAAATTCATTATCTGGCTGTGCTCTTTTACTCTCATACAAAACTCACCCCATTACAAACTTCAAATCAAACTCACCCCACATCCTCATGTCAGGTAAGGTTTCTCAATCTCTCTAGTTGTTAGTTACATATATATATATATATATATATATATATATATATATTTATATGTATTGTTAGGTTTTTTTATGGGTATGTGTATCATGACTAATTTTTTTTTGGTTTGATATTGTTTTTTATATTTTTGATAGAATGATTTGAAGGTTTGTAATGGGGTGAGTTGTGTGTTTAGTTTTTTTTTTTTTTTTTAGTATAATTAATGATTTTTTTTTTTTTTTTGGAAACAAATGATAATGATTGAGTGTGTTTGTATGTGAATATGCAAATGTGGGGTTTGTAAGAAGTTATATTTGGTAGTGTATATATTTGCTAGGATTTTATAAAAAGTAAAAAATATATTTAGGTATATATTTGTATTGTTAGGCTTTTATCATGACTATTTTTGCAAGTTAGTGTATATATTTGCTAGGATTTTATACAAAGTAAAAAATATTGTAGATATATATTTGTATTGTTAGGCTTTTATCATGACTATTTTTGCAAGTTAGTGTATATATTTGCTAGGATTTTATACAAAGTAAAAAATATTGTAGATATATATTTGTATTGTTAGGCTTTTATCATGACTATTTTTGCAAGTTAATGTATATATTTGCTAGGATTTTATAACAAGTAAAAAATATTGTAGATATAAATTTGTATTGCTAGGCTTTTATCATGGCTATTTTTCTTGTTGTTTGGTTTGATATTTTTATTTATATTAGTTAGAGCTGAGTTGAAATTTTGTAATGGGGGTGAGTTTTGTTTTTAGTTTTTTTATTTGTTTGAGTACAAAATGATAATGATTGAGTGTGTTTGTATGTGATGTGGGGTGAGTATATGCAATTGTGGGGTGAGAATTTGTAATTTTTGTACTTTGAGTAGATAGAAAAGGTTTTGTAATTAATGTTAAATGAAAGAGAAAAAATATGTCGCTAACATATTATACTTGACTCTCTAATAGGTTCACAACATCTGAAGAATATTGATATAAATGTATACTACGGTGGACCCCTTAACAATCCTGGGGGGATTGAGGGATTTCCATTTACAAGGCCGGGTATCCAATGCTACCCCATGATGATACGTCGTAAGTTGAAGACGTTGAATGATTTGAAGTTGAAAATAATGGACGAATTGAATTTGAACTCTGCTTGGTATGACATCAAGATTATTTATCGTTACCCGCAAGAAGTCCTACATGAACGGATAAATTACGGGTATATAGCGATTAAAGAAGACAAACATGTGAAGATGATGTTTAATAGGATCTAGAAAATGCCCCAAGTAAATGCTGCTAAGTTGTACATAAGTTCAGAGCCGATTGCGGAAGTTGATATTGAGATGGTGTAACAAACAACTACGTCTTTACAATTTACAGCCCTTGATGATTGATGCACTACAATGGGAGGGTATACAATGGGAGGTTATATGCTCCCATCTCAAGATCATGTTGTAAATACTGGTGAAACCCTCCATTGTCAAGAGACACATTTAGAGGAGGATGACGAAGACGAAGACTATGCTGAAGACGAAGACGAAGACGAAGACGAAGATCATGCTACGAATGATGGTGAAAGTATTGATGGTGTGGATGAGTACGAAGAGAGGATTGAACGAGGCGACCTTAAGAACGATGTGGATGACCATGAAGTCGTTCCCCATTTTGAAGAGGAAAATATGGAGTTCCATGATGAAGGTGATGCAGACGATGATATTGGCATCCAGCGTGATACAAATACAACCATTGGCTACAGACCTCCTGCCGACTCATTCTACGCAAACACTTGGGAAAATATGTTTGATCCTTTACGTCTATTAGAACCATTTGTTTGTACTTGGCAAGATAGGATGCATTTTTGTAAAGGGTTAACTTTTGCAAATAAATCGGCGGTGAAACGTGCATTGACAATATACGCAGCAAATGATAATAGAAATTTTATAACCCAGAGGTCGAGCACCACAAAATTGTACGTCGCATGCGTTGATGACAACTGCAAGTGGTACGTTGGGGCATTCATGAAGGCTAAACTTAATGGTCTGTGGGTGGTCACGTCTTATGTGGGTCCACACACTTGTATACCCTTTGGCCTGCAGAGAGTTCATGGACATAGAGAAGAAAAAAAATGTTGCAACTCTGTTTGGACCATCATGTCAGTAGGTTGGAAACTTGGCTATGATGACTAATAAGTTATTAGCTACTTACCATGAGCACTTTTTTTTCTTTTTTTAATTGGTAAGTTATGCTTATGCATGCACCCAATGGGTCCTAAACCCAAGACCTCACTTTCTAACAAATTATTATACAATAAGGAAGTGCCAATTGAGCTATAGTTCATTGGTAGCAGCTTAGAATTCAACTACACTTGTTAATAGATTCTAGCATAAATGAACTCATCCCCAATGTTATTAATTTTGAATCTATGAGCAACCTCCCCCATATGAATGGGGAAGGGATACCACATGCCTTGTCTACAAAGGTTGTAGTAGGAATCAGACGTACTCACTGTTACTAGCAACCATCAGCATAAAGCACAGAACATGAATATGTAAAAAGGAATTAGGGGGATATTAATTAATGTTACTCTTTTTCCTGTTGATATGCACAAAATGTACGAAGTCCTAAGTTCCTAACGGAAGTTCCCAGCATTTCTATCTTGGTTCTATAACTCGTTATAGCAGGTGATGAATAATAATAAGTTAAAGCATCTCATGAATAGAAGATTAACAGTTTTAAATAATAGTTAGGGAGTCTTGCTATGAAATTAAGAGTAATCAAGTAAGACGATGATCAAATTATAACATGTTTTCTATGCTTAGATACTGTGAAAGAAAAGAAACTTTTATAATTCACATATTAAAATATGTACGTATATCAGTTTTAAAGTCAATCATGGATCACCTTGGTACCACAAGTTTGCCATAATATGTGCTGTGGTTTGTTACATAAATATACATCAATGTACAAGAATCATGTGTAAAACTGTACATATTGCAATATGATGTGACACATTATTTGTGTTTTATACTAATATTAATGACCAAGAAAAAAATTTGTTGACTTTTCCATAGCCAACTTAGAACCCAGTTCTAAATCAGACTAAATTGGATGAGATATGCTTGTTTGAACATCTAAACTTTCTAGAGATATTGTTGTCCGATTCTGCTTTAGAATTAGTTTAAATGGGCCAAGAATCTTGTAATTTAGTGACATTTCCTGATCTCTTTTATAAGGAAAGCTAGCGTTTAAATCCCCCTCCTCAATAATTAAATAGGGTAGGTTTTGTTTTCAAAGAGGCATTTGGTTCCTAGAGTTCAAAAGCACCCGTAGCTTAAAGCCGTAAGTTCTATGTGCTTTGTTCGCCAAATCAAAGCAACCCAAATATGCAAAATCGATTCTAGATACCTAAAACCAATTTATGCCAAGCCAGCTAACCTAAACAAAACTTCTAACCAAAATCCCTTAATCAAAACTAAATCTAAACCATCTATTTAAACTAATTAAACAAAACCATTCCTAACCGGAAAACCTAAATCATAACCAATCAACCAAAATACATAACTGAAAAAAGACTATGTAATTTGTTTCTTCAATAGCAAACTACTAAGTGCTTTTTTATATGCATATAATTTAGTAATTTGTAATGGTACTATAACATTTAAATATATGAGATAACTATTTCATATAAACTTGTAAGTCCTAAGCTCCTAATAGACAAGCAAATGGGCCTAATGAGATATACAATTCTCTCCTAAAAGCTATAATCCTAATCAGCAATAACAATTTAACCTAAAGCTAGAAATTTGGAAAGTCTTAAGGATGGCAGCAACAATATGCACTATCCAAGCAAGTTTGACTTCAGCCAAAGAGAGTTGAATGTCATCTGCACTCACCAAATCCAAACCCAAATTTCATAAAAATCTTAAAATAAAAATTAAATAAAGTATCTACATATTACACCACAAAATCCAAACCCAAATTTCACAAAAATCAAAACTGAAAATTAAATAAATAACCTAAATGTTAAGTATCCAAATCCAAACCCAAAATTTCACAATAATCAAAACAAAAAATCAAATAAATAACTTACCAAGCAAAATCGGAATGGGTAACCAAGCAAGTTTGACTTCAGCCAAAGAGAGTTGAATGTCATCTGCACTCACCAAATCCAAACCCAAATTTCATAAAAATCATAAAATAAAAATTAAATAAAGTATCTACATATTACACCACAAAATCCAAACCCAAATTTCACAAAAATCAAAACTGAAAATTAAATAAATAACCTAGATGTTAAGTATCCAAATCCAAACCCAAAATTTCACAATAATCAAAACAAAAAATCAAATAAATAACTTACCAAGCAAAATCGAAATGGGTATGGTAAGGAAAAATGAATGGGTATGGGGGTGGTAATGAGAGAGAGTGAGAAAAGGAGAAAGGATCTCCTAGTGAGGGAGAGAGAGATCGAGGAGGAGAGGAGCCGATGGCTGGGCTCAGCCTCGTCGGCGTCGTCGCTGGGCTGGGCTGGGCTCTGCTCGTCGGCCCCGGCGGGGTTCTATGTGTGTGTGAGCGTGTGTGAATGTGAGAGGCCGTGTGAGAAATAGAGAGAAAATGAGAGAGTTTTGTGAGTGTGGGAAATGAAAATGTAAGAGTGAGGGTGAGAGAGTGAGAATGCTCTGGTTTGTGTGAGAGTGAGAGGGTGTGAGTGTGAGTGTGAGTGAGAGTGAGAGAATAGAGACGAAGACGTTAATTTTGAAAAACCCCAATTGGAAACCGAGTCTCTAAGACTTGATTTCCATGGGCTTCCATGTCGCTCAGCCAGGTTGGCACACACGTGGAAATCGAGTCTAAAAGACTTGATTTCCATGTGAATGCCAGATGGCAACTCTGCCACATCAGACCTGGTCTAAGCATACAAATCGAGCCTCAAAGACTCGATTTTGAAGGCCAAAATCGAGTCTTTAAGACTTGAGATGCTAGTAACATATAATGTTTCTAAACAGAGCCTACTAACTAGATAGTTACGATTTTAGGGCGAGTTGGCCATTTTGGCCGTTTGAGAGTTGAGTTGGGTTTGGTGCTTTGAGTGGATCCAAATCTCTGCTTCAAATACTACACGTTCACTTGACCTTAACCTCTGACAGTCTTTTATTTAAAAAACTCAATACCATGCGTATATCGTTTAGTGCTATGGGATGTTATGGGATGTTTTGAACCGTGTGCTTCTAGTGCCATGGGATGAGAATGGGTAGATCTTTTAGATAAGAATCCTTATGACTTTGAGATTATTATGATGTAAAATATCTTTCAAAATTAAAGTTTTCATAATTAGCCTTCCTCCAATAGACTTTGATTCCAAATTTGAATTCCATTTTGAATTTAAACTTTGCTTTGGAAGGAAATAAATTAAGAGGGTGGAATAAATTCTGATTACATTTCCTAAATAAGTAGGGTCATTACCATTAATGAATTTAATGCCAAAAGATTTTCTCTTAAAAGTTAAATTTTAAATTGAATAAAATTTGGCAAGTGATAAAGTGTCATAAATATTAGAGCATCCGCATTGGGCTTGTTATATGCCAAATGTAAGGCACATTTGGCATACAAGCCCAAAAAACACCAGCAACGGAAAGGGCATATGCTAAAATGCTAAAAAAAATTTAACATATAGCTACAGTACCATCTTAAATGTAAGATGGTACTGTAGCTGAATGGTATAAAAAAAAAATTATTTTTTAATACTTTTTAACCCGGGAATTTCTCTCTCCTCTATCATTATTTCTCTTCTTTTCTCTCTCTTCCTCCTCTCATTCTGCTCTCTCCTCTTCAAACCCGAAACCCATTCAATTTCAATACTTCCTTCCTCTCTATCTCAGATCAGTTTGTTTCCATCAAAAAAAAAAAAAAAAAAATCTCAGATCAGTTTGCTATGGATTCCGATGGGTTTGTTATGGATTCCTTCCTCACTCTTTCTCTCATCTCACATCTCTCTTTCTCGTTCAAGGTTTGCACTATAGCTGGGTTTGGTTCATGGTCACAGCATGGAGATCGGTGGATCGGTGTGTCGGTGAATCATGGGTCAAGTGGTGGCATGGGTTTGGATCGGTGGAGATTGGTGGGTTGCCAATGTCGCCGATGATGGGTCGCTCAAGATCGCCGATGATGGGTCGCTCAAGATCGCTGATGAGGGTGGTGGTGGTGGTGTTGACTGTTTTTTGACCGTGGTTGCAAGGTTTGCTTTTGACTGTTTGGTGTGTGAGACAAAAATATTGTGGGTTTTTTGTTTCTGTTTTGGTTTGGGTGTTAGGGGAAATTCTTGATATAAACGAAAATTTGTGTGAATTAATGTGAAAGTTGATTGATTTAGATTTGAGGGAATGAACCCAATTTTTGTGAATCGTTTGTGTGTGTGTGTGTGTGTTGGCTCGATTGATTTGGAAATGGAGTCCGATTTTTTTGAATCGGTGTGGATCGTGGCGGGTCGTGGTGGGTTGTGGTGGCTCTGGGGCTGAGGATCGGCGGGTTTGGAGTTTTGGGTTAATCTATGGGTTTGATTTTGATTTTAATTTTGTTAATCTATGGGTTTCTGGGTTTGGATGGCCATGAGTTTGTGGCTGGTGTTTCTGGGGTTTCAAGAAAATGAATAGTTTGGGTATGTTCTTCGTGGTGGTGGTAGCAGCAGTTGGTTGCAGAGGTTATTTGGGTATTGGGTTTTTGTTTTTATTTGGGTTTTAGGATATATTATTTTATTGTGTAAAAATATTATTTTAATGAGTAGGATAGGAAAATAAAAGTTGGGATGTTGGGTATATTGAAAAATGGTATGGTATAAGTAATAAAGTAACTTTTTGGGATGGTAAAATAAGATAGGATTTGAGATCCGGATGTGGATGCTCTTAAGATTTGGTCAAGTTTCCAAATTGGAAAGACATTTGGTGATTTGGTCAAGTTTTCAAATGGGAAAGAAATTAGGTAATAATGCCAATATTATAGTAAAAAAACCCAAAAATAGCAAAAAATCTGACAGCGAAAAGGAAAATATCATTTTAATCATTACATTTTAGGGTCATATTTAATTTGGTCTTTGTATTTTGTTTGCAATCAATTTGGTCCATACTATTAACACAATAACAGAAAATGTTTTCATGGCAAATAGTGTGCGCAGTTGATAGAATTGACACTAACATAGATAATAAATTAATATTAAAAAGTTTTAATCAACGTTAAAAGAATAACACCAAAGCGTTTATCTTCTTTTTTTTTTAAAGCCACTGGGCCATGTAATTAAATTTTTTTTTTTTTTAAGCTACCAGACCATGTAATTAAATAACATAAAAAAAGAGTTTAAAAGATTAAAATAATTCCTTGAAAAATTCAACTTCTCATTTTCCATTTATTTTCTTAGGAAACAAACACAAACAAGCCCAGAAAATCATTTCCTCAAAAAAAAAAAAAAAAAAAAAAAAAAAAAAGGAGAAAATCAAACCTAGACGCAAGATCAAAACAACAAAATCATCGTGTTTGTTTGTTTCACAGCATTACCTATACTTTTCTTGACAACTAAACAAAACAAAACTGGAATCTTTTATTTCCCCTCATCAAAATCACACCCCAAAAATACCATCAAACCCAACAAATACCCAACCCTCTGTGTCAAAAATAAACTTAGCAGTCAACACAACTAGTATCTGAGGCCCTACGCTTATATCCAATCCTCCCATCAATATTGGTGTTGTTAGTGGATAGTCCAAATTAAAATAATATATTAGAGCAAAATCTCAGACAAGAAAGTTCAAAAATGAAAAAGCTTTTGCTAAATAGGCTTCTCGGCGATTTCACAAATGGCGAAGAGAGATTTGGAACTGAGGAAAACTCTTAAAGTCGAATGGACTTCCTTGAGCGAGAGAGTGGGCCTATGCAAAACATAGAGAGAGAAATATGATTTGAGTTGAGAAAGAGAGTGGGTATGAGCAAAGCCGATCGAGAAAGAGGGTTTGACTTGTGCGAAACAGTGAGAAGGCTTGAGATCTAGCCATGGAAGCCCAGTGATGGCTGGAAAGCACTTTGGGCTTGTTCATGGAGAATGCGAAAAGACTAGGGAGAGAGATAGAGAGAGAAAAAGTAAGAAAGTTAAATGGGGTACAAGGCTGTCAGAGCATTCTCGTCGATACCAATAAAAATTTTAGTATTTATCATCTAAAAACCTAAATTTATAGTATTTAATACGTTATTTTACAATACACCTAACATCAAAACTTCTATTTTTTTAACACTTCGCTTAAATATTCTTTATTTATTTATTAATTATTTCTCACTCTCCCTCTGTCTCTCTCTCCCACTCCCTTTGTCTCTTTCCATCTTTCTCAACCCGGTCTAAAAGTTTCTCTCTCTCTCTGATATTTGCTCTCAAAACCTCCATAGCCTGAGCTTTTCAAGCTCATCACCTCTAATCACGGCCCCAGCTACAGCCACCACCACCAACCACAACCTCAACCCCTAACCACCAAAATATTAAAAAAAAAAAAAAAAAAAAAAACCCACGGCACAAACTGCAGCCAAAACCCACCACCCTAGCAACCCTGATCTGAACCTCAACCCAAACCCCAACCCCGATCTCAACCTTAATCCGATCTGAACCTCAACCCTGATCTGAACCCACCACAACACGCTATAGCCAAACCCACCCCAACCTCTCCGATGACCACCACCCAGCAATCGAACCACTACAACCAACTTCAACCCAGATGGACCAAACACCCACCAAACATTACAAGAACCACCAAGAAACCACCACCACAAGAACCACAAAAAATCACCACAAGAAAACACACAACATGCCGATCTCTACACTAGTCTCCACGTTGATCTCCTCCACGTCGATCTCACGCCATCACGCCGTTCTCCTCGCCACCAAGCCGATCTCAAATGTACGATCTTGTTGTGAGGCAATGAGGAAATGAGAAAGAGAGAGGGAGTGAGGAAATGAGAGAGATGTGGGAACGAAGAGAGAACCAGAGAAATCAGAAAGGAGAGAGATGTGGGAGACACAGAGTTGGAGAGAGAATAAAGAAATTAATAAAATATTATACAATCTTGCTACAGTGCGCTCTCAAAAATGAGAGTGCACTATAGCAAGATTGTAAATTTAATAGCATATACATGGTTTGATGGAGTGGGTTATTTGAGTTTCAATGCTAAAAAATAGCATTATAGCATATACAAGTCTTGTTAAGAATGCTCTTAACAAGTTGATTTGGTTTTGCCTTTGGGTTTTATTTTCTAGGTTTAGGCGTATTTGATTCTGTGTTTGTTTAGCAAGAAAAGAAAACAAATAGAAAATTAAAATAATTTTGTAATTTTTTTAACTCTTTTTTTTTTTTTTTTTTTTTTATGTTATTTAACTACATGGTCTAGTGGCTTTTTAAAAAAAAAAAAATGTTGAGGTGTTAATTTTTTAATGTTGATTAAAACTTTTTAATATTAATTTATTAGCCACGTCAACATCAATTGTGTCAACTTGCACACCGTTTGCCATATAAGCATTTTTTGTTAGTGAGTTAACAATAAGGATCAAATTGACTACAAATTAAAAATAACAGGGACCAAATTTATTAATACCAAGATGTATGAATCAAATTGACTATGGCCTCAAAATATATGAACAAAAATGGTGTTTTCGTCAAAAAAAATAAAATAAAATAAAAAAAGAAGCCAACTCAACCTGAGAACTAAAAAACTTACCCAAATTTCATCAACATTTTGGGCGGGTTAGTTAAACACGCGGCCGAGTTTGATTTTTATCGAGTTGGGATGCAGGTGACCCCTAACTCAACCCAACCCAATATTTGCTCAGCCCTACCTTAAAGGATGGCATTATGCCCTATATTTCTCTATGTCTCCCAGCTACAAAGAAAAAGACGAATACTAAAATAGTTGTGGATTGGATGACATATTTTCTTAAGCTAACATTTCTCTTCCATCTCTTATTTCAAAATGCAAGGATTTGGTGAGGCAAATTCCAAGTGTGAAAATCAATAACTGTTTTTCGGAAGCTAATTAATGTGCTGATTGGTTGGTAAAGTCGGGTTCTAATTTACAAAAATATTTTGTGATTTATAATACTCCTCCCACATATATCAATTTGTTTTTTCTTTACGATTATGTCGGTTTGTATTATGAGAGGTGTTGTAATAACCCTCACTTTGTTCCTTTATCTATAAATACTAAATTACCGAAGTCTTTGAATTTTTTTATCATATTAATTTTGAAACTTTCACAATTTTTCATGTTAACTAATTATTTTATAAATTTTTTAATGCCTATACCCCCCCGAGATACTTTTTCTCATTTTGTGTCTCTCGGATGCTCTCATGGTTGAAGGCTCTCATCTTCTCCTCAGTGTAGTACAACGCCTTTCTCTCAAACCTGGTCTAAAGTCGCTCACTCCAATCGCTCATACAGACACAGTTCCCGTCCGTGGTCCGTTAATCGTGAGAAACCGCTGCCATGAAATTCTGATCTGAGATGGCACCAGAGTGGGCGAGCCTCTTGGAGGGCGTGAAGAGTTGAAGGAGGAGGTTTTGGCTGAGTTATGCAATTCTCCTTCACTCGATGATGCGACTGCAACTCAGATTAAGAGTTCTTCTTGTATTGAAGTTTCTAAGCTTATTCAAAGGTGCTGTGGTAAATGTTTTAATTGTTTATACACATGTAAAAAACTCTTGGTTTAATTGTTCTCATGAACTCTCTTATAATGACCATATAAACGACAAAAGGGCCCAGGTTGCAATGAGATTTCTAATTTGAAGATTACATTATTCTTAAATTTTTTAAGTGCTCAAAATTTATGCTTCTAGATATTAGCACCTGTAGATCAACAAAGTTCTATTTCAATATTTCTTAGCTATATATGCTAGGTGTTCGACAAAAGTTCTTCAGCTCCAAGAGCAACTAGTGTACAGGTGTTGTGTATTTCTATTTTATTACTTTTATCTATGAAATTTGTTACTGGGAATGTGGGTTTCTGCTTGATGCAGAATGGGTTCCACTGACTATGGAATTTTGTTACCTAAAATATGACTGTGTTGGCTTACCTGATGTGTGGTTTTGAGTTTAGCAGTCTCTTGCAAATTCGAACTACGTAGGAACTGCATTATATGTACAGAAAGTGTTTCTCAATCGGGAAAAAAAAAGTTTTTTTTTTCAATCTTGACAAAGAATAGGTATTTCATTTTTTAATGACTTATTTTCATGTTATGAACCTTACAATTTTTTTTTTTTATTTTTTTTTATCTTGTAAGTCTTATGAATTAGATCACTAAAATTCATAATTTGATACTAATCATTTTATTTTTCACATGGCAATATGTCTATGCATCTAATGGATATAAGTTTAAGATCATTTTGTTCTTTTCCTATGCAGTAATTGTCATAACTCATAAGGTATCCTTAATCATTCGAAAGAGGGTGTGTAAGCCAAATGTAAATGTCTTGAATGCTTATATATGACTTTATATGCTATTATGGTGATTTTGTTCTTAAGTTTTAAGACTTTTTAGAGATTTTGCAGCAAGTGTTTTGGGTCAATATTCTACCATAGGATCAGGTATGGAGAAGGTAGTAGGTAATTTTAATGTTATTAGTTAGGGTACTGAGTAAATGATAAGATTTTACTGGAGTTATAGACTAAGATTGCTACAATTGCAATCTAAAATTTGTTGCACAAGTTTTGAGTTAAAGAAAAATCACATTTGTTTTATGATATTAAATGGGTATAGATACAAGTATGAAAAAAGATTAATTTATAAATCATCATTAAATATCAAAGTCGGTGTATTTGTGGCTTTTGCTGTAATAGTCTGTTACAATTGTGGAGTGGAGATAAGAGAACCGCCGCCACGCGCCCCCGGGGGGGTATTCAAATTATAAACTTATCATTAGATATCAGGGGCCTATTCAATAGAAAAATATACCATAATTAAAAATAAAATAAAAATCTCCCATAATTTTCTCGTGATTCGCATAGCATCTCGTTCTTTCATATGAAGCCTCCTTCTTTACTAAAGTAGGCAAATAAGCGATAACAATTGTGGACCCAATTGAGAACCAAATATAATGATTTACAAAACAAAACAAAAAAAAAAAAAAAAAGGGGTCACGTGAGCAAAATAAACGGAAAATTAAAACCACATTCATAAAAAATAATAATAATAATATTCAATATGAAAGTAAAGTAATGGATAGAAAAACAAAATAATGATTTGTTTCATATTAGCCACAATTTAGTGGAACGGAGTGGAGATAAGGAGAAGGTAGAATAAATGGATGATTGGCACCGGTTCAGTAATCAGAATAGTTCCGGACAAAACAAAACGGGATAGATAACATTGATATATACAGAGGATGAAGATTAAATATATACAATACGATATGCATAAAGGCTTAGAATAGAAGGTTTAAATATAGGGATTAATATGAGAGGAATAGTCACGAATTCCTGCTCCTTCCCATCCCATCCACTCTTCCCACAAATCCCAATCAGGATCATCCATTCCTCTCATCGGCTCATCAACATCCTCCTCATAGTAAGACTCATACATCTTCGATACACTCGATTCCTCCCTCAGATTACTCATCACAACCTATCATATACAAAATATACAATTATATTAGGTTAAAAGTACAATTTTTATTTTATTAAAAAAAATTATCAACCAATAAAACTAAATTAAATTCTATGAGAAAACACACAGCCTTGGTTGAAGGATAAAATTCTTTTTCTTTCTATATTTATAGTTAACAAAGAATATTTACCAAAAAAGAAAAAAAAAAGTTAACAAAGAATTGAAAGTGAGGACAAAAGGCGATGAGTAGGTGGCAGTCCCATCATGCCTCTTTTTTCTTTTTCTTTTTCAAAAACTATATATATATTTTGTTTATTTCTATAGGGTATCACAATTATTCAAAACACAAAATAATAATAATAATAATAATAATAATAATAATAATGATAAAAATGACTCATGCACCATTGGCGGGCACGGCATTCACATGACCTATACCATTTCTGCTTAAAAGTCTGGGTGAGATCCTTTTTTTTTAGTTAAATAAACTTCTTATAATAATGTTTTTATTGTTTAGATAAATTAATCAGAAAAATGACCTGACCAATCGAACATTTTTAATCCAATTTTATTTTGCTAGGAACCAATACAAAGCTTTTAAGAGAAATTTTCAATAACTCTTCCTATTACAAAGTGATACTGTAGCTATTAATTTCTCAATACTATCGGAAAGATAAGGTAACAGACATGTATATAATATCACAATTTATTCGAAATTTATTTATTTATTTTGAAACAGACAGATATATGTATATATAATATCACAAATTTCTTAGATCAAATATCAATATTCAAGTGTAAGATGAGATTAAGCCAAAAATTACTAAGGAAAAACCAAACAAAAAAAATAAAAGGATTGGATTACGTACATCATAAGCTTCATTGATTTTGTGAAACTGCACTCCACAATTGCTTCCTCTGCATACGTCCGGATGATACTAGTGCCAAAAAAAAACACAATTTTAAATCAATCAGAGAAAGTTCGATTTGACATGAAAAAAAAAATAACAACAACAAAAACAAAACAAAACAAAATCAATCTTAAAGATCAAATTTTGAAATTTCATTTATATAAATATAAGCCAAGGCGAGTTAAAAAAAAAAAAAAAAAAAATCCAAACTAAACCAAGAAAGCCAAGAATAAAAAAGAAAAAAACCTGCAAAGCAAGCTGTCTGAAAGCCTTCTTGACATCAGATTCAGAGGCACCAGGTTGGATTTTCAAAGTCTTGTAAGGATCAATCACAGAAGAAGCAGAACAAAACATAACCCTATTCGCCATCTTCTTCTTCCTTTGCCTATCTCTCAGCTTAAACCAAGAAGAAGAGGAAGAAGAAGAACACCCATTTCCACCAATAATTCCAGCAGCAGCAGCGGCCATTGTTAAATAAAAATAAAAACTTTTTTTCAAAGCAAAATACTACCAAATCTTCCTTATTTTTTTCTTCTTTTTTTGGCTTTAAATAGAGGAAAATTTTAGCAGGAAGGTTATTGCTTGGAAATGAATCCAATAGGAACCGGCAAATGGATTTTAATTAAATTCTTAGGGAGAGAGGTTTGAAGTTTGAGGTTTGAAATGGTGGGTTTCGAAACCAATGATTGTTGAAACTTGAATAGAATAAATTAATGGATAGAACGCCTTTTTAAACAGGGAAGCTTTATTATAGAATATTGATTAGATCAGGGTAAATGTATGAGGTGGCACTGAATGGAATTGGGAGGTCCTTATCCAATTGGTCAGATTTTAGATTTGTGGTTTCGTTTTTTTTTTTTTTTTTTTTTTTATAGGATTTGGATGCTTATCTTTTGCTTTATTGGTCGTCCTAGTCATACTTTTTTGGTTTATTTTGGGAATATTCCTTCTTTAATTTTTTTTATTTTTTATTTATTTTTGATAGGATTCTTTATTTATTGTAGTATTTATCTATTTCTTTTCCGTTCTAGCCCAACATAAACTCCTTATTTGTTTTGCCCCTACTTTTTGCCATTTTATATTTTTGATGCTTTGCTTGATTATTTTTCTTTTCCGTTCTAGCCCAACTGTGTCAAAAAACCATCTCTTTTTCTTTTTAGTAAAAATTATAAATACTCTCACTTGTTTTTTCTTTTACAATTCTATACTAAAGCCTTTTACCTTTAGGATAAGAAAAATGTTAAACTATTGAGATGATTTTTATTATACAAATTTTGTATAAGCTACTCAACCACATTATTTAAGGTCAAAATATGAATTCAATGATTTATTGCATATTAAATATCAGTGTAAGTTTCTTTAAAATCTTCTTCCCTCTCTCTGGATGTGTGTTAAAATATTTAGTATTCTTAAAAAAAAAAAAAAAAAAAAAAGCCACAAACAGTGCTATTGAAAAACTCACATATCAAAACCCTTTTCTTAAAATTTAAGGAAATATTTAATTCACCTAAATGCTTATGATAAAAGGTTAGAATTTGGAATCCCAATTATATAATTGATGTTGACAATTGACCGACTATTGTTTTTAGTGTTTATTATTAAAAAGGAAAAAACTTGGATAGTTGCTTAAAGAAGTTATAGAATTAATTATATCCACTAGTCTAGAGTCTAGACTCCAGGAGTAGGATTCGATAATATCTCTTAATCCAAACCAAAAAAAGAATTCAAATTTTATAAGAGTGAATATGAACACTAGATGAAGTTTTTGTAATATTAAGTTATTAATATCCTAATGTATATGCATTAATTAATTAATTATTATTATTATTTGGAGAATGTGTCTATGCATTAATCTCATTTCAAAAGAATCATTCATATGAAATGATTTTATTATTTAATAAAATTTATCAATATCAAATTAGGTGAAGCGACTAGGGAGGAGCAGCTTTACTAATGGACTATTTGGAAATTTAGAGAGGAAAGAGAGTAACGGGGAATGATTATCCTCCACCTTATTTGAATGTTTTTAAAATTAAGAAAGAGGAGAATAATTAATCTTTCTTTTTATTTGGATGTTTTAAAAATTATGATGGAAATTAGAGGAAATGATTAAATATTTTTAAATAGACAAATTTCCCCCTATTTGAAAATGGACTTGTAACATTGGTCTATGATTAATTTGTTAGATTAAATAATTATGACTATAACATGTAATTTTTTTTTATAATTTTTTTTTCTGATGTGAATTAAATAATCATTATTGGTTTATGATTAAATATTTTTTTTCCTTTTTTATTATACTAAAAAAAAAACCATCCTTAATTGATAATGATTGAAATAAGAAAAAAATTTGCAAAGAAAAGATTTGCTTCAGGGCTAGTACATGGTGTTGTGCAGGCCGTGCCTCATAATTTCTGTGCCACACCGTTTTCGGTCACAGCTTCATTTTCAAGATCATCACTTTCTTCCCCTAATTCAGTAGACAAACAAAAAGGTATTTTTATTGAAGATGATGTGGCAAGACCATCTTCCTCCAATCAACTATTTGATGATGAAACACCAAATTTGACCAAACAAGTCTCCAGTCATAGAAGGTCGAGGAGCCAATATTAATGTTTTGGTGCATCAGGTCTATCTGTGAAAACCCCAATAAGCAGGCAGCGACAAGGTCAGAGTTACAAATGTCCTGTAGTTTCAGTAGCTTGATTCACTTGATGTGAACACTTGGGTATTGAAATGATACAGGCCCCTCAAATGCAGAAAGGAAGTAACTACCTGAAACCATGCCAAGAAAAAAGAAATGCACTGACTTATAAGAAGGATCAGACCAATCCTCTAGCTGGTTCCTGAAGTTTAGAAATTATTAGCATGTTACCTTTGTTTATGTCATTGTAGCATATTTGCCTATTCAATATGTAGAAATTATGTACTTGTTCTTCAATACTGGCTCCAGAATTATGCTTCATGCTGTATTGGAGCTGATTAGCAGAATAAAAAATGTAATATTCTGTATTAGCATGTATTTATCTGTTATCCTTATCACAGATTAAGCAAAAACTACAGAAAATTTTAAAATTTTCATTGAACGGAATTTACATCAAGCAAACTACAGAAAATTTTAAATTATTCCAAATTTGAGAATAATGACAATTAACCATTCAATCATAAATAAACCCAAAAAGAGCATAAAAGTTCTAGTAGTACTCATGGCATTACATTCTCTTAAACCTGCAGTTTCTTTCAGCAAGCCTAAATTTAAAAGATTAAACAAACCATACGATTCAAATACTAATTTGAGTGAAGATCCGTGAAGGAGCTCTAGGCGACCCCCACAACTGATGTATTCGCATTTGGAGTTGTTCTAGCAGAACTTATAACGGGCAATGTGCACTTATTTGTGACAGCAAGAAGACTAACAAGATGAAATCACTAATTACTGTTGTGAGTGAACAATTTCTTTACTCAAAGGATTGAATTCAAAAAGTCATTGACACAGGTAGAACTTAAAATTGAAGCAAGTGACTAGGTCTAGGTTGAAGTGGAACCCAAATGAGATACTAAATTTGACTCACTGAACCAACAAATTCCTGGCAAAATTAACTCTACCTACTGAATGTTTTCTAAACACATGCTCAACTTTACATATTCTCAAATCCATTAAATTCAAATATAATTGTTAAATTACATGTTTATGCAAGTGCTTTCACTGCTATCAATCAAACAATCAAACAAAAATCTTGAACGTCAGATTCATGCGGAAATATACATATAATCATATTATATTCTCCATAGCTTCTTGGTCTTGCATACATAACTAGATTAGTACTTCTATCATCACAGCCAGACAAGCCACTTTAATAATGATGCACAAGCTAAGTTTTGTTTCCATCACATGACCAGATTAATAAAGTTTTCCAAGATGAACACCCACAGGATGCTTTGGAAGCTGTCAAGGCTTTGCCTGCTATATTGTGGCACAAAGTTAAGGCAATAGGGCCTCAGCATATATATATATATATATATATATATATATATATATATATATATATATATATATATATATGGAGCACCGATATATAATTACACAATAAAAATCACAAATACAAATCAATCATTAAAGACCTGACCATAAAATCAAACTTACACTGTATACACAATCACAAAGACCTAGTTCATCCATATATCACGAACTAATAGGATTGCAAGTGTTTACACTACAAAAAAACTGGTCTAAAGCTGCGTTTGAAAAACGCAGCTTAAGACCCCAAAAACGCGGCTATAGGCTTTGAGCTGCGTTTCCTATGGCCGCGTTTATAACGCGGCTTAAAGACCGCAGCTCAAAGACTATAGCCGCGTTTTTGAAAAACGCGGCTAAAGGTCTGACCTATAGCCGCGTTTTCTAACCGCGGCTATAGGATTCGGCGTATAGCCGCGTTTTCTAACCGCGGCTATAGGATTCGGCGTATAGCCGCGTTTCCAAAAACGCGGCTATAGACCAGCTTTAAGCCACGTCTGAAACGCGGCTATAGGTTTTTTAAAAAACAAAAAAAAAAAAAAAAAAATCTGGGAATTTTTTTTCCCCAGAAAATTCAAAATTGAAAAATCAAATATAAAAAATTCAAAATTAAACACAAATACAAAAAATTCAAAAACAAATACAAATCCAGAAAATTCAAAATCAAATACAACATACTCACAATACAAACACACCCAGAAAATTTTAAATTAAACACAATACACTCACAATACAAACACATGCACCCAAAAAATTAAAAATCAAACATAAACCCAGAAAATTCAAAATCAAACACAAACCCGGAAAATTAAAAGCAAACACAACATACTCACAATACAAACACAACATTCTCACAATACAAACACAACGAAAAAATTCAAAATCAAACAAAACGTGTTCCAAAATATAACACAAACCCATGAATCTCCTCTCATTCAACAAAACCAACCAAATCTAACACTAATTCCATTCAATAAAACAAAAGCACAAGCTCAGAATCAAAAAAGAACACAAACCTGTGAAGAAGGAAGAAAGAAAAAGGAACAAAAAAAAAAAACGCAGTACCCAGATGTGAAGGAAGAAAAAGGAAAAAAAAAAAAAGAGAAAAGAGAAAAGAGTTACCTGGATGTGGAGAAGGAAGGAACAAAAAAAGAAGAAGAAGAAGAAGACTTACCCAGATGTGAAGAAGGAAGAAAGAAAAAGAAAAAAAAGAAGAAGAAAGAACGTATCATCTGAAGAATGAAGAAAGAAAGGAAATAGGAAGAAAAGAGAGCAAGTGGGGGTAGGTGGGAAAGTGGAGTGCAGGTGTGAAAGGTAGTGTACGTGGGAAGCTTCAGAAATTTTTTTTTTTTTTTTAAGCGCTACCTATAGCCGCGTTTTTAAAAAGAAAAAACACAGCTACAAGTTACCTATAGCCGCGTTTTTAAAAAACGCGGCTATATGTTGGCGCTTAAGTACGGTTTTTACGGGACCTATAGCCGCGATTTTTAAAAACGCAGCTATAGGTAACCTGTAGCTGTGTTTTTTCTACGTAAAAACGCGGCTAAAGGTGACCCGTAGCCGCGTTTTTAAATTACAAAAACACAGCTACAGGTTACCTATAGCTGCATTTTCTGAAAAACGCGGCTGTAGGTAACCTTTAGCCGCTTTTTAAAACACAAAAACGCAGCTATAAGTCCACCTTAAAAAATTATTCGGTTGGACCTATAGCTGCGTTTTTTAAAACGCGGCTACATCTTATCTTTAGCTGCGTTTTAAGTTAGCTATAGTGGCGTTTTTAGAAAACGCGGCTATAGATGTGACTTTAGCCGCGTTTCTGAGAAACGCGGCTATAGATCCCTTATAGCTGCGTTTTTTGTAAACGCGGCTAAAAAAAACGCGGCTATAGCCCGCGTTTTTTGTAGTGTTAGAGAAAAATAAACAAGAAACACAAATCCATATATAGCTACAATCACCATTGAGATACAAATTTATGCAAGTTCACAATCTAGACTCACTCAAGCACTTTATCAAACAACTTATGAGCAATGCTTTGAAACTTTAAAATTTAAGTAAAAATAGTCCTCAGATTCGAAATCCACTCATAAATAACATATATTACCCCCATAAAATCACAATTAATAAGAAATTACCCAATAAAATCACAATTATAAGAACATAGTTATTTGATTCAACTCAAAGAAACCCATGAAACAGAAATGAAAACAGAGTTTACCTTTGTGAGAGAATGCTAGGTGTGAGAGAGAAGAGTGAAAAACAGTCCAAGAGTGAAAAAGTAGAGAGAGAGAGAGAGAGAGAGAGAGAGAGTTGAGAGAGCTGAAAGAGTTTGAGAGAATTTTTTTGGTTACAATTTTTTTTTTTTTTTTAAACGTTATAGAACATTGTAATTTTGTTAATATGATAGGGTAAATTGGGCAATTCATTTGGTTAAGCATTTCTCTATTTTACTCTTCCTTCAAATCTCTTTAATTTTGGAGAATTAAAAATTAGGGGTTAGAAGTAATTAGAATCTCTCCAAATCCCTTTCACTCCTTCCTTAAAAAACATCTAAATAAGGTAATTTAATTTATCCTTCCTCCCTTTATTCTATTCCCCCTCCCTCCCCCAACATCCAACATAAAGTTGCCGAAAAATGATAAGAAATTTGGGGATGAGGGGAGTATAACTAGAAATTTGTATTAAAAGAAAAAACAAAATAGTAAAAATATGCAAACAATGGAAGGCATATGAAAATTGAATACGTGGCATTTTGACATTACGCCGTCCAAGACAAAGAGATGCGAGGAAGCTCGTGCCTTGTAAATTTTGGGATATGTTTTTTCAGTTTTTTTTTTTTTTTTTAAAATTTTTTTTTTTAAGGAGAAAAGTACCAAGTCTGTTGTCCGAGAGTATTAATATTATATTAATAGATTGTATAATATCTGGCTTTTCGAATCTGAATAAAAACAGTCCCTTTTGAACCAGTGGATTGATCCATAATAGCACTCTACGGGTCCGTTTGGATATAGTTGAAAATTAAAAATTGAAACTGAAAAACATGGTAGTAAAATAATTTTTAAATATGTAAATAGTACCGTGGGACCCATTTTTAATGAAAAAGTTGCTGAAAAGTGAAATTTGTGGGTCCATAAACAGTACACGATGTGCACTGATTGACTGAAAAAATTAAAAAGTCAAATTTTGCGGCTACTGTTCGTTAAACAGTGCATGAACAGTAGCCACAAGTCTCAAAAACGAGTTAAAAAAGACAAAAAAAGGAAAAAACGTAGATGCGCTGGAAATCAGCCCAATCCAAACGTACTCTACATGTGGTTCCACGCATGCAACCCAGCAGCCCAACCCCGACTCTTTACACTTTGTTTGGTTGCAAATGAGGGACTAGAAAATAAATGAGTAAAAGAAAGGGAACGTGAGAGAAAAGAAAAGAAAATAATTTTTTTTTAAATTTTTTTAATGTCTAGAGCCTCTTGTTGGTACTAGACGGGCTCCTCTCCCTTCTAATTCTTCCAATAGAGAATTTCAACAAGGGAGAGCTAGATATGTAGCTGACTCCATTAAGCAGGCTCTACTCTTTCCCCGAGACATGGAGGAGCTCTACAATTTGAAGAAGCATGAAGTGTTCCTTACTCTGAAGAGAAACTTGGCTGTGGTAAGTTCCCGTGTTTGAGCTCCAAACCCATATCCCTTCTTTTTTAACATAATCTCTTGTTCTTCCTTATATATATATATATATATAGGCAGTTCAAGTTTCCTACATTGTTGAAGAGTGGGTGGACCATGCCATTTCCAAATCCAAGGAAGAGGAGTCATGCCAAATTTCTGCCACTAAGGCTTAGACTGATGTTGAGAAGAAATACAAGGACTCCCTCTTTAAGTTAGTTGAAGCCGAGAGGGAAAGAAAAAGCGTTGAAGCTGCCTTGAGGGGGAGTTAAGAGACGGGCTGAGGAGCAACGTTTTCTACTTCGGAAAGTTAAGGAGGAGTTGGCCATTGCTAAAAAGAAGATTGAACTCCAACGGAAAGAACTAGAAGGGAAAGAGGTAGAATTGACCAAGGCTTAACAAGCTGCCTATGAACTAGGGCAGAAAGAGACCTCGGCCAGCCTTACCCTCCAAATGAGAGATTTAGGTCGAGAGTTCTGCCGCCAAGTTTGGGCTAAAGCTCTTAATGCTGCCAGGGTGGACTCATCTTCGAAGCTCAAAGATCCATCAAAGCTTGTCTACCCTTCTGCACTTAGGGGTAAAGCCAGCTCGTCCACCCCAGCGGCAAGCTTTACCGAACCAACTTCTCAAACTCCACCTGAAAAGGAGAGCCACGATAAAAGGCCATTGGAGAAAGGGGACAAGGCTTGGGAGTAAAAAGAAAAACTCTAGAGGATAGGATAGGCCTTTTTAAATCTTTTACAATAAGAGCTCCAATTTTGTAATTTAGCTTAATTAGTAGGCTTTTCTACCTCTCTTTTTTGTACTGTTTGTCCCATGATTACTGAATGATGAAAGTTCTACTTTTATCTGACTGATACTTGCTTGTATTTGCATCTTGTCCTTTGTGTGTGTGCGTGTGCTTTTTTTTGTTTTTTTTTTGTTTAAAGTGCATGTCCACAACATTGTATTGGTTATAAGTTTGTTGATTCATTTCAAGTGTTAATTTACCCAAGCCATGTGGCCTGAGCAATCGAACATGTCCAAGGTTCTATTTAACACTTGGTCATTTTCTCCTTTTGTAAGAATTAATTTACTCAAGGCATGTGACTCGAGGAGTCGAACATGACTGAGATTCTATTTAACACTTAGACATTTTTTTCCCCTTTGAAAGAGTTAATTTACCAAGGCATGTGACTCGAGGAGTCAAACATGGCCAAAATTCTATTTAATACTTAGCCATTTTTTCCCATTTGTAAGAGTTAATTTGCCTAAGGTATGTGACCCGAGAAGTCAAACATAGCCGAGGTTTTGTTTAACACTTAGCCTGAGCAAAACGAATAATACGAAGATGCTGGTAAGAGTAAAACTTTAAGAGTAAAACTTTAAGAGTAAGACAAAAATTGAATAATTTTAGTATGATTCATTAATAATAATATCTTCATAGGTTATTTACATTCCAAGGCCGTGGGATAGTGTTTTCATCCAAGTCTTCTAAACGATAAGCATCTATTCCTGCCACTGATGTTATACAATAGGGTCCTTCCCATTTAGGCTCGAGTTTTCCCCATGTAGGATCCTAGTGTTCCCTACGACCTTTCTTAGGACCAGGTCTCCTAATACGAACGCCCTTGCCTTGATGCCTCTGTTGTATCATTGTCTGAGCTTTTGTTGGTAATGGGTCAGTTTAACAGTAGCAATCTCCCTCCTTTCTTCAACCAAGTCCAAGTTAGCAAATAAGAGCTATTCATTTTTGCTTCTATCAAACTGGTCAGTTCTCATCGTCGGGAAACCTGTTTCTAAAGAATTGACTGCCTCGAGCCATATGTCATTGAAAAGGGGGTCTCTCCAATTGATCTCCTCAGCGTGGTATGATATGCCCATAGGACATAGGGTAACTCATCTACCCATCTACCCTTTACTTCATCCAACCTCTTCTTTAGCCCGTCCACAATAACCTTGTTGGTGGCCTCAATTTATCCGTTGCTTTAAGGGTAGGCTGGAGTAGGATATCTATTTTTTATGCCTAGCTCATAACAGTATCTTCTGAAAGCCTTGTTATCAAACTAGAGACCATTTTCAGATATAAGAGTATATGGGACCCCAAATCGTGTGACGATATTCCTCCAAATGAATCTCTTTATGTCCTAGTCTTGGATATTAGAGAGGGGCTCTACCTTGACCTACTTAATGAAGTAATCAATCCTGACAAGGAGCCATTTTTGGTTTCGTTGCCTTTGGGAATGGCCCAACTATGTCGAAGCCCCATTGTGCAAAAGGCCATAGATTGGTAAAGGGATTCAGGGTCCCTCCTGGCTGGTGAACATTTACGGCAAATCTTTCGCAGTGATTGCACTTTCTAACATAGTTTTGAGCAAACTTTTGCATGCTAAGCCACCAATATCCTTAAATAAGAGCCCTATGTGATAAAGACTTTCCCTTGGTATGACTGCCACAAATTCCTTTGTGGAGCTCTTCCAATAATGCTTCTACTGCCCTGGGATATTATTGGGTCCATCCAGCTCGGGCCGACATGTATTGTACTTACTCCAATTGGGACTTGGTCCTCCCAACTAGATGCCGCTAAGTCTTCTACCATTATAATCCTTGGTACACCTTCTCCTAATGAGGTGGCTAAGGTTGGTAACGAGTCAGCATGGGCATTCTTACTCCTAGGAACTTGCTTTATAGAGAATATCTCAAAGCTCGACTGTAATTGTTTCACTTGGCTTAGGTACCATTGCATCTTTTGGAATTTGGCCTCAAATTCTCCTGCCACCTACCCCACAATGAGCCTTGAATCGTAAAACATCTCTATGGCCTTGCCTCCAAATTTCTTTACTACATGTAGGCCTGCATGAAGTGCTTCGTACTCTGCTTTATTATTGGTGTCCGGAAAGCTTAATCTCAGTGACCACTTTATGGTTATGTACTCGAGAGATATTAGAATAATCTGACCCTAAAACCCTTCTGGTTGGCGGCCCCATCCATGTGTAATTCCTAGAGTAATGATCGTGTTGTCGTCATGATCGTCAGAATTCCTTTATCAAGCGTTCCTCCCTCCTTAGTGCCAACCTTTTTGTTGGGAAATTTAAACCCTGATTGATAGAATTAATAAGTTTTAAACCCAAGTTGTTAATTAGATTTATTATGAATAAATCTTGTTAAAATAAACAAACATCAATATCATGTCAATATCATGCACAGCAGAAAAGTAAATAAGACAAGATATGATGACTCAGGAAAACCAATGAAACAAACTAGTTTCACAGTAAAAAACCTGGGGGGAAACCTTCCCAAAAAGCAATTTACTATAGTAAAGAGAAGTTTTAGATCTAGTACAAAACCTTTGTCCCTAGTCTCTACAATCCCCGTAAATGAACTTATAGCAGAAACCTTCTACTACTTCAGAACCTCTGAACTCTTTAATATATGAACACCACCCTTTTGCACGAATCCCAGTACGTGACAAACCAATGATGCACGGCTCCCAGTACGTGACTAATTCACTAACTTGAAAAAGATGTTGGCTACAAAGTTCTTCACTTCATCATCAATGAAGATCAAGAAGCACTTGATTACAAAACCCTAAGGCATAAAGATGCAGTAGCTTCTTCTAAAGAGAATAAGGCACTCAATCACTTTTTGCATGTGTTCTTCTTGTATTCTCATATGTGACATCCTTTAAAATAAGTCTTATATATGTCTAGGGTTGTGAGAAAAGAAACCCTGCACATACATGTCAGCATGGGCCGAAAATTAGATTTGAAAATTCTGATTTCGTAATTCTCGATAGATAGTATTTGTCAAGTAACTGTCAAGACCTCGATAGATAGTATCTGTCAAGCAGCTATCAAGATTCATTAAACCTCAATAGATACTATCTGTCGAGCAGCTGTTGAGACCTCAATAGATAGCTATCTGTTAAGAATTTGTCCAGCTTTAATGAACAGTCCTTCTTCACTCATTTCTTAGACAGATTTGCATGACTTTAATACTAGGCTTGAACTCTTGTTCTTTGAAGTATTAAACACATCCTAAATCTACCCATTTACAAGTAAAGTTCGTTTTGTCAAAAGATTAACCAATTCTATATTTGACATATATTCCTAACAATCTCCCCATTTGATGATCCGTGACAAAACCATAACAAACAAATGAACATATGAGAGAAGTTATAAATCACTCAACTCAACTCACTTGTTGAATACAATAAAATCTACCCTAACACAAACTCTTGAAAAACTTTGAAAAAGAGAGTTCATGGCATGGAAGAATTTGACAACTTGTATTTCTGAAACATTTTAAACAAAACCCATCAAGGCATCTTAGTGTGAAACAAAAATAAAAGATTTCATATAATAATAAAGAAACATGTGTATAAAAAAAGAAAAGAAACAACATATGTAGAGGTAGGTGAAGAAGACATAAATCATCATATAAATATATATCAAGATAAGCATAATGTATGTAAACATGGTCACAAGACCGGTGTACAAGTAGAAAAACCTAAAAGAAGCTCCCCCTAACAAGATGAAACACATCTCCCCCTTACAAAGGCATGTATTTCTCCCCCTAACACGTAGAATCTTAAAAAAAAAAATCACATTTTCTCCACAATTTCTCCTCCTTTTGTCATGATTGACAAAGGGTATAAGAAGCTAGAAAGCTTCACTTGAGAAATATAAAGATGATCAAGGGGGTACAAAGAATCCATATAAATGCATGAATGTGATGAAACAAGATGCTATGGATGACAATATAAATGAAATATGCAAAACATGTGAAAAACAATGCATGCAAGAGGATCCCGATAGATCAAGAAGCTGTCAAGGATTTATCGAGTAGACAGAAAGTTTCTCGATGGATCGAGAATCTGTCAAGAAGTTATCGAGACAAAGTCCAGAAAGCTCGATGGATCGAGATTGCGTTAACTTCTATCAAGACAAAAAGAAAGAGGGGCTCAATAGACAACAATCTATCAAGAGGTGTTCAGAAGTTGTCGAGAAGCTCAAAAATAGTTTTTCAAAGAAGAGAAAAACATAGATATGAATGCAATCAAGCATGCTATACAACCAAAGATCCAAACAACATTTTAATCTCTCAAAATAATCTCTCATCAAGAAAAATGTTAATCACATAGAACCAAAACACACACACACACACACACACACACACTAAACACGTCTAACCAATTTTATATTTCAAAAACAAGTTAAGACAATTTAGTGCCAAATCACATTGTACCTGCACATGTATCAAAAGTAGCAAAGAATATTGCGGTCTAGATCTAGATCTTGTGGTCTGGGCCTACATCTATACACCTAGGCCTATATCAAAGGGTTTGGATTATTTCTTTTATGCATATGTATGCTTGCCAATATCTATGCTTTATATCCATGTTTACCTGTCTAGATCTAGGTTTTGCCACGCTTTTTAACCCTCCATAGGCTTGTGCTTGTCGGTCTTTGGGGTCACATGCTTTTGTGGTTGCATCCATCCCACTTATGGCCTCTTTGGATGTGACCATTTATGAGACACATCTCCTTGATGTTAGTGTGCTTGATACACACCTTTCTCCACTCCGTATGATGATGTTATGCTTACCTTGCTTGCTTTGTTCCACCCGTTTGGCTTTCTGTGCTTCTTTGCATCTTTGCATGCGTACCTACATATTCATGCATGAGTCCTTGCTTGCTTGTGTCATCAAGCCTAATTCCTACTATCTCATACGAGTTCATACTCGTATTTGATACACGAGACTTTGAGTCCCTTATAGGAATTTATTTTGATGGCACATGTGTCATCCATACTCTAATCCAATGGAACTATGGACACCCGATCCAAACCTACATTTGTCCTCCTAGGACACCCCCTCTTGTTTGATAACATGCTTGTTTGCCCCCATTTGGCTCTTCTTTTTAGTTCATCCCTTTGCATGCTTTCTTTCTAGTTGTTTCCTTGCTTGCCTGCTGGCTTGTTTCCTTTGTCATTGCTTGTACATGCATGGAGTGAGGACGCTTGGAGTGAACACACGACCTCATAGGCACAAACAATAAGGGCAAGATGCAAGCCCAAAAAGGACAATGTTTAGTAGATTAGAAGGCCTAGCCTCCCCGAGTGGTTACATTTTTTCCTCTCTCTCTTAGTCTCTTCTCTAAAGCATTGTATTAGGGTTTCCTCTCCATGTACCCTTTATCTTTCCTACACTTTTCTTGGGCCAATTTCCTTGGGTATGACAATATTTGTTTTACATTTCCTATACCTTGTTGGGTAATACCCTTGGGATGTAGGTAATGAAAGTTCAAAAACGTGTACAAAAACACTTTTGAACGTTTAGACCCCCAAATTAAAACTTAATCAATTCAAGCAATATGTCAAACAACAAGTGTGCGGAAACTTAACATATGCTAACATACGAAATTGATTAAATACTATCTAAGCCATAACAAAATAAAATCCACAGCAGATAATTTAAAGGCAAAGATAGAGGAAGGAAGATGCAAACACAAAGACAACACGCGATGTGTTATCGAAGAGGAAACCGAAGTCCTCGGCGAAAAACCTCTCCGCCGCCCTCCAAGCGGTAATCAATCCACTAGAAAATATAGTTGGGATACAAGGACAGCAATAGACCCTCCAAGCCTAATCTACCCAGTGCACCTAAGCCCTCCAAGCTTCTTGCTCCAACGAGGTTGCGCCGAACCTTTTTCTTTTCTAGCTTCCCGGATTCCGCTACTACACCGTAGCATCAACCAATGAAGATTGGCTCCTTCCTAACTGCTTCCCAGAAATCCAAACGACTGTCTCACAATGAAGATGATGGTGAGAACCAGGTCTGGTATAATGCCTCTCAAGGATTCAACAATGGAGAGGAAGAGAGATGAGGGATTTGAAGAGATTCTAAGGTAGAGATTGTGGGTGAAACAATCTGGTTTTTCTTTAGGGTTTCTCTCTCAAAATTCTCTCAGGAAGCTCTCTTTCAATCGTGGGTAATAGGGGTATTTATACTTGAGTGGAGAGGAATGTGAAACGTCAGAATTCTACAAAACAGGGGTGGCTCGCGGCTTGACCTCGCGGCTTGACTGAGTCGCGAGATCCAGTCGCGAGATAACCGTATGCCAGTTGTCCTGTTTTGTCCTGTAGTGCTCCAGCTAGCAGACTGTTCACCTTCCAGCATGCTTGGCACGTGATGTTGCTTCTGGCGGCTTGAAGCCGCGAGTCACCCGCGAGACCCAGCCGCGAGACTCTGTTTTCTTGCACACTCTTGAGCAAACTTCACTCTATCTCACTCACTACCCTTACATCAAACCCACCTAAATACAGGGTTACTAAATGCTGAATTACAAGCAAATTTGGCACGGAATAAAGCCAATTAGATGGTTGAATAAATTCAACCTTACAGGTAATGTTTGCTTTACTTTCCCACTTTGTGTGATAGCATTGTGCTTGTATGTATATCTATATATACTTGTGTGTGGGTGATCGTGCACTTTGTATGATGGATTCTCGTGGCTATGTGAGTGACCCTTTCTAGTCATGAGTACTCTTGACCTTGTAGAGTGGATATGTGCCTAAGGCTATTACTGTAGGTGCATATTCGTGCTAGATTATGTGCATGATCATTACGAAGTGATCATCCCAATCCATGTCACCAAGTGATATCGATTTCCTCATGTATGTGATGTGCATCAATATGTTTGACACTTTAAAGGGCTCCGGCTCGTCCCAGCATGAGCATGTTGGCATGCACCATATACATAGGCTTGAAACCCTACCGATGTGCCATAGCGCATCAAATGCGAAACTCTGTCAGATTTTCACTGTGAAAATGGGGCACTCTCATTGCCGTATTCTCATGGCGAAAGCTTAATGAGAATAGCATTTTGTGTGCTATGACATACTTGAGTCGAAGCACTGTTAGATTTCCGCCACGAAAATAAGGTGAAATGTTATGAGATTTTCATTGTGGGAATTTGGCATTGATTCCAAACTCACTAGGGAAGCATCGATCAAGATCATACCCTTTCTGAAACCAAACCTCAAAGAATAATTCATTTAAAACCCCGAAAGCTAATGCCAATAGCTCATTTTTAATTGACAATATCCTTAAATTAAGATTTTACTAAAACAAAGGACTGTCCTTGGATAGGTGTTATGGGGTGCCTAACACCTTTCCTACACATAACCAGTCTTCTGAACTCAAGAGTCAAGATTTTTTATCCATCCATGTTAGATTAGGAAAAACGACCTTTTTCTTATCCTAGAATTGGTAATAAAATAAAATAAAAGTCAGGTGACCAATCATACGTTAGAGAAAATCCAATGATTGGTGGTGACTTCACTTACCTTTGGTAACTTCATTAAAATTGACTCATTTTTCAGTCACACACCAGAGGTGTTCCTTGGTCTACGGCATGGAAGCTCTCCTCCCCGTAAAAGTAGAAATCCCATCTCTCAGGATCTTATCATAGATAGAGCTGTTAGAAGTTGAATGGGCCCGTTTCCGATATGAGCAATTGAACATGATAGATGAGAAGCGCATGACCGCAATGTGTCATGGACAATTGTACCAACGTCGTGTTGAGCGAGCATTTAACAAGAAGGTTAAACCTAGAGTCTTTGAAGAAGGCTTCCTAGTCTTGAAAAAGCATAACTAGGCCATGCCTAATCACAGAGGAAAGTTTGCCCCGACCTACAAGGGCCCGTATATGGTGAGAAGACCTTCTCCAAAGGAGCCTTAATCCTAGCCAACATGGATGGGCACAATTTCAATATGCCCATTAATTTAGATGCTGTCATACAGTACTTTGCATGAGGGAGCCTCCAAATGCAACCTCATTTTCTACATTCCTATACAAACAAAAATAAATAAATAAATAAAAAGGCAAAAAAATACAAAAATATAAAAAGGTAGATTGAAAACCCGAAAGGGCGGTTTACACAAAAGGAGAGCAAAAGAATGAGTATGAAGGAGCCTGCTAGATTGAAAACCCGAAATGGCGGTCTAGACAAAAATTAAGGCAATCAAAAATTTCAGTTGAATTACGTGATGACCTAATCCTTCCCAGTGGAGGTACATAGGCAGGCCCGTCACATTTTAAAAGAAAAACCAATTAGCTGAATCTACTTAGGTTTATGATTAAGATCAAGAAAAGAGGGATGGACCCTTTCCAAGAAGGAGATATAGGGGTGCCTTTGGATTTCCCAAGAGTTACTCTATGTTTGCAACGCGCATGACCATTTACGATTTGTTCAAAGATTTTATGGCACACACCAGTGGAAGGTGTACCCTAATGGGAATGGAAAAGATCCATCTAGAATAGGATGTATCCTTTGGAACCTGAGATATTGATATGCATAGACTTACATTTACCATCCTTATTTGTATGATCTTGCATTTTCAAAGCATTTATGCACATATTCATTAAAAATGCCTGTTTTGTGCCTTTTTAATCCTTTCATGCATTCGTCATTATGTTTCCAAACAAAAATCCCATAAACATAAATATCTCCTGATGATCAATATATGCATAAACATCTTTGTTTGCACCTTCTTCCCATTTTTAAGCATGCTTACAAACTAGACTATGCTTTAAAAACCACAAAAGTGGAAGGCCGTACGTAATCACCTAGCAATTTATGACCGACCTTTCCATACATGGTGGAATACTAACTACACAGCTCGTGTGTAGAAAGGAAAAGAAACAAAAAAGACTCCAACAAGTCAAACATGGCTCAAACGATTTGACACTGCATTGCATAGCACCCCAAATCTGGTAAGAAGAATTAGATCATCCAAGGAATGGGTACGAAGCAACCCTGCAACGTCAAAGCCCAGATCTCTAGTAATCTTGCTAAGCTTGCTATATGAATGTCAAAGACAAACCAGCTCCCTCTCTAGATTAGGACTCGAGGTGTAACCCTGCCTCTCTTTATCAAGCCAAACCTAAAATGTGCTAATCTCAATAGTAGCAACTCTCAATGCCTCCTCCTTCTCGGCTACCTCAGCCTAGAGACAACAAAATGCCAACTGTGACTCATTGGGCTCATCGACCAACCTATACTTAAGACTTAAAGTAGAGTGAATGTAGGATGTAGCCTACACTAGCCTCATGGCTAAATCATCAGCCCTGCTACTCGTCGCGGCATGACTAACCTCTATCGTGGCTCTTTCCTTATCCCTTGTCTGGCTTAAGACAGTGACACTCTAAGTAAAATCTACCAGCTCATTCTCCATGCTCGTAACCCGTGATCTTAGCTAAATGCACTCGACCTCTACGACTGAAGGAATCTAACCCATCTATGCGAGCTCTGCTTGAAGTGTGGTGAGCTCAACCTCGTATGTCCTCCCCATCTCACCAAAGTTCTCCATAATGACATCAAAGGCCTCCTTGCAGCAATCCTTATCTCTAATGGCCTTTTTCAAGCACCCTTTCAGGTCCTTAAGAGTACTCTTAACTTTGATCTCAAACTCTAGTGTGTAATCCCTCAATATATTAGTAGAAAGGCAAGGATTAAGTGGATCAGGAATCGACAGGTCAATGATGAAGCACAGATCCCAAGTGGCTCTCCACTCTATAAACTCGGCGATAGACCACTTATAATCATCCTCGATATAAATGGGATACTCAAAAGTTAACTTGCACTCCTTCTAGAAATCAGAAGAGCGCTCTATAATGGCTATATCAAATTCCTAGAGTCTATACTCGCAAGTGATGACAGAAAGATCACCGAGTCGAGGAATATGCTAGGTACTCCCAAATTGCCTTATGGCCATACTCAGATAGTACCCTGTAGAACCCCAGATGCCCACCAAAGGGATGCCAAATAAACCAACACAGTGGGTCCAACCCTGTCACCTAGCAACTCTCCACTTGACTCTCTGTACCCAGTCAATAGGACCCAAGCCAAACAAATACCTCAACCAAGTAGTGGTATCCCTAGTAAAAGGAAGATTAAGGGCTACAATGATCTTAACTCTATTCCTCCTTAAGAATCCAACAAGTTGCGCCCTAAATATCACACTCAGATGACTACGAAACCAAAACTGCAACATATGCACACAATAGCCCAGCCTATCACTTCCTATCTCATAGCATAGAGAAAGAGATCGAATAGTCTTAGAGAGAAAAGAGGGGATAAAGGAAGTGCTATGAGGTAGAGTACTCCGCAGGGGTAAGACTGCAAAGCTGATGAAACCCAACTAAAAAGGGAATAACACTAAGCCAAATAAGGCCACAATGAAAGCCTGATGCCTGTAGAAGATCCAATGCTCCTCCAAATCCACAAAGTCTTCTCAATAAGCTGTAGGGCACTTAGCTAGGCCAAATCGACAAATTAGAAAATCCAAAGGGATGTTACCTTAACCCACTCCCATACCGGATCAGCACGTCCACTACAAGCGTCTTCAGGCCTAGTAGTTCCACCAATCACTTGCGATAGTGAGGCTGAGTCGGTGGCTGATAAACCCAACTTACAGGGGTTGGCAGAGAAAGAAGTCAATCATACTTCTCCAAAGTAAGGACCAAGTCCACATCCCCGATGGTGATGCACCTCAAAGTGTGATCCTAATAAGTGACTATGGCCTCTAGTAAGTGCCAATCTAGAGTAGTGTGAAATAGCGAAGTGGCATATCCGAGAAACTGCTTGATGTAAGCCCGATCCTTGGAAAAGAATGAAGCCCACCATCTCTTAAGCTCCCTCTCATGGAAAGTTTGCCTTTCAAGCTCCATAACTGTGTCATAAGACTTGAACCCAATAGCATCCATGCTCAGATCTGAAAGAATGCAATGTTCTAATGTTGATCCATGCAAAAAAGTGTAAGAAAATGGTGTTTCTAACAGTTTTCAATGAAGAAAATGGGTAGGAGAAGACCTAGTGTTAGCACATATGTGATTTGATGTTAGGAATATATGTCAATATTTTATGTAATCGGCTAATCCTTTGACAAAACGCACTTTACTTATAATTTGGTAGATCTAGGATGTGTTTAATGCTTCAAGAAACAAGGTTTCAAGTTCAAGTGTGAGAAAATGTAGGATTTTAAAACTCGATAGCTAACATCTATCGAGGTTTAAAAAGTTGTGAAGCCCAAAGCTCAACAACTAGCTTGATAGATACCCTATTTGTCGAAGTTTATGAAACTCAGTTTTTTAGAGCTGTTTTTCATCCAATCCATGAGTATATGTTTAGGCTTTCTTTTATCATAACCCTAAACATGTATAAGGATTGTTTTAAGGGCCATCACAACTGATACAACTTAATGCAAAAGTTTTTCACAAACATATTATGAACTGGAGACATATGCCCTAGTTTATCTTTCTCATAAGAAGCTGCTGTGTATATACACCTTAAGGTTTTGTGACCAAGGAGCTTCTTGATCTTCATTGTGTGATAAACTGAAAAATTTTGTAGCCAACATCTTTCTCAAGTTGGTGATCAAGTCGCGTACTGGGATCCGTGCATCTATTGGTTAGTCATGTACTAGGAGTCATGCATTGAAAAGGAGAGATAGTTACTATAGAACAAGTCCAATTAGGTATTGGGGTAAGGGTTCAACTGTAGGTTGGTAGAAGGTACGGGGATTCCTTTACTTGTAATCGCTTGTTTTGATAAAAGTGGATTCTCGGGAGTGGTGACCTTAAAATCACCCGGTGGGATTTTTGCCATGTAGGTTTTCCCCATTCGTAAACAAATCAATTTAATTTCCGTTGCACACTAAGTTAAATTGGTGATTTGTTTGTGCTATCACGTACATTGCATGTTGTAAGGGGGTGGGCTGTGCTAGTGGTGTTGGGCTGCCTCCTGCTGCATTAAGCTCAAATTTTCTGGATAAGAGAGTTGGGACCGGCCCAGGTTCAGTTTAAGTTGGTCTGGCTTGTGCGCAAACTAGGCCAAGTCTGCTAGGGATGTGTTCATAGTAAGCGAAACTATTTCAGACAAATCGTGGTAAGCAGACATAATAACAATAAAAAAAACAAAAAATATCTAGTCACTTAATGGGGAATTGACCAAACAGCCTTTAAAATCAATTACAACAACAATACCAATTGTTTTCTTTTTTGCAGAAGAGAAAAAAAGGAAACAACAGAGGATATCAAATGTTAATACGCATGGGTTAGTTGGAATATTATGGGAAATCGACCAAAAATCCAATCCGCAGGAGCAAAGCCATAAAGGGAAGAATGTTCCTCCTCAAAACAGTCAATCTCTCAGGAAAGAGTCCTGCCGTAGAGGTTAACCGCCCTGAAGGAAACAGGTCTGAGTGGTTTTTCTGCGTAGATACTCTTGCGTTTTCTTACAGAGGGCTGGATTTCATGAGGGAAAGAAGGGATCAATCTACCGGTGCATGCCTACCGTTCTAATCCTCACTGTTTCCTTTCTTTCACTCGTTTTCTTTGCTTATTTCTTTTAAGTTTTCTATTTCTTAGTCAAAGTTCCCATTGTCCCTCCTCCTTTGTTCACGGCAAGACCCTCCTTTTATAGTGCCTGCCATGACCCGATTTTACTGTTTTAACCCTTAAATCCCTTTGTCTGGTCTGGGAGTACTGGCCGACCATCACTGTTCCGTCTGTGTGTTGCCTTCCCATCGCCAGACAAGGAAAAGTATTTTATTTGCTAGTCTATCGTGGCATCCTTTCCTATTACGGTATGGGTTATTTCTCTCTCCCTATCTCTTATGGCATGCACCTACTGGTTCTAACTTAGCTTGCCTCTTTTGGGTAGTAAGCCATTCCAGCAGGACACCTCCCCAAAAGAGCCTGAGCCGGAACCTTCAAAATAGATTTTTCCCTTTTCCCCACCACTAAACCATGCCCTCTGATTCTCTGACCCCCCAACCTCACCATGCTCTGTATTGGCTAGGTACAAGCTAGTGGTGCCTGGGTCTTGCGCGTGCCTTTATTCCATATGTGTCCAAAACTTGCCTGCTTCCCATTCGTCTATCGTGGTCTAGAGACTCGTCGTCTATGTCTTTTGACCTTTTATGTGAGTTGCTTTTTTGTTTTCTTGCTCCTCTTAGGAGCTGGGCTTTATTTAATAATGGGTCTTACATTTCTTTGGCCCATTCCTTGGTTTCCCTTATTTCTTGCAATGTCGTTCTGTTATTCCTGCTGTAATTACTTAATCCTGCTGGGCCTCTTTTAGGCCAGCCGTTTATTCCTTTTCTCAGTGGCTTGGCATGGCCATTAGTTTGCTTTTATTTATAGGCTCCTATGTCCCTTTTAGTTTTCCCTTGGGCATCCTCGGCCCGTTTGCTTTCTTTGGGCTTTCTCGGCCCTTTTGCTAATTCTACGTTCCCATGGGCTTTTTACTAACTTCATTGGGCTTCCCTAACCCAATAACCTTATTATCATCCTTGGGGTTTATGGACCTGCCATAAATTCCTTACTTTCTTAGTTTGCATTACTTTGGACCTGCAGCGGCCCTTTCTCACTTTTCTACCTTATACACTGCCCATGGGATGCTATTTCTCTCTTTCTGGGCTTCTTTGAGCCCACTTGCCTCTTCAAGACCCATTTGTTTATTTCTTGGGCCTATGATCCATTATTCTTGCCGCTTGGGCCTAATGGTTTTGCTGTCTGCTTTGTCAATTTTTTGTTGCCCTTGTTATTGGGCTTTCTTTCTTTCCAACTAGATTCTCACAAATGGCCTTCAACACATGTTAATTTGGTTAATTAATAAATTTGGCTAATTAATCAATTAATATATCACAAGGGGTCAATACATTCTTGGCCTATCACCTTGAAAAACGTAAATTAGAATTTGGGAGGAGTGGGGGGCACCCAGACCTTTGTGCATGAATTTCGAGGCCAGCGCACCTTTATTAGCTGTCGGCCCTAGCCAGCGCACAATAAGTGGTCGTTAGGCCTCGGGACACATGTTAGGGATTTTCAAGCTCCCTAGCGTAGTCCCACATGCTTTTGACCACCGAATTTGAAAAATGAAAAGTTTTGGTCAACTTCGGAATAAAGATTCCCTCAATTTTCGCACTAACAGTGGTACACGAGTGGTTTAGCAGCAAACCAGTCCGTTTGGGTTTTTTTTGCACAAACCGAGACTGCACAAAACCTACATTGGGGCAGTTTATTTTTACACGTCTCATCCATCATCTCAAAATATCTTGAACCTCATTGTTGAAACTCAATTGACACGATTCAAGGGTCGGTTCAGCCCCCGTCACCAGGACATATGATGGGACAACACCAAAACCGTTCCTAGTTGTGATAGCAATCCATCCAACATGGTATGAAGATCGCAGAAATCAATTCCTGTGTGTTATTCCTTTAAGGAGCCTTTTCAAAGCATCAGTTGGTTTAATGGATAGCTGGGTCAGTCAATACATTCCGCCACATGGCGAGTTTGAGAAAATCTCGCTTAGGGGAGTCCATGTTCATAATCAGGGTTGTCAAGAAGCCCATTATCATATAATCATCCAGTACGATTCTAATCTCGCTTCAAGTCAGTTTATCAGTTTAAAACCATGCAAAATCCACATTGGGGCAGTTTGTTTTGTGTAGCTTAGTCCATTTCCATGCATCAATATGATCAAAATAGAAATTTTGGGTACAATGACAGGTCTATCTAGCCGGGAACATTTCCTTTCATGTTAAGAATCACATAAAACCTACACTGGGGCAGTTTTATTTTATGCGGTCTCTTCCTTTTTCATCTTCCCTTATGGGTCAATCAATATTAGATTTTATTGGTAAACCCATGAGTACGGTACGATGCAAGTGAATATGGAATATAAGCTAGTGCAAGAATGTTGTTGCTCTAGAAACTTGACAATGCATGAATAACAATAGTGGTACAATAGGCTCATAAATGCTGAAGTGCTACTACCATATAGGCCTACCAAGAGGCAATGTCCATACATACATTTGAGCCTACCAAGAGGCGATAATATCAAGGTCATACATATAAGCCTACTAAGAGGCGATAATATATATCCAAGGCCCACTATGGGGCGACAATACATACATGTCCAAAGGCCTACTAAGAGGCAATATCAAAATACAGTTCGGGCCCACTATGGGGCAATAATACATACATATCTAGCCCACCAAGTGGCAATGTCTGAAAGAGTACATGGAAATATATAAATGCTCACGAAGGGGCTACATCATGATACAACAACAGTGGCTAGCCTAAGTTGAATCATTGTCTCTGATAAAGTCACTTGCAAAGCGTTTAGCGCTATTATTATTGGCACCATCACCAACAGCTAGACTAGAAGAAGGACCAGCTCGCCCAATTGAAGAACCTAGGACCCATCCTGGAGTCTAAAATGAAGCTTGCCCTGGTGTAGGGCCTCGTGCCTAATCTGAAACGAGGGCAAATCCCCATCCACTAGTAGGATCTAGAGGAAGTGGCATGTACTCGGTCTCATGTCTCCGAATGGGAGGATCCTTGCCTAGAATATAAGGTGTTGGGGGTACGTGCATCCCATGTCCCCTCATCTCACCAATTAGGATGCCAATATACCCTTGAAGCATGCCTTTCTCAGTAATAAGCTAGCTCCTCTCCCTCTCCATGGCAATGGTTTGGCTCTCTCTACCATCACTCCCTCTCATGAGCTAATACTCTAGCAATCTCCTTCAGCATGTACCCTTCTTTAGTAGTAGTAGCACTCTTAAGATCTCTCACCCGAGCTTGAAGGGTCTCCACATGCGATCTCAAACTGGCCTTTGCCCTTGCTTATAGGGCAATCATCAATGATGGTTCTAGCTGATGACCCCAAAAACTAGTTAGCATAATCTATGTCCACTATAAGGAAGCCCTCAAAGGAGCTTATCGCATATGTGGGGTCGTCCAAGACCATCTCAAGGTAAGATATCTCAAGGGGTGGATCTTTGGGTTCTTTGAAAATTGGCATGACCTGATGGAAAGCCCTCTCAGCCAAAACGAACTCCTAGCTCATTAAAGCTGAAAACCAGCACTGTGCACGTGAATAAGCCATAGTAGGAGTGACCTCAAGCCTAGTCAACAACCTTTCATCATATGGATTATTTCATATCTCACCCTAGGTGATGCAATCAAGCACAACACTAATAGTAGTCCACTGTGTCCAAACGACTCTATAAATAGTGCAGAGAGATCAAGCATATGCCCTAGGACATATTGTCATGGAAAGGCCAATATACTACAGTCATAGGGCCGAGATGTACTCATATGCCCACCATGTCAAAATTAGTTAGCATCCCTTAAGGTTCCTAATGCCCTAGTGTGATACCTGCCTCAAGTAGGCGATGAAGAATCTATAGGAAAGCGACCCCCAATCATAAGCCCCTATGACAAAAACCACTCTCATGGTTGCCAGTAGCCTACAAGTTAACACCAACTTGTTGTTGCTAAACAGGTAACTACCAATGAAATAATAATTAAAAAAAAAAAAAAAAAAAAAGAACTGCCTAAGAGCAACATCATCCATCTATGCCACCCAAGGTATGTTCTCCTCCAGCCACTGCATACGGATTTAAGGCCCTTTAGTAGGCCCAAAATACCTCATAGTCACCCTGTTAAGGGGATAAGCTATACCCAAGAGCTTGCACACATCAGCGAAGCTCACAAACTCAGTCGAGACTGACTCCTTTCTAAATCTAAGCTCGTGATAGCCATCTAATCAAGGGGAAGGACAGCATACTCCCTGCAGCTCAGGTGAAAGGTGCCCATCTCAACATGAAACCACTGCACCAAAGCCTCGGCTAGCCTATGCCTCATGGAACAAGGTGGAATACTAAGAAAGGCCTCGAACCTTTGCTCCATCAAGAAGGTGCGATAGCACACATTAGTAGATGCATGGAACAAGTGGAAGGGAAAAAAAAAAAAAGAAAGACCATGCCCCTTAGTCATGGACCCTATCAGCACCTTGTGTTCAAGATCGAAGAAAAACTATCTATCAGCACACGTATAATATATATACCAAACCGACAAATGGAAGAGAAAGGAGCATACCTAATCGTTCTGTGCCTGAGCGAAAGGATGCTTCTTCAAATCACACTGTAGATGACTGTTCATGATACTATTATCTATCTCTGCAGTATAGGCCTCTGATCTGGCTTGATAAGGTGGAAACCTTAGTCTACGACTATTGTGCCTAAGGGCGCCAGGGCCTAGCCTGGTCGCATCATCAGCCTCCAAATCAACATCCGAGTCAAACATGAGCTCATCCCCAAGCTCATCACCCCCTGGGCCTCCTCCTTCCTTGGTCCGAGGAAACTGTGAAGAACCTCCACCCAAACCAGTACGGGACTAAGATGAAGCACTGGCTGTCTCTATTGAACATCGACTCCTAGTATAATGTGCTATGTGCATGCCCCCAGAAGGCATAATATCACCACCTTCTTAATCAAAATACCTCTAAAGGGTTTGTGCCACTTGTTTACTAGCCAAAATGGTATCATCATTGTAAAGTTGTAATTTACAACTACGTGTTTTATTAGCTTTTATTTTGTGCCAAATTTTATTCTAATTATGTTTAATCTTTTGTACCCTGTATTTCATGTGGGATTTATTTGTAAGGGATGTGTGTGAGAGAGAGAGAGAGAGAGTGTGTGAAGACTCAAGGCATTGAAGATTGAAGTGTTTTCATGGGTAGCTCGCGAGTAAGCATCTCACGAAGTGATGCATGTGTCCTACACATGACCGGAATGTGAAGAGTCAGGACAGGATGGAGATAGCTGGTTTTCATGAGTATCTCGTGGGTAAAACCTTCCTGCGAGACACTTGTGAAACATTCTGTTTTGCCAGATTGTCATTTCCGATACACACTTTCCTTACCTACACTATTTATACCCACATTACCCACAAATGTTTGTGTGTGCTTCTGAGAGTTAGAGATTGTTATACCCACAATTCTCTACATAATTGCTAGTAGATTTTCCTCAACTCCTACCTCTCCATTTCCATACCATTGAGAGATTGATAGCCCAAACACTTACCACATCATTTTAAGAGTGTTCAGTGAGGTTTTGATGCTGCTGGGAAGCATTGGAAGAAGCCAGGTTTTGGCGGATGCAATCAAGCATATTGCGAGATCCGGAGAGCTAGACAAGACACAGTTCCGAGAAGCCTTGTTGGAGTAGGAGCTTGGAGGGCTTAGGTGCATCTGGTAGATTAGGTTTGGAGGGTCTCTTGCTAACCCATGTATCCTAACTGATTGTTTAATGGATCAATTAACGATTGGAGGGCAGTGGAGAGGTTTTACGTCAAGTACTTTGGTTTCCTCTTCGATAACACATCGGTGTGTTATCTTGTGTTTGCATTCTTCTTCCCTACTCTTTTAGCTTTCATATTACTGCTGTGTTATATTGATTATAGCTTAGAGTAGTTTGTTTGTTTATCCACTCATATTTACTCTATTCTGCACTTAGTATAAGTTAGAGTAAAATCTATCGAGCTATAATTTTTAATTTGGGGGTCTAAACAGCTCTTGTGTTTTTTAACACATTTTTGAGCATTCAATCATCATTACCAAATGAATCCCCTTGAGATGAAGCAATAACAAGAGCCTTCTCGTGATCCCCACTAGACCTCTATCATCTAGACATAATCTACAAGGCAAATTCAAATTTAATCAGTAAGCCTGAATCAGACGACAATGCAAGTAAACAACTAAGTATGTCTAACCCTACTACCTAACACATGTCATGCATGATCATACCAAAATGCATGTTTTCTCAAAATATCAAGGTTTTCAAGATACCTCTCTTGGGATTCAGATTCAAAAGTGACCGTTTAATCCTACCTCTTTTATTTCAAAATATCAAGGTTTTCAAAATATCTCTTCTTTGGATTCAGATTTGGCAGCAACTGTTTAATCCTATCCAACTTTTCGAGATTTGGATTCAGCGGCAATCGTTTAATCTCATTGGGATTCAGATTTGGCAACGATTGTTTAATCTTATCCCTATTTTTGGAATTAAGATTCAGCAGTGATCGTTTAAACCTATCCATCTTTTCAAGATTTAGATTAGGTGGCAGTTGTTTAATCTCATCGGGATTTAGATTTAGCAGTTTTAATCTCATCGGGATTTAGATTTAGCAGTGACCATTTAATCCTATCCATCTTTTCTGGATTCATATTTGGCGACGGTTGTTTAATCTCATCGGGATTCAAATTTGACAATGATTGTTTAATCCTATCCATCTCTTCGAGATTCAGATTCGGCAACGACCATTCAATCCTATCTAGCTTTTCAAGATTCAGATTTGGTAGCGATCGTTTAATCTGATTGGGATTCAAATTTGGCAGCAACCGTTTAATCTTACATTTTCCAAAACTGCTTTCATTCAAAATTGCATTGTCCTCATGTTTTCAATATCCCAAAATCTTTGGTCATCCCACACAACCTCTCATGTTTTCCTAGCTTTTTAATTTTTGTTGTTTTTAGTTTTCATAGCATCCAGCATTTGCATATTTGTCTATGCTACCTAAAATTAAGTTTTCCTCGCATGGATAGGTGTGTGTAAATGTAATTATACATGTACGCAATTCACACAGACACACATGAATGTGCACCTTCGTACATACATGTATGTACATGTGAAAGCATGTAAGTATTCTCATGTCTACATAATTGCCTAGACATGTGAGCCAAAAATATTTTCCAACATCATCATGGCATAAATGATATAAAAAAATACAAAAAATAAAATAAATACTAGCATGCTTTTCTAGTTGCTTTGCTATTAACATATTTGCAGAAAAATAAAGAGAAAGAGAAGATAGACATTGATATCAAGTGCAGAACAGAAGACTGAAGCAACAAACTGAAGCTGAAACCTAGACCTACCAAATCGCGATTCACTCCAGAGAATTTTTAGAAGTGAGAATTCAAAGAAATGGAGTGGAAATGGTTAGAACGAGGCTTCGGGGCCCATTTATAGGCCATTGTACTGCCTAGGCAACTCAGCGCACCTTTAATGGCCGCCAAGTCTACCCGGTGCATATATAGTGGCCGCTAGTCCACGTTGACCCAGTCAATGTTGACCGATTGACTATTGACCCAAAAAAAAAAAGTTTTTGCCCAATACCAAGGAGCCAAGCTAGAAGAAATTTTTTCTCAAACTAACAACAGCAACTCGACCTTCACCAAGGTAAGACCGGTCTTGGCCCATGAACAGTAGTTACCGCTTGTAATTTTGAGGCAATAAAATGGGAAAGTACGTTCTCTATCCAACACCACTCATTGCAATCGAGATGTCAGATAAAGAAGCGGCAATTGTAGATACTGTATTTTATCTGCCCTCGATTTGCATGCTGAACCCTAAAAATGTTAACTTTCTTCTATGGGGCTGTGGAAATATCTAGATTGACGTAGTGTAACCCGTTCGGGCATTGGAGCACTCAAAGTGCCATTTTAGGTTAAATTGACCAAAATCTATTCAATCCTAGGTTAATCGAAAGTCAAAACTGGTCAAAATCATCCCAAAACTACATTTTTCATGTTTTTACATCAAACTTGAACTACTCAATGATTTTCGTCAACTTTGACCAAGTTTAACCTGAGGTTGACTCCTAGGGCCCCAAAAATCCTAATTTTGATATAACCATTAGAACTGGTTGAGACCAGTGTCACTGCGAAGACTATTGAACTCCTTTTCCAATGATTATTCATGGGTCGAAATCGGAGTTAAAACGGTTGAGATATCCTGAAAACCGTGCAAAGCATGTCAACTCGATTCCCGAGGTCATAACTTTTGATCCGACCTTTGAAATTTCATTTTCTTTAGTGCTCTAGAAACTAGACATCTAAATCTTTCCAGAGACACCAAGATCAGCTCAAATGAAGTTCGAATAGGCCTTCAAATATGCATCCAAAGCGGAAGCATGGAAGAAGTCGGGATTGCTGATATCAGCATTGGACCTGGCGGCCACTAAAGGGCCGCTGGTCCCAAGTACTGGCCACCGGAAGCTGAATAGTCACAAAATGTCTATAAATACCCCCAGACCCCCTTCAGATAAAAAAAATATTATGGGCATTTTGGAGCACTTTTCTAGTTAGATCCTTTCTCTTTTCCTCTCCAAATTCTCTCCTAAACACATAAAAAACCTTTTGATTTCTCTCTTTTCTCAACAATCAAGAGATAGTATTCTTGCACTCTTTTCCCCTCTCCTTGGTTATAGGACTTTGGATTTAAGGTTTTAAGGATTTAGATGTAGCTTTTTAGCTACAATTTACACCCTTTGCTTTATCTTGCTTCATAACATGCTTTATTACTTTCCTTAGTATATCTTTTACTTTATCTTGCTTCCTAGCATGTTTTATAGCTTTTCTAGCATGTCTCATTCCTTTCTATCATGTTTTATTGTTTTGATAATGTTCGTCTAGCTTTTTGGGCTAGGATATGTCTAAATACTATGTTTTTGCTCCAATCTATATGTTTATGTGTTCCTTGCCATGCTTATGCTTAGAGCTACATGTTTATGTGCTCCTTACCATGCTTATGCTTAGATCTATATGTTTATGTGCTCATTGTCATGTTTATGTGTCTAGATCTACATGTTGGTTGCTATGCCATGTGCTTTTATAGCTTTTTTGTCTCTTGATATATCTCTTTCTTGTGTTTTGACCCTTTAGGTAGGGTGTATATCTAAATCTTGTGGTTTAGGCCTATATCCATACACCTAGGTCTATATCAAAGGGTTTGCATCATTTCCTTTATCCATTTTTATGCTTGCTTTCTTCTATGCTTTATATCCATGTTCGCTTGTCTAGATCTAGGCTTTGCCATGCTTTTTGCCCTCCATGGGATTGTACTTGATAGGGAAGCGGAAAATAATCCATCTCCAGCTCGTCCAAAGGGCTCGTCCAGAGCCTACAGCGCAGGTTGATTCCAGAGTATTATCCAGAAGAAGAAGAAACGTCCATGAATAATAGCACCACTCCATAAATTAAGTCTTCGATGGACGACATGATCGTCCATCAGGTTCGTCCATGAGCAATCGTTAGATATCCTTGGACGACTAAACCGTCCTACGCTAGACAGACGGAAGGTCAACACTTAGACTTTCGACTAAACCCGCAACTATCTCAACAAACCCTTCGAATAAGTTAACTTCCATTAGCGGTTACAGTTTTATATCCGTTGAGGTAGTTAACTCCGGAGTTGTTGGTTTCCACAAATCCTGGGACGGTTATTGGACAAGTAACCGTCTCAGGCTCCCTATATAAGGGATCGGTCTGAACCCGACAGAGGTAAGATTTTCTCTCAGACAATTTTCCAAAATACTTGGAACTTCCTTCTCTACGAAACTAACTTCTCCATCGGAGGGGGTTCGACCGGTCTTCTCCGGTCTCCTCTTTGATTGCGTTTCCTTCCTTGCAGGCCATCAACCGTTTCGATAGCCCACCGAAGCCAAACCATCCACCTTACTGATTCGGAGCGATATCAGTACTTATCAATCATTGGGGCCACTTGTTTGTGTGGTTGCATCTGTCCCTCTTATGGCTCGTTTGGATGTGACTACTTGTGAGACATAACTCTGTGATGTTGGTGTGCTTGATACACACCTTTCTCTGCTTCGTGCGATGATGTTATGCTTACCTTGCTTGCTTTGTGCCACTTGTTTGGCTTTCTTTGCTTCTTTGCATCTTTGCACACTTGCCTACATATTCATGCATGAACCCTTGCTTACTTCTTTGCATCTTGTACAGGTTCACACCCGTCTTTGATACACGAAACCCTGAGTCCCTTATAGGAATTTTGTTTGATGGCACATGTGTCGTCCATACTCCAATCCAATGGAACTCTGGACACCTAATCCAAACTTACATTTGTCCTTCTAGGACACCCCCTTTTGTTTGATAACATGCTTGTTTGCCCCCGTTTGGCTCTCCTTGCTAGTTCATCCCTCTGCATGCTTTCTTTCTAATTGTTTCTTTGCTTGCCTATTGGCTTGTTTCCTTTGTCTTTGCATGCATGGAATGAGGACATTTGGAGTGAGGGCACGACCTTTTTAAGCGCAAGTAATAAGGGCAAGGATGCAAGCAAAAGATGCAAGCCCGAAAAGGGTAATGTTCAATAAATTAGTAGGCTTAGCCTCCCTAAGTGGTTACATCTTTCCCTCTCTCTTAGCCTCTTCTCAGGAGTATTGTATTAGGGTTTCCTCTCTATATACCCTTTATCATTCCTGCACTTTGCTTGGACCGCGTTCCTTGGGTATGGCAATGCCTGTTTTACATTTCCTGTACCTTGTTAGGCCATACCCTTGGGATGTAGGCAATGTCTGCTTTACTTTCCTGTTTTGTGTGATAGCATTGTGCATGATATATGCTTGTGTGTGGATGATCGTAAACTTTGTATGATGGACTTTCGTGGCTACGTGAGTGGCCCTTTCTAGACGCAAGTGCTCGTGACCTTGTAGAGTGGGTATATGCCCAAGGCTATTGCTGTAGGTGCATATTTGCGCTATATTGTGTACATGATCATCATGATGTGATCGTCCCGATCCATGTCACCATGTGACATCGGTTTCTCTGTGTATATGCGCATCAATATGGTTGACGCTTTGAGGGGCTTCGGCTCATCCTAGCACGAGCATGTTGGCATGCATCGTATACATAGGCGTGAAACCTTGCTAGTGTGCCATAATGCGCCAAACATGAAACTTACCGGATTTTTGCCATGAAAATGTGGCACCCCCATTTCTATATTCTCATGGTGAAAGCTTGGTGGGAATAGCATTTTGTGTGCTATGATGCATCTAAGGCTAAGTGTTGTCAGATTTTTGCCACGAAAATATGGCGAAATATTGTCAGATTTTTGTCGTGGAAATTTGGCGTCGATTCCAAACACACTAGGGAAGCATCAATCGAGACCATACCCTTTCTGAAACCAAACCTTAAAGCCCAATTCGTTTGAAGCTCTGAAAGCTAATGCCAATAGCTTGTTTTTAATTGCCAATGTCATTAAATTAAGATTTTACCAAAACAAAGGATTGTCCTTAGACAAGCATTATGGGGTGCCTAACACCTTCCCCACACAAAACCAGATTTCTGAACTTAAGAATCAAGATTTTTTATCCATCCATATTAGATTAGAAAAAATGACATTTTTCTTAGCCTAAGATTGGTAATAAAATTAAATAAAGTTAGGTGACCAATCATACTTTAGAAAAAACCCAAGGGTTGGTAGCGACTTCACTTACCTTTGGTAACTCGATTAAAATTAACTCATTTTCCAGTCACACACCAATGGTATACCTTTTTCACAACACCTGAGCTTCGGGCTTGTACATTTCAAGTGTGTGAGTGTCGTTGTGATGGGTGGTCAAACCGCTGCGAGGCATCAACACTAGGTTTTAGTGTTCTGGGTGTGTATGCGTACGCATGCTTCATGCATGCGCACACATACTCATGATATGCGTACGCATGCTCTATGTATGCACATGCATATCCCTGCCCAGAACACCCTAATCCTTTCTGTCTGCTTTCCTTTTGTTTTATTCACATTTTTAACCCCAGTTTAACTTGTTTTATTCGTCCTTGAGTCTCTGTTTCTTTGTTTTGTCTTGTTTCTTTTGTTTCATCTCTTTTATGTCCAATAGGGTTTTGATTTGTTTGACTACCATGAACATGCACATGAATATGAACATGTATTGACGTATAGGTGTTGTGATGCAGTGAGCTAAGTCATGCACTCATATAAATGTGCATTAGTTGGAATATGAGCTTGATATGTCTAAATAACATGAACATGTTTGGTTCAATGCTATGCCCTTGATGTCTTGATGTTTTAACATGTTTGTTTGATTCTACCTTGTGATGTTTTTGCCTTTGGAGATCTGTGTTTAAATGCCATGATAGATGAAGATTAGGTTTGAGATGATTGTGCCATGCATGCTAGCATGTGTGTGGGTTAAAATAACATATTAAACTTGCTTTTAATAAAATTAAGATTTGGAACACAATGGGTGGCAGTTAACCCAAGAGTTGGGTGGGGTTGGGTGCCTAACACCTTCTCATCCTCATACTTAAACTCCGGACACGTGCTTTGGTATAAGATCAGTCTTTTTACGAAGTACGCTATATTTATGGTTCCTAAACTTAAATTAGGTGGCGATTCCATTTACACTCTCTGCCATAGTCCATCCTAGGCTAAAGGCGTACTTCCCAATTGCGAAGTTGACATCACGTTGCAGGCACTTATACCCACACTAAATCTTGTTTTCCTTTACTAGTTTTAATGGAGTCTATTTGTCCAAACATTTTATATCTGATCTAAAAGTCAATGTGATGTAATGTTTCTCAAAAAAGGAAAAAAAGGAAGGATTAGGGACACATCTGATCTAAAAGCCGATGAGAATAACTTCATACCACTTATTAGAAGCCCATGGAACGGTTCTACTTAAAAAGTTAGAGCACGTGCATAGCGCGTGACCATGCCGCTTGTATAATAACAGTCGAAAGCTAAACAAATAAATTAACAACCATTTTGTTTGGTTTTGGGTATAAAACAAAAGAAACCCAAGCAAAACCGAATGGTCGATCATTTTTATAGTCCTCTCCTCTAGTCTCTTCAGTCTCTACAGATACAAATAATCTCTCTCTCTCTCTATCGGTCTCGCTAAGCCTGGTAAGCCAAGTGTGTATCTCAAAGACTCAAACCCTAACTTTGTTTTTCTCATTTTTTTTATCGGATCATTTTGCTTATTCATCATCCGCAATCCGCACTAGTTTTTTTGTTTTCTTTTCAATTGTTCATTGTTAGTTTTACTGTGTGTTTGTTTGCCGAGAAAGCGTTGGAAAATTGAACACGAGTCATGACTTTTTCAGAATTTTTTAAACTCAATCATTTCACTCCACTCGCTGAGATTTGGATTCCTTTTCTTTTCTGTTGCTGATGTGAATTAGAATTACTCATGTCAATTTATATATGTTATATTCATATATATATATATAAAATATCCATTTATGTATGTATGTATGTATGCATACTTAGTGTTCAAGTAATTCCTAGTGTCATAAAAGTGGACTATTCCACAGGAAAATAGTTCATATTGTAATCTATGTGCTCATGTATGTATGTATGTATGTTAATATTGATGGGAATTGGTATTGTCAAAGGTAGAAATGGGAATATATCTAAGTGCTCCAAAAACTGAGAAGGCATCAGAAGATGGTGAGAATGACCGACTTAGGTATGGGTTGTCGTCAATGCAAGGGTGGCGTGCTACCATGGAAGATGCTGTGAGTAGTAGTCTTTCTCTTCTTTTTATTTGTTTTTAATTTTTTGTAATCATTTTTTTGCCTTCTGCTTTGGTTTATAGCGTTAGCTGATAGATATGTATGCTTGATCAGAATGGATGACTTAAGTAGGGAACTGGAATGAAATGTGTTCCTTCATGTACCAAAATTGCTTTAGGTTTTTATTATGATTAAAAGCTTCCCTAAATCACTGAACAAAGTCTTTGTACAATAAAATCTAATTTCTAATCATTGTGTTTATGTCGAAAAAACTATCTATAATGTTAAATGTTCAGACATCCATATACAAACTTAGTACAATTAACAGCATTATCCTAGGGGTACTTTCAAATTAAGATAGACATGGAGTTATTCTATTTTGGAGTCACTTACATAAATTTTCTTGTCATTCTATGCTGTGGTTCGAACCTCTCTTCTCAACTATCTACCTATCAAAAAATCATTATCATTTTAAGTGTATGCATCTCAACCTTTGCTCAAGAGGCCCGACTACCTCAAATTAGCTAGATATTTAGTTCTTTTCTTCTTTTTGATCTATCTATTATGGGTGGTTCTTGTAGTTTTTTTATTGAATCCAAATTTTTTCAATTAGTGGTAGAGGAAGGGGGACAATATTTTTCTTTAAGGATTTTTGAGCGGGAAAAATACTGCATGGAATCAGTTTTTATGGGGAAGAATGCGGCACAATGGCTGATGAAGAATATAGAACACGTTGTTGGGATTGGTCCCAAAGCAATTTTTTTCTTTCAGGGAGGGTGATATAGCTTATACTCTCCAACGGAGCTCTAACTTGTTTGGCCAGTTCTTACTATTGACTGAATTCAAAGTTGGCGGGTCTAGAAGGTCTATTATTATTCCTGAGGGCAAAGCAAAGAATGGGTGGAGGGTTTTTGGGTTAGAATTAAGGAAGATGCTGGAACTTGAACACTATGTGGATGGTGGCTTTGGTCACTCGAAATTTGTTGCTCACCCTCATAAGGATAACTTGGGGATTCAAACATCTAAAACTTTTGCTGAGATAGTGCGTGGCTATCAGGTGCAGGTCAGGGGCAGAAATTAGCCACATCTATTAAGCATCCATGATAAGGGGAAATCTCAATTAGGGGAGGATAGGGTGGTGAAGTAGAACCCAGAAGTTGAGTAGATGGTGTTGAGTGAAATTTTGGCAGGCAAACCATGTCCGATGGCTCTTGGAGGAGGAGATGTGGGTTCTCGGTGTGTTAATGTGGACTTTAAATTGGGAGAGATAAATCCGGGAGGAAATAAAGAGATTTCTGTTAAGATTCATTCCAAATTCAAATGAATTTGTTTATGGAAAAGAATGTGATTTAAGGAATTCTTGCTGGACAGGGAAGGGCTTGACAATGGAAGTGAATGGGGAAGGAAAGAGGCGTGTTACATGGGATTGCAATAAAGGTGGATTAAAAAGCTTTAAGTGGGTTACACGGGGTGAGAAGCCCGTGGTGGGCTTAGGCTCTATTCATGATACATGGGGTCCAAAAAAGCCAGTATGGGGGTTAGGCCCAAATTGTGGCACATGCGTGGGCTCTCCAAATTTACTCATCCTAGAGTTTCTAGGCCCAATCAGGTTTGAAGTGGGTGAAAGCTCTTCTTTGGTTGACCCAAGACCAGAAACACAAAGCCCATGATTTGGTGATGGTGGCGAGCTCCAAAACATAGCATGATGATTCTGCTGCTTAGAACGAGATGTTGGGTTGACCTACGAAGCCTAGGAGGGAGGTCAACAGCATAGTTTCTAGTGAGTTTCACACCAAGGAGTCACTGATGACACTGGGTAAGGCTGATACAGTGATAATCCATTCTTCGATGACAGTGACGAGCTCTGATTGTGCTCATGAGAACTCTGTTCCTCTGAACGATGCGATGGGTCGACCCAAGAAGGCTTCGATGAGGTCGAATGTCCTTTTTCCGATGGGTTTCGCGTTGATGAGTCTTCAATGGCACTGGGTAATGCAGAAACTGAGAGTGATAGGGCATTAATTGGTCTTTTTCAGAGTCTATCGAGAGATGGGATTGTGGATTTGGGTGTCCAAGATAGGGATGAAGGTTGTGCAAGTGCTGCTTAGTGGATAGGCACTTCCCATCAGGTTATCCAGTTAGCGGTGACATCTACATCGGCAGACCGTGGTTTTCTTAAGGTGAGTGTATCAACGGATGGAGAAGTGGTTAGTGTAGACTTGTGTTTGGGTGATGTGGATAGTTTCTCCCCTTTGAAGATTATTACTCCTCTGGGGTTGGTTTTTTAGGCTAAGCTGAACAATGGTATTGAGGTTTTGGGGCTTGAAAATACATTGGATATTCCTGGTTTTAGTAAATTGGTGGGGCTTCCTTTGGGTCGGCATGAGAAGATGTGTATTATGCTTTTACAAAGGCTTGAGAAGGTGATTGAGGTGGCCAATCTGTTGCACAGAAAGGATATAGCTCATCGAAAAGCTATCTCAAAGGATAAAGGGAAGAGGGAGTTGGGGAATTTGATACCTTCGATTAATTATGATGGTAGGTAGTTTTCTTTGGCTGCTATACAGAGATTGTAGTAGGGAGTTAACAGTTTTTATGAAGTTAAAGATGGTTTCAAGGAATGTTCATGGATTGAATGATTCATGGAAACGTTTGGTAGTTAAAAATTTACCACGAGAGTGGAATTGTGATGTAGTTTGCCTTCAAGAAACTAAGCTTGTTGGCATGGATAGACAGATTGTTTGTAGCCTGTGGAGTTGTTCTTATGTGGATTGGGTGGCTTTGGATGTGGATCAGACGGCTGGTGGGGTTTTGATGATGTGGGACAGGTGGGTTTTAGAAAAGTTGGAGGTTATGGTGGGTTTCTTTTCTGTGTCGGTTCGGAGGTAGGGTGTGGGGGATGGTTTTATTTGGGCATGTTCTGGGGTTTATGACTCAAATGATAATAATTTGAGGGGGTAAATGTGGGATGAGCTGATTGGAATTCAGCAATATTGTGATGTTCCATGGTGTTACACAGGGGATTTCAATATCGTTCATTTCCCAAGTGAACGGTTGGGTGGATCGTGTCTTACTCTGGCTATGGAGAATTTTTCTGAGTTTATTGAGGAGCTTAATTTGATAGATTTACCTTTGGAGGGAGGGAGTTATACTTGGTCTAGTGGTTTAGATTAGCCTTTGATATCTAGGATAGACAGAGCTCTGGTTTCTCATGATTGGGAAGGCCATTATCAGATGTGATCTAGCGGGTTTTATCTCGCCCCATTTCTGACCACTTTCCTATTCTAGTGGAGGCAAGGGGGATGATGAGGGGACAGAGTCCTTTTCGGTTTGAGAATATGTGGTTAAAGACAGATGGGTTTACAGATAGGGTTCATTCTTGGTGGGATTGATATTTTCTCAGGTACTCCTAGTTATGTGCTTGCCAAGAAGCCGAAGGCTCTAAAAGGAGACATTATTCAGTGGAACCGTAGTGATTTTGGAAATTTAGGTTGTCAAAAGAAAGAATCATTCTTGGTGGGATTGATATTTTCTCAGGTACTCCTAGTTATGTGCTTGCCAAGAAGCTGAAGGCTCTAAAAGGAGACATTATTCAGTGGAACCGTAGTGATTTTGGAAATTTAGGTTGTCAAAAGAAAGAATTATTGAAGGCCTTGAAATTATTAGATGTTAAGGAAGGGGAGTTTGGCCTCTTTGAAGGGGAGATAAGTGAGAGGGTCGCGGAGAGATCTCAATTAGAGAACCTTCTTTCTTTGGAAGAAATTTCATGGAGAGATAAATTGAGGATGCTTTGCATTAAGGAAGGAGACAACAATACTAAATTTTTCTACAAGGTGGCTAATTCTCGGAGAAGGTATAATCATCTCAGTATGTTGGAGGTGGATGGGGTTATTTATGAGGAAGAATTAGAGGTGGCGGACCAAGTAGTATAGTTTTATAAAAATTTATATAAGGAGACAGAGAAGTGGAGGCCTTTTGCGGGAGGTTTGTAGTTTGATAAGATTGAGGGGTTGGAGAGGGACTGGCTTGAATGGAGGTTTGTAAAGGAGGAGATTCTTCGAGTTGTCAAAGAATTAGAAGGAGATAAGGCTCCAGGTCCTAATGGTTTCTCTATGGCCTTTTACAACCATTGTAGGAGAGTTATGGAAAGAGATATTTTGGCTGTGTTTGAAGAGTTTTATCAACATAGTAAGTTTGAAAAATCTCTTAATACAACTTTCATAGCCTTAATCCCTAAAAAGAATGTTGCCTCCAATGTCCGAGACTTTAGACCTGTTAGCTTAATGGGGATTGTGTATAAGATCTTGTCTAAGGTTTTGGCTAATCGCATGAAAGAGGTCTTAGAATAGTTTTGTGGGTGGCAGGTAGATACTTTATTCAGATCTTATTGCTAATGAGTGCGTTGATAGTTAGGTGAAGAGTAAGATTCTGGGTGTTATTTGTAAGCTGGATATTGAGAAAGTTTATGATCATGTGAATTGGGAGGCTTTTCTAGATTTGCTGAAGAGAATGGGATTCGAGGTGAAGTGGTGTAGGTGGATCCGTACTTGTATATCTACTGTTAAGTTCTCTATCTTGGTTAATGGGTCTCCAGCTGACTTTTTTGGTTGCTCGAGGGGACCAAGAAAAGGGGACCCGTTATCTCCTATGTTGTTTTTGGTTACAATGGAGGTTTTCAATAAGATGTTGAAAAGAGTTGAAAGTGCTGGTTTATTTCGTGGTTTTAGGGCTGATGGTAGGTGGTGGTGGGGAATGTGTGTTGCACTTTTTGTTTGCGGATGACATGATTTTGTTTTGTGATGCAGATGTGGAGCAGATTCTATATGTTCAGATACTATTACTTTGTTTCTAAGATGTGATAGGATTAAAGGTTAATGTTTTGAAGAGTGAGATGGTTCCCATTGGAGAGGTTCATAATGTGCATGCCTTGGAAAAGATTTTGGGTTGTAGGATTGGGACTTTGCCTATGACCTATCTTGGTATGCCACTGGGGGCTTCCCGCAAGTCCCTTACTATTTGGAATCCTACCTAACTAGGTGGAATAAGTTGTATTTTTTAGGAGGTGGAAGATTGACGTTGCTTAAGATTACGTTATCTAGCCTCCTACTTACTTTTTCTCTCTTTTTACCATCCCTATGCATGTGAACAATAAAATTAAGAAGTTGCAAAGGGATTTCTTGTGGGGGGATTCTAAGACACATTTGGTGGGGTGGGATATGGTGTGTGCACTAATGGAAAATGGTGGGTTAGGAGTAAGGAAATTGACCGCTTTTAATAAAGCCTTACTAAGGAAATGGTTATGGCGGTTTGGGGTTGAGGAGACAAGGCTCTGGAGAAGGGTTATAGCTTCGAAGTTTGGGGAAGAGTGGGGGGGATGGACTTCTAAGCTAGGTAGGGGTGTACATGGGTGTGGTTTGTGGAGAAGTATTTGGATGGGTTGGGAGGTTTTTAACAAAAATGTTCAGTTTGAGGTAAGGGTGGGGGATAGAGTGAAGTTTTGGACATATTGGTGGTGTGTGGAATCATCACTTCAATTGAACGGTTGGGGATAGGGGTATGGAGAAGTTGGGATGTTTGTTTCATTCGGAGACCAAACAACTGGGAGATGGGTGTTGTGGATGAATTTCTTCGTACTTTGGGTTCTAATTTACCTCCAATTGAGAATGGAGACTGTATGAGATGGAAGTTGATGAAGAATAAGGATTTTGATGTTCGCTTGTGTTATAATAAGTTACATGGTCCCTTGCACATTATTTTTCCTTGGAAAGGTATTTGGAAGGTCAAGGCTCCTTGGCGTGTTTCTTTCTTTGAGTGGGCCGCAGCTTGGGATGAGATTCTTACAAGCGACAATCTACTGGGTAGAGGGTTTGATTTTGTTGACTGGTGCATAATGTGTCACTATAATGGGGAGACGGTGGATTATTTGCTACTTCATTGTGGAAAGGCTTATCGGTTATGGAGTTTGGTTTTTAGATCTTTTGGGATTTTATGGGTTTTGCCAAGGTAGGTTGCAGATACTCTTTTTGGTTGGTGGAATTGGTTTGGAAAGCACTTGTCTAGCATTTGGAATTTAGTTCTATTGTACTTAATGTGGTGTATTTGGAGGGAGCGAAATTGGCAGACGTTTGAGGACATGGAAAGTTTCGACGATCAGCTGCTCTCTTCTTTCAGTTTCTCCCTTTCTGACTTGTCTAGAGCTTTTTTTTTTGATAAGTAATAAAAATATATTAAAAAGAAGGGGGGGTGTCACTTGAGTATACAGGAAGTATACATCAAGGACAAAAACAAATTAAGTGCATAAAGTACAAAGGTCCATGAAACCATGGACTGAAGAAAAAGAATGAAAGCCTAACACTGTAACCCAATCTAGAAGAGTTTAAGATCTAAAGTTGATCTCTCTAAATCCTCAAGATGCTAGTTATTCCTCTCCTGCCAAATGCACCACATCAAACAATGGGGCACAGCCATCCAAATAGCGGAATTCCCATGCCTCCAAAACTTTCCTTGCCAACAAACCAACAGCTCCACCACTGTTTTTGACATAACCTAGTGAATGCCAAACAAAGTAAATACCATAAACCATAAATCAAAAGCAATAGGGCAATGGATAAGGAGGTGGTCTACTGATTCCTCATTTCTTTTACACATACAACACCAATCCAGAATCAAAATCTTCCGTTTTCTAAGATTATCAATAGTCAAAATATTCCCCAAAGCTGCAATCCAAACAAAAAAAGCAACTCAAGAAGGGACCTTAGACTTCCAAACAGTCTTCCAAGGGAAAGACTGATCGAAACTTTTTGTTAGCACCTGGTAATAAGAACGAACAGTAAATCCTCTTCCCATAGTAGGTTTCCAACACATCTCATCATCCTCAACTCCTCTCAAAGAAGCTCCATAAATTCTAGACATTAAACTGTAAAAGGATTCTGATTCCCAATCTTCATTGTATCTTCTATAATTTAGATCCTAGAAAAGAACACCATTTGGGAACTTCATAAAATCAGCCACATAGGCCTCCTTATTTTGACTTAAAGAGAAAGTCTCAGATAGAGCACACATAAAGAAGTGTCCCCACACCAAATGTCCTGCCAAAATCTAAGAGTAAACCCGGTCCCAACCTCAAATTGGATGTGACGAACAAAAGATGGCCAACCACGACTAATAAACTGCCACAAACTCACTCCATGAGGGCCAGTAGCAGGTAGAGAGCACCAACCTCCCCCTTCACAACCATATTTTGCCCCTATCACTCTCCTTTACAAGGACTGTAGCTCATTCCCAAATCTCCATAACCATTTTCCAAACAAAGCTTTATTAAAACTTCTCAAACTTCTAATAGCTAAACCTCCAGAATGAAGAGGAGCGCAAATCGTAACCCATATCACTAGGTGAGTTTTTTTAACACCCCCCATAGCACTCCAGAGAAAATTTCATTGAAGTTGCTCAATACGGCTTGCAACCTCCATCGAGATAGGAAAAAGAGAGAGAAAATAAGTTGGAAGATTGGACAAAGTACCCTTAATAAGAGTAACTTTACCTCCTTTTGAGAGATACAATCGTTTCCAATCTGCTAACCTCCTTTTCATCTTCGCAATAATTGGATTTCAAATAGAACTATCTTTGACATTAGCACTCAATGGAAGGCCTAAATATTTCATCAGGAAGGAGCTTTGCTTGCACCCTAGCACATCCACCCTATCTGCTATATTTGGAACCACACCCAGAGGGACCAATTCAGACTTACCCATATTAATTTACAGTCCAGAAACTACTTCAAACCAAAGCAGCACCAGATGGAGAAACAAAATCTGACCAAGATTAGCATCACATAAGACCAAGGTATCATTAGCAAAGAGAAGATGGGTCACCTGCAAAGAATTACCTGTGAGACCCACTCTAATACCAGACATAAGCCCATTCCTCACTGCCTTATCCAACATTTTTCTAAAAGTATTCATAACAATGACAAACAATAAAGGGGATAATGGATCACTTTGTCTTATACCTTTAGAGCTTCCAAAGAAATCACACAGAGTTCCATTAATGAGAATGGAGAATTTAATAGTAGAGGTGCAAAAGAAAACCCATCTTCTCCATTTTTCATGAAAACCACAATGATCCAACATATAAATGAGGAAGTCCCAATTCACATGATCATATGTCTTCTCTACATCCAGCTTACACAACACCCCAGGAACTAATTTCAGCCTACTATCCAAGCATTCATTGGCAATAAAAACAGAATCTAAAATCTGTCTTTCTTTGACAAAAGCATTTTGAGATACATAAACAATATCTCTAAGCACCATTTTCAACTTGTTAGCTAAAACTTTAGTAATAATTTTGTAACCCCCCCCCAAACAACAAAAAATTAAACTAATAGGCTGGAAATCTCTTACCTCCATTGCATCAAATTTTTTAGGAATTAATGAGATGAAAGTAGCATTCAAACTTTTCTCAGACTGAGCATAATCAAAAAAATACTAAAAAACCTCCAAAAGATTGGTTTTGATAATAGCCCAACAACTCTGAAAAAATGCCACAGGGAATCCATCCGGTCCAGGAGCTTTATCACCATCAAAATCTATGACCACTCCAAAAATCTTAGCTTCCTCAAAAGGTCTTTCCAACCAGCCAGCTTATCCTTAGAAATCCTAGAAAAATTTAGCACATCCAGATGAGGACAAATGTGCTTATCTTCCGAGTAAAGACTTTTATAGATCCGAACAATACCCTCTTCAATTACTTCCTGATCTGATGTCAACACTCCATCAATATTTAAACTGCCAATATTGTTACTCCTATTTGAATTAGCCATCTGGTGAAGGAATTTCATATTGCTGTCCCCTTCCCTTAACCATAGTACCCTCGATTTTTGTCTCTAGCTAATCTCCTCCAACAAAGCAATCCTCTCAATCTTCAAGGGAATTCTCTTTTTATCACGCTTCTCATCAATAGAAAGAGACACCCTTTCCTATTTAGAATCCAAGGCATTCAAATCATTCCATGGTTTAATTCTCTTAATGGTTACATTTCCAAACTCGGTTTCATTCTACCTTTTTAAGTCTCCCTTTAAAGCTTTCAATTTCATGGTAACCTATAACTTGGAGTTCCATAAAAATGATAAAGAGTCCCACCAATTTTTCACCTTCTCCACAAAATCATCCACTTGAAGCCACATGTTCTCAAAATGAAAAGGTCTACGTCTCTTACGAATATCCCTACCCTCCAAAGAAATGGAGTGGTCTGATAGAACTCTAACCAACCTTTTTTGATGAATGTTTGGATAATGTTTCTCCCATTTTGAAGAAAAGAGGAAGCGATCTATCCTGGAGCCATACAGAGAGTTTGATCAAGTGTAACTACCACCCTCCAAAGGGATTTCCATTAACCTATTAATAGAGATGAAATCAGAAAAATTATACATACCCTGAATGAAGTTCTCTGCCCCCAAACGTTCGGAAGGAAAACGAATTGCATTAAAATCACCACCCACACACCATGGCAAATTCCACCAACTATAAAGACTTGCCAACTTGTCCTACATCAGCCCCTTCTTCCTATCCACATTAGGACCATACACCCTAGTGAATGGCCATTCAAAACTGTCTCCCACATTCCTAAATCTACAAGACACTGAAAAATCACCCACAACTTCTTCCAACTTCTCCACCACCCTCCTATCCCACATTACCAAAATCCCACCTGATGCGCCTATTGAACTCAAGTATACCCAATCAACATGTTGACAACCCCAAAGACTTTTCATAAATCCCCTAGGGATAAGCTCCATCTTAGTCTCTTGCAAGCAAATGACATCAGCTCTCCAAATTCTAATAAGGTTTCTAATTTGGAGTCTTTTATCCTTCTCATTTAGCCCCCACACATTCTAAGAGATTATCTTCAAATTCATTGGGACAATCACAATCCTTTCCCTATTGGAACCTCTTGCTTTACTAGATGCGGAATTATAATTAATAGAGCTCATCGAGCTCCTCAACTCCCTTAAACCCTTACCTCCATACTTTTTTTTTTTTTTTTCCCCAAAAGCATTATCTGAAGCCCTTTGTCTAATTTTCTCCTCAATAGCCAAGAGGAAATTAGATGCAAGTTCTTCCAAACCTTCAACCGGAGTCTCCAAAAATGATCCAAAATCCTGAAACTTGCTCTGAAACCATGGTGACATACTAGATTGATTTCTAGACTGACCATCTTCCAAAAAGGCAGATAGGTTATCGACTTCTTGGGTCTCAATAGACTTTGACATAGCTAACGGAGTCACATTAAAGGGCTTTGAAATATCTGAACCTAGTCGATCAAATTCAACCATCTCGGACCAACTCTTAGAATCTACATCTTGCACCACCACCCTATCCCACTCGGATTGTAGCTCTAAAGGCCTCAAAGAATTTCCTGAATAATCCATGGCATTAAGCTTGTCCAAAATAGAGCCCTTAAAAAAGCTTGAAGGCTATCTCTTGATCTCCATCAGCACCACCACTCTCTTCCCATCACCGAGTTCTAAAACCCACTTGTCCGAGAAGCCTCTTGATTTATTCAAGTCCACAGCATTATCAAATAAAATTGGCTTGATCTGTTGCTGTACCAGCGCACTATCGACATCGGAATTAGACTCCGAAACCACCATCTCGTAGTTACGCACCTCATTGATCAGAACTGGTTCTGAAAGAGGGGTGGGAGCTGGATTCAAAACTTGTGGTTCCAGAAAATCAAAACTAACCTTTAGGTTTTGGATTGCAGACTCAACTTTGCCAATATCAGAGCATGCAACATCATTGGCAACGGAGGAAATCACCACCATGTTCACCGGCACCACCTCGCTAGGGATATGAGAATTGGGGTCAGCGAGACGCTCGGCACATTTGGGAGCAATACTGAAGGACTTCTCACGTGATTGTGTTGTAAAGAAGAGGCTGGCTGCTGGGCTTTGGGCTTTTGAATAGACCCATTATGGCCCATGAAGCTGCCACGAGGCTTCCAAGCAGGTTTTAATATGGGCCTGTTCTCTGTAGCAGGAGTTGGCTCTTTAGTAGGAGCTGGCTGGCCACTGGGCTTTAAGCTCACTTCCTTGACCTTTGAAAAAATAACACCCCACTTCCCCTCAAACCCATGTTCCACACAAAAACAAATATCCAAGGTCAACTTACCTTTAATACCGTTAGTAACAATTCCATTTATAACCAACGTAACTTCTGCCCCAAACCCAACAGTTTCTTTTCCAGGTAGATCATTGCTGAAATCGCATTGATTTCCAGTAGAATTTGGAATTTTCAAATTTTGAAATTCCGAAATTTTCTCCTTCTCTTTATTCACAAAACCATAGTTTCTCTACTGCCCCTCTGGCATCACCATAGTAGGATGCTTGTGTTTACTGTTTCTGATTCAAACAATTCCATAGTTTTTCTGCTGCCCCTCCTGTACCACCACAGCAGGATGCTTGGGTTCACCGTTTCTAATCCCGGAATGTCCCTGTCAGAGAAGAGAATCTTCTAATGTCTTCGTTAGGTGAAGACCAAATCTGCCCCATCCTCTTCCCAATTTTCCTTCCGGTATCACTATGGACCTTTACGCCGTCCATGAATGAGTTCAAAAATAAGCAAAAAATTTCTACGAGCACTGGACCCCAACTGAACAATAAAATCTTATCTCCTTCCCTAAACGTTCTAGAAAACTGCACAGGTGATTGTTTAGACGCCAACTCTTCCATGTTAAACAACAGCCTCTTGGCTCTCTCCTTCCCCAAAGTGACAAAGCGTGAAGAATCTCGACCTTTTTCAAGAATATGTAATAGATAAAAAGTACCACCTTCTTCGACAGAAAATTCAAAAGTGGACCCTCACAAAATAATATAATAAAAAACAACAATTGGACAGAGCAAAAATCTGTGACTAATCCAAGGTAGTCAGGCCTCCTCCCCACTATTCTAACATACCATAAGCTTTAGTTTTTTGGAGATCTTTTTCTTGATTCATAAGCTAGTTTGTACCAGTCACATTGTAATCAATCATGACCAGTTCACATACTTATCTGATCCAATGAATGGATTGAACCCAGCAATAAAAAAAAAAAAAAAAATTTGAAAGGATTGAGTTCAAAAAGAGGGAGAGACTGGAACGAAACTGAACCTGAACTGATTCACTAGCATGGGGACTCACCTCTAGTGATTCTCTCCCTATGTTTATTAATTCTCTCCTTTGTAATTAGTATTTTCTTTGTATTTTTTATACCTATTCTCTTTCTGTACTGATGTACTCTTTAATCTTTAATCTTCTTTATGCCCTTGCATGAGGTAGTTTTTTTATTTTTATTTTTTATGAATATAGATCTTTCTTACTCATCCAACAAAAAAAGTGTATGCATCTCAAGTGTATGCATCTCAACGGACAAACAACTTAGATGTAATTATTGAAGAAACTAATAAACAGAATTGGAATCAGAATTGTATTCCTACTTCTACGTGACTTGATGTGCCTATTTGTAATATATCCTCTGCCCCTGCTTGTAAGAAGGTGGATGGTGTTGGTACAGGTCTTAAGTTTAAATCGTATCAGGCCAGGAAAGAATAAAACAATAAAATAAGAGCTGTGTTTTGAATGACATTATATCATTTTGAACTGGCCTATTTAAAGCACATTGAGTTACTTTTGCCAAAGCATCATTATTTTATTCGGATTCTTTGGAACTTAGTAAACATACCAAAACAAACTGTATAATTGGCTGAAACAGAGAAAAAAAAAAGGTTAATTTTGGAATTTCTATTTGATTTGAAATAACAAAAATTGGTTCCTGTTTGCTAACAACATGTCCAAATGTAATGGAAACAGGCAAGTATTTGACACAGATATTGGTTTCTCTTCAAAAGGTTTCCATGCCACATTGATTAGAGATGATATGGTATGCTAACTTTATCATATTTTTGTTGTAGCATGCAGCTTATCCAGATTTGGACAGGTCCACCTCTTTCTTTGGTGTATATGATGGTCATGGAGGTTAGCATTGAGTTATATATAATTTTTGTGTTTATCCATATTTTCTTCCTAGCTCATTACAAACGTCTTCCAATTCAAGTTGGTTTTCAAATTGAAGTTTCTGTTCCTTTTTGGATGCTGTTGGCATCGTTTTAAAATTAAATCTCATTACTACTTGGTTTTAAAGATTTCACCAGTTAGTTGATCCTTTTCACACTATTTCACATGACATGCACATCCCCACCTATGTTACATCAAAATAGTACGTTACACATCAATGTGAATGTCATCTTAAGAGTGCAAAATTGTTCATTACAAGCGATGGATGCATTTTTTTGGAGTTACTGTGGTGTTCTGCTCATCTCCAAGAAATCAACATGTCAGAATTGGGTGGGTTTTATTCCATTGTTTACCCTTATGTGCCTCCTCTTCTGCTGTCATTACAATAAAATTCCATAGAAGTCATGAGAGATATCATGATATAAATTGTGGGACTTCTGATTTACCATGTAAGTAGATGGAAAAAAAGTATATGCTACTATGGGCATTCTACTATTGGCATAATATAATATGTGTGGTATGGAGAGATGGTGTTGAAGGATTTATTTTCTGATATATATATTTTAAATAGCTGATGATAATGATGCTTCTATAGTCCCTTATATATATAGGGAGAAGAGGGAGCAAAAATTCAAATCATAGTTTTGTGAGAGATATACAAGATTGGAGTCAGGAGTCACTGGATTCCTTGTTTGAGTCGTTATGCCCTAATAATCCTTGTTTGATAGTGGCATGATTCTTGTGGCATGCTTCTGTTTTTTTGTAAAAAGCATTTTCTTAGTGCCTGAGGTCATGTTCAATTGAGTTTTTAAGAGATGCACCAGTGTTTGCTGAGGAACATCTTTACCTAGTATTTTTTCTTAATAACTTAGTGCTTCAAAGCCTTAATGCAGCCATGGAACACTAATTTGTTGGTACTTTAATATTTTGTCCATTAAAGATTTATTTTATTGGGTCAATGTGTGAAGTCCAACTAAAGCCAATGTCATATGTTTTAAATGTTTAGTTATAGGCATTCTAGGGTTAAAAAAATTTTAATGTGGTTTTTATTTTACAAGTTGTGGTATTGTAACTCCTACGAATTAAGGTTATTTTGTTAATTTAGTATATTCTAGAATTATCTAGGAGATTCTGATTCTTAAGTATCTTAGTTATGACTTAAATTTCCTCTATTCTTCTTAAATATCTTTCTGTCCGTCTGTCACTCACTGTTTCTCTCTTGGTGGACAAAGTGGAGAGGGATGGTTGCAAACTAGTTCTGGTCTTGTGTTGTTCTCAATGTAGTCCATTTATTTTTTCAGGTAAAGTAGTTGCTAAGTTCTGTGCCAAGTATCTTCACCAACAAGTGCTTAAGCATGAAGCATATTTAGCTGGAGATTTAGGTATTTCTGTACAGAATTCTTTTCTCAGGTAAATTCATTTCTAAATTAAATTTCAATTGTTAATTATTGGCAGATGCCTCTATTGTAATTGTAGACCACAAGTAGTAGGGAAGGTTTCTTATACCTGTAAGATGTTAAGAACATCTCAGGAATCTAAATGCAGGCTGTCAATCTGCCAACAGCCTTTATTGCCAAATCTTTTCAATGACTTAAATGCCCATAAATATGATCATTAGTGATTGTTCTATGATATACTAACTTTATTGTTATATTTAGTGCGGTGCCATTTTTCTATATATATATTCTGTTAATCTATTTTTGAGATTAGAAAGTATTTAAGTATCATCCTTAATATTAGATAATTAGAAATAATAAAATTAAATAGGGGGAAGGAAAGTACATAGATTTCTGGCACCATGGTAATGTTCCATGCATTGATAATCTTCATGGTTAAAAGGGGGGGGGGGGGGGGGGGTGTGTTTGGGTTTAGTCCGGTGGGTTTCTCTGTCTAATATTTGTTCACTTTTATTTTTCTTTATTTTAACTTTCTTGCTTTGGATTGGATTAGAATGGATGAGATGATGCGTGGGCAAAGAGGATGGAGAGAATTAGCGATATTGGGAGATAAAATGGACAAGTTCTCTGGTATGATAGAAGGGTTGATATGGTCTCCTAAGGGCAGTGAAGTTAATGACCATATTGATGATTGGCCTTCTGAGGAGGTAAATCTGTTTATGAATTGAAGTTACTATGTTTTTTTTTCCTAATTCATTTTATCCTTGTTGGAAACTTCTTTAATATTTATGTCTATCTTGTGAAATTTTGAAATATTGAACATGTATTCTTGCATAACAAGTCACATGTGACATCGTTTTTGCATTAAACAAACCGTATTTTGTCCATTTTGTTAAATTTTATGCAATTATATTTCTGATTTTGACAATAGGTAGATTTTTAGAAACTGAAGTTTTTGACTTAATATATTTTTCTGGTGCTTGTCCCAATATTTTCTTTGAAAAGTGCCTTAAGCTTTTTGATTTAGCCATATGGCTGAATTTTTTGTCAGTATGCACACATTTATGATAAATCCAAGGTTTAAAGTCAGTGCATGGGAGCTGTAACAGTCTATAAAGTGAATGTGTGAACTTGAAATCTGATTGAAGATTGCAGAATACTAGGTCGGAATTTGGAAGCTTAATTCAACAAGAAATATATGGAAGATTTTTACTGCTATTATCTAAAATATTTGTGTTGTGAAGTTTTTGGTTGAACAGTTGAAGTTCTAAATGATTTTCTCTTTCACCAACATTGAAAATAACACTGATAGATTCTTTTATGCTTTGCTCTGTTTGTTTTGTGAAAAATGTATTTCACATTTTATATAAACAACAAACCACCAAAAATAAACTTCTCACTATAAATGTTTTTCCCTATGATAACTTCTCTCTCTATAGACTGGCCATTCACCAACCCTAAATTACCTATTTCTACTCAAATCAGTTATTTTCCCACTTAAATTTTCAGGTGAATTTGAAGTTGGGGTCTATTTTCCCATTTGAGGTTCCCAAAGAACGAAGATAGAAAAATATTTTCTCATTTGGGGTTGGTTTTCATGAATGAAAGTTTTTGGTCATATGATTATTTGGAATTATTAAGAAACTTTAATGATTTTCCATGTGAACAAAAATAGAAAATGTTTTCAACCGCGTTTTCAAGATCGCAACCAAACACAAGATAAAAAGTCAGTTTTCTAGGAAATGAATCTTTTTCCAAAAAACATTGGAACGAATGGAGTGTCAGATTCACATATCTATAATTGGAAATCCCCTTTTTTTTATCTTTCCCTTTGGTGTTTGATATTTCAATTCTCTTTGGTGTTTGAATATCTGTCTCAACTGTAAGCATCTTCCATTTTTCTAGTATAACTTTGTTGATGGTTTTGACATATTGGTTAAGATAACAAATTAGGTTATTGGTTGTCTGGATGATCCCATAGCGATCAGTTTAGGTTTGGTTTTGCTTAGTATTTCAGTTCCATGCACAAGCTTTTGAAGCCTGGCACATTTGGCTCATAATGAAATGCAACAAACATGTTGGGCTATTTTTTTTTTTTTTTTGATAAGTAAAAAGAGAATATTATTAATAAAAGAATAGCAAGAAAAACACACAAAGTTCATGGTAGTGAACAAAGGAAGAAAGAAACAAAAAGACAAAAGCAGCCATTAAGTTATACTAATAGAGGAAAGAAAATCCAAAAGGGTGGAACAATTTGAATAGCCCCAACAACGAGACCAATCGAAGAGGGTCTGCTGGCAATGCTCTAATAACTGAACCACCGTTTTCTCCTTATCCTCAAAAGACCAACGATTCCATTTAGTCCAAATAGTCCACATTAAACATCCTAGAACCAAATCCCAAATATCTGAGCTACGCTTCCCAAAACAATGATACCAACAAAATAATAAGTCCACAACTGAACCCGGCATGACCCATTCCAACCCAAACAACCGAAGCATATACATCCACAAAGAACGAGCTATCGGACAAAAAAGTAATAGGTGATCTACAGATTCCGCATTACAACAACACAAACAACAACGATTCGCCAAAAGACGACCACGAAGCATAAGGTAATCCAAAGTTAGAATCTGACCATGGGCTGTTGTCCACATAAAAAAAGCGACCCTTTTAGGAACCTTAACTTTCCAAATTCCTTTCCAAGGGAAAGTGGAAGGAGCTACATTACGAATCTTATGATAAAAGGACCGAGTATCAAACTTTCCACTGCCATTAAGATCCCAACAAAGCCTATCACACCCTCCTCCCCTAGGAATTCGAGTATGGATGAAATGAAGAAAGGAGTAGGAAACCGCCAGCTCCCAATCATTGAAGTCCCTGTGAAAACTAAAACTCTACACTCTATCATTATCACCCACAGGAGTGCTTAACACCTCAGAAATACAAGCCTCCTTATTAGCTGAACACAAAAATAACTGAGGATAAAGAGTTTTGAGGGGAACATCACCAGTCCACTTATTATGCCAAAAAAGAATACGAGAACCATCCCCCACCAAAAAGAGAAATGCTTAGCGAAAGTTTCCCACCCTTCACTAATACTCCGCCATAACCCACAACCATGAGCCCTACTACAAGCTCTAGTGCACCAACCCCCTTTTCTTTCCCCATATTTCATGGCAATGACCCTTCGCCATAGATGCGAGGTTTCATGGCCATACCTCCAAAGCCATTTCCCTAATAGGGCCTAATTAAAAGGCACCAACTTCCGAATTCCTAAACCACCCAACTCACGCGGTAAACAAACCTTTTTCCAAGCCACCAAAGGATATTTGAAACACTCAACTGATGAACCCCACAAAAAGTTCCTTTGGATGCATTCCAATTTAGACGCCACAGATTTAGGGATGGTAAAAAGGGAAAGGTAAAATGTCGGAAGGCTTGAAAGGGTACTTTCCAGCAAGGTGAGTCTACCACCCTCTGACAAGTAAAGCCGCCTCCAACCTGAAAACTTCTTTTCCATCTTCTCAAGGATCGGATTCCAAATAGAGGCTGTTTTATACGAAGTACCCAATGGCATACCCAAGTAAATCATAGGCAAATTGCCCACCCTACATTGAAGGATATTAGCCAAATGCTGAATGTCATGCACCTCCCCAATAGGGACAATTTCGCTTTTCCCCGCATTCACCTTTAGACCAATAAAAGCTTGGAAGCAAGTCAAAACTAGCCTAATAGAAAGAATTTGCTCTTTAGAGGCATCACAGAAAAGAATGGTATCATCAGCAAATAGGAGGTGAGAAACCCGGATACCAGTAGAATTAACAGGACCCGCATGAAAACCCTGAATGAAACCCCCTTCCTCAGTTTTCTTCAGGATACGACTTAAAACCTCCATGATCAACAGAAAGAGAAGGGGAGACAAATGATCGCCTTGTCTGAGGCCTCTAGAGCTACCAAAGAACCCAGTAGGAGATCCATTAACAGGAACTGAGAAGCGAACAGTAGAGACACAAGTCTCTAGCCATCTCCTCCATCTATCCCCAAATCCTATTCTCTCCAATAGATAAAACAAAGCATCCCAATTCACATGATCGTATGCTTTCTCAATGTCTAGCTTACACACCACCCTCGGAATACGACATTTCAGTCCACTATCTAGACATTCATTAGCAATAAGCATTGAATCCAAAATCTGTCTACCACCAACAAAAGAATTTTGTGACTCCGAAATAAGATTAACTAGCACCCGCCTCAATCTGTTAGCTAAAACTTTAGACAACAGCTTATACACACTGCCCACTAGGTTGATAGGCCTAAAATCTTTGATATTTGCAGGATTAATTTTTTTTGGGAATAAGAGATAAGAAAGAAGCATTCAGTGACCGTTCAAACTCTGAGCTCCTATGGAAATGATCAAAGAATGCTATAACATCTACTTCCACTACACTCCAGCATTTTTGAAAAAAAGCCATAGTGAAACTGTCAGGTCCTAGGGCTTTATCACCCTCCATCTCATGAAGAACCTTTACCGCTTCCTCCTTAGAAAAATCTCTCTCTAATTCAAGCCGCTCATCCTCCTCAATTCTAGCAAACTCTAAACCGTCCATAGAAGGGCGCCAAGAAACTGACTCAATGTACAACCTCTGATAAAAATTGACCACCCTAGACCGCACCTCTTCTTCCTCCTCATAGAGGACTCTATCCACCTCTATACTCCGAATATGATTAGTTCTTCTATGGGAGTTTGCAACTCAATGAAAGAAGCGAGTATTATTGTCCCCCTCCTTCACAAATAAAATCCGGGACTTTTGTCTCCAAGAAATCTCCTCCAAAGAGGTAAGGTGAGCAATCTCTTCTTTAATGTGAGAACGACTATTGCTCCTCCTGAGAAAGACCAGACAAGTCCTCCCTAGCATCCAAACCTAGCAATTCAGATAAGAGACATTTTTTCCTAAAGGCCAGATCCCCAAATTCCTCCTTATTCCACTTTTTCAAGTCCTCTTTAAGAGTTTTTAATTTACAAGCCAGAATAAAACTAGGAGAACCCGAAAAGCGATACCCATTCTACCAATGCCGAACCCTTTCTACAAAACCTTCTTCTTTCAACCACATATTCTCGAATTTAAAGGCACTCTGACCTCTTTTAACATTACCCGCCACCACCAAAAGAGGGCAATGGTTAGAAACTACCCGAGGGAGAACTCTTTGAGACACGTTTCCAAAGTGATCTACCCAATCCATAGATACCAAGGTTCTATCAATTCTTGACATGCAAGCAGACCCCGAATCTTTAAACCAAGTGAACGAAGCCCCGTCAAGGGGTAAGTCCACAAGGTAATTAGCCTCAATGAAGTCTGAAAAAGCAAACATAGCTAGACTAAAAGCCTCACAACGAAGTCTCTCACTCGCGTATCGAATGATATTGAAGTCCCCAAAAACACACCAAGCCGTATTCCACCTGGTGTGCATCCTCGAAAGTTCTTCCCACAGAGCACCTCGCAAATTATCCTCATTAGGCCCATACACTCCTGAACGAGCCCTTACAAAATCATCTGCAACCCCTTTCAGTAACACATTAACAGAATACAGACCAACAACACAATCAACTTATTCAAAAACTCTCTTGTCCCAAACCACTAACACACCCCCTGCTGTATTGATTGCATCTAGAACAACCCAATCCAGGAACGGACTACCCCAAAGGCTCCGAACAACCGAAGAATTTAAAGAAGACATCTTAGTTTCTTGAAAGCAAACTATATCACACTTCCACTCCTTGAGAAGAGTATGCTAGCAAGGAAAGACAACTGTGTAAACAGCAAAAATGCCGTTAGGACTTGTAAAAATATGAGTAACCATAACTGCTTTAGGAAGCATTATGAGATTGATACTTGAAGGACATTTGAAGCATTTATAAGCAATTATGATAGTAGTGCATAATGCTCAATCTTTGCAATGATTAGTTAGAGCCTTTGGTTTAAAAGGAATAGCTGCTTGTGTGACATTATTAGTGCTTCTGGTGGGTAATTTTAAGGTAGTTGAATTTGTTTTTCTGAATCTTTTTTTTTTTTTTTGGTTCCTGGTGGATCCTTTTTCGTTCACTATGTTTTTGGGCATCTTTGTAATTTGAATTTTCTGAGTCTATAAAAATGGATAGATTTTGAGCCAAAAAAGGACATTGCAGACGTGAAGATGCCAGCAGGAATGCCTGCACAAGGTCAAGCTTGATTGCTAGGCCTTGGGGTGTGCTTCCTCAAGGTCTTAGGATTTTCCAATGCACGGTTCTTGCGGGTGGGATCGTGCATCCAGGACTTTACTCGACAGTGTTGGGTCCAAAGGGTCCTACCTTGAAGAGATTCCCTGTCATTAAAAAAGAAAATGATGCAGCGGGAATGGTCGCCTATTCAATAATTATTTTACTGGGTCCTCATGTGAAGTCCAATTGAAGTGAAAGTCATTCCCTTTTAATGGTCTAAGTATGAATCTTTTAGGGTTAAAAGAGTTTTTAATTTGGGTTTTTATTTTATTAGTTATGGTCAGTTTTGTTTTGAGGGGCAAATCTGTAATTTCCGCAATTCCTGCAAACTAAGGGTATTTTGGTAATTTAGTTGAGTTTAGAATCTTCTAAGGTATTCTAAGTATCTTAGGTTTATTTACTTTGGGTCCAAGTTAGTATTTATCAGGTTTTATTAGTAGTCTTAATACTAGTATGAATCCTATTATTACTAGGACAACTAAGAGTTTTTATATACATATTGTGCTCAATGTATTCGAAGAAAATAGATTGAATTGATTAATGAAATTAAGTGTTTTGGGCAATTTGCACGTTGGCTTTTGTTGTTTCTTTCTCCTTCTCACACAGCCCCTAAACATCCCTAACTTCTCTCTAATTCTTCTTCTTTCCTAACCCTAAATCCACCACAACTAAAAGTTGACAAATCCCTAATTTGTCCTACATCACCTCTCCTATTGCATTGTAATTTTTATAACGATGCTATAAAAGCTCACTGTTTCTGCAAATATTGTAGTATTTTGAAATATAAAATTCCTGGAAATATAGCAAATTTATTTTTTATAAAATAATTTAATTATGTAACTGCAATTTGAATAATATAGAGTGTTAATGTTGCAAACTAGGGGCCTCTAAGTTTCACTGACCAAATTCTAAAATCACAGCTTGTGTAAAGATCATCAGCTACTCTTGTATAGCAAATTCATTTTTTATAAAATAATTTAATTATGCAACTGCAATTTGAATAAATATGAAGAAATTTTATGTTGCAAACTAGGGGCCTCACTCTGACTATCATGGACCAAATTCGGGAAGCACAGCTTGTGTAGCAATCATCCAAAACAACCAAGTTGTTGTTGCAAATGCCGGTGATTCTCGTTGTGTAATGTGCAAAAAGGGTCAGGTATCCATTTATCTTTTGAGGAATTTCAAAATATTTTTCTGCAAGTTTTTCTATATGAGATCTTTACAAGGCTGCATCATGCTCTTCTGTTAGACCTGTATTAGCCAGTATACATATGCATAGTAGAGTATTATTACTCATAATAGGGCCACTCTATTGTAATTGACAGGTGGCAGTTTAGTTAGAGTGGTTAGCCTAACTAAACTAAGTGATCAGTTGGTTAGAATCAGTTAGTTTGGGTCTGCAACTTGCATATATTGGAAAGAACAGATTGTATTACACATTGATGAATGAATTGTTGTTTGGTTATTCTCTTCCTCTCTCTCTACTCTCTCTAAGTTCTGCTATGGAGGCCAAGGTTCCCTCGAAGTAACCTACCAAAATTCCCAAAATCATTCCAGTTCTTAACATCTTCTCCAATCTGTGAACTGAAATAACCGGGAGAGCGAAATAACCTGGGTAGTCAATCTGTATATATACTTTTTATTTGTCTTTTAGTTCTGTAATGTAATTGCTAAGACAACTAAGTGGCAGTTGTTATTAATATTGACTATTACACTTTTTGCATTCTCTTGGGATATGTATTTGATTTATTATCAAATGGGTGCTAAGGTCTAATTGATTGGAATCTCTAAAGTGCATGAAGGACAACACATATGACTTGGAGCTGGTTGTAAGATTTGTATGCTACACACCTATTGTTGGACAAGTATCCACCAAAGATTGTTAGAGGACCATATTGTTAATTTCTACTAGTATTTTAAATTTTTCCTTAAAAACATGTGATAAATTACTGATTGTCCCAAAAGTTTAAGCAATTAGGAAATCGTAAATTTAATCGATTAATCTAAAACTACTCATACATGTGCGCGCATAAACTACTGTTATTAAGTGGTTCCTAACATGTGGGAATTTTTTAACTGAGAGGTAAGGTGGAGATGGGAGTTTGAACCCAAGACCTCTTGCTTTGATATCACAAAATATTACCAATTGTCCGGAAAGTTTAAGCTATTATGCAATGTTGAATTTAATCATTTAGTCTAACACCATGCATGTGCACACTGCACACACACACGTACAGAATCCATTCTTAAAAACAAAGAAACATGACCTCTACACTTAGGCTGGGTGCATTCCTTCCTGCATATCGATACAAGACAGTTAGGTGTGCCGAGGTCCTATGAGGCTGTTTACTTAAATGCAACACATTTCATTTGCCATAGGGTATTGGAGGAAATTTGGACAAAAAATGATTGCTCTTGCATCCTAAAATTGTAAGGAGAATCTCAGATTTAGATACTTTCTTGCCTCTGCCCCTATGTGCTCGGTTTTTGCATGAGAGTCCATGTAATGCTTTATGAAACGCTCATGCAGGCATATAATTTGTCTGAAGATCACAAACCCGATCTTGAGCTTGAGAAAGAAAGGATTCTGAAAGCTGGTGGTTTTATACAATTTGGTCGAGTCAATGGAAGCTTGAACTTGGCAAGAGCTATTGGTACCTAAAGTTTTCTTAAACTTGATCTTAATATTAAGTGGAAGAAATAAGATTTTTTTTGTTTGTTTTGTTTTTAACAAATCTTTTATGCCAATTTCTTTTGTTTACAATTCTGATTGTTGCAGGAGATGTGGAATTCAAGCAGAACAGATCTTTGCCAGCTGACAGGCAGATTGTTACGGCCAACCCGGACATAAAAACTGTATGTAGCATATGGACATCTGTAGTTTTTGTGCAGATTGGGGTGAAGATTTGTGAAATTATATTTTGATAAATAAAAATGCATTTAGTTCTTAGTTTAGTTCTTAGGTGTACTTTCTCATTTCTTTTTCTTTTTCCTTTACTTCTCTTATGGTAAAGGTATGTCCTTTTCACTTTGTCTTGAATGAATTTACTACTTTTTGATAAGTAATAATTTTATTAGAAAAAAAATCAAGTTCACAGGTGGTATACTAGATGTAAATACAACTAAGAATTAAAAGAACAATAATCAATAAACTCCAAGTTCGAGAAAGAAAACTTCCCAAGGCCAATAACCACTGGAACAAAGTCCTCATAAAATGCAATCTCAGATCTAAAGCTAACATCTCACACCGGTCAAAATTTCTGGCATTTCTTGCCCTCCATATACAACTACATCAAGCAATGAGGAATGGCCTTCCAAATCTCCCCATCATGATGCTGCCCAAAATGGCGTTGTGAACTCGCTAGTAGATCAACAATTCTCCCAGGCATCACTCACTAAGCCCCAGAAAGTGCAGACACCATATCTTACAACTCCCTGGCAATAGGGCAGTGCATTATCAAATGATCCACTCTCTCTCTCTGTTCCTCTTACACATACAAAACCAACTCACAAGAATAATATTACACTATCTCAAATTCTTTGCTGTTAGAATTTTCCCTAATGAAGTAGCCCATATGAAGGTCACTTTTGTTGGGGCTATAGGAAAAATGCTTTGCCAAGGGAATATCTAATCCACCTTAGGGGCTAATGCTCTGTAATAAGTTTGGACTTCAAAACCCTTGGAAAACAATAAATAGATGGCCTCCAGCATAATTTATCATCTCTACAGTCTTGCACTTCTATTGAATACAGTAAATCCAAAAACAGTGAAAGTGACTCCAATTCCCATTCCTGACCTGCCCAAGTAAAATTGAGCTCCCAATGAATGGAGCCATTGTGTAATCTCATATGATCTGCCACTAAGGCTTCCTTATCCTGAGCACTTGAATGAATTTACCACTTATTAGAAAAAAGGGGGGGCAAGTGTTGATTGTTTTGCTGCATATACCATTGTCACTCCATATGTTCCAGTACTTTGAAGAAAGTGTGGGATTTTGTGGCTTTGAGAACATCATCATATTGCTTACTTCTTGCCATCTTGTTTTTCTGACATCATGATTGGGACATGTTCTTAAGGGATTCTTCTTCCCATGCTCTATTTTGATATCTTTGGTTCTCCTTGAACTAGGTTGAGCTTTGTGATGAAGATGAGTTTCTTGTTCTAGCTTGTGACGGGATTTGGTAAGTTGGTTTCCATATTTAATTATAATTGAACTTCCTATTGAGAAATCAGGTTCACTTATTAATATTTTTTTTTTCTTTCCAAATATTCTGTCCTTTGTGAAATCTTTTCTAAATGCTTTAGGGTTAATATTAGAAACTATATTTGATAATTTGAATTCAAAGTGGGACTCCAAATCTGGATGAAACTGTATGAATTTGGTGAAAATGTAGATGGTCTTATGTGTATTATGATAAGCTAGTCTTTAGGTTTTTGGTACTGCTTTACTGGTTTTGTTGGCATCCAGTGCAAAAGGGCATTGGATGATTTTGAAGTTCATTAGTGAGGTAGAAATCTACTTCTTGGATTGCATTGGCAGGAATCAGTTGTGATAACTCATGTTCATTACTAATGACTTTTATGTTATGGTTCATAATTTTGTGGGCATCATTTTAGCTTCTAAATTCATTTGGGCCATCTATTGTTTTTATTTTCAAATTTTCAATTATATAGAAAAGTTGGTATTGGCAATTTGACGCCTAATTTAAATTAGAATATTCGTCTGTGGACTTTATAGTGGTGGAATGGTTCTGCAGGTGAATGTCATAATTGGACATTAATGTAATGGAGAACATTTTTTTGTGCATACTCTAATAGAATTATCGATACTCCGTCTTTTGTTTAAAAGCCTAAACATTGAAGGACTTCGAGGAATATCTATTCGAATGTAAAAATGCCGGCTTCCTCAAATTGATAGTGTTAGAAATTTTCTTTGCTTTGTGGCAGTATTTTAGAGATTTGTTCCGATACTTGAATCAAATTTGAATTTATGGGCTCGTAAACCTTTTACTTGAGTATATATCTGTACTGTTAAATCAGATTGTAAAGTCTCTGATGGTTGAATAAGAAATTTGGGGTTCAATCCCCGCCTACACCAAAAAAGCCGATTGATGTCTTAGTCTGATGATAAAGAGTACAATCATCAGAATTGGACGTCATAGGTTTAAATTCTTTAAAAAAAAAGTTTACCACTTAGTTAATTTTAAATATTTTGTCTAATTGTAACTACCCATCCAATTCTTGTATGAGAGGGATAGAGAAAGGTAACTGTAAGGGCTGGGATCTTTGGTCATGGGAGGAGGTTTTGATAAATGGAAGGGAGAGGAAAAGTGAGGTAAGGACATTTGTGGCCTGTTTCAATCTTCTTGCCGAGTCCTTGTGATGTACGGTCATTAAGAAAAGAAGTCTATAAGCTTTAGATCACCTAAAACAACCTTTTAAAACACACATTGTGACAGTGTTAGGAGCACCATTGGACAAGGATTAGCTTCGATTTTCCATTGAAGCCTATGTATTTTAGCGGGAGACAAGGGGAGAATCTCTTCTTTGTTGTTTATTCAAGCTCACCCTAAGTTCTTTAGACAACTTTTAACCAAAGGCTAAATTGTTATTGATAATAGAATTCCAGTTATTATGTTAATCTCATAATCTTCTATTTATAAGAAGATAACTTGATGCAGCAAAATAATACCCTAGTATGAAGACCAAGGTGGCTGCAACTCTTATGGCAAGTAACAGCAGCGGCTTGCGGCCTTGGTGCATTTTATTGTGGCAGGCTGGCAGCAGCCTGTCAGTTAGCAGCTGGAGTAGTGTCTAGTCATTTGTAGTAGTAGTTGAACTTCCTGTATTGTAATGTATGCTTCATCTTGATGAATAAACTGTTAATTTCGTCTTTGGTTTTCTTTTCTTTTCTTTCTTTGTTATATTTCAATAAAAAAAAAAAAATTAGGGTAAATTGCAAATTACACCTCTAAAGTTTGGAGGTGTTCGGACTTTATACCTTGAAGTTTCAGAAATTGAATTTTGCTCCCTAAAGTTTAGAAGTGTTTGGATTTTACACCTGGACTTTTCAGTATTTGGATTTTATTCCCTAAAGTTTGGGGGGCTTGAATTTTACAACCTAACTTTTCAGAATTTGGATTTTACCCTCTAAATTTTAGAGGTGTTTGGATTTTACTGCCTAAAGTTTGGGAGTATTTAGATTTTACACCCTTTAGGGGATAAAATCCAAATTCTAAAACTTTTGGATGTAAAATCCAAATACTCCCAAACTTTCGAGTTGTAATTTGCAATTTACCCAAAAAATTAAATTTGACATGGGAACATAGTTGGAAAATTTGATGTTGACTTTTTGGATAACATGTGAAGAAAGCAGTATCATCATTTTCTTGTAGTATACAATGAGGATGTTAAATTCAGAACCTGATCAAAGGCTATCCTTTTTTTTTTTTAATTTTTTTTTTAAAAATAATTTTAGAAGAATAATATTACTACTTGAACAATACAACAACTAGAACAAGGCCTTAGCCCCAAAACTATTGACGTTGGCTATGGATTCTCTAACAAGCTAATTGGATTAATCACATTTTTCTTCTTTACCAGTCTATGATATTCTATCATTATACAAAATCACATACTCTGTCACTTTTTTTTTTTTTACTACTACTACTACTAGGGTCATTTTACCTTTTGATGTGTGATCCCAACTGTCTAATACTCGTGAATTTTAGCATGCATTTTGAATTTCTGTTAGTTTTCTGTTCTGCTAGTTGTGATGAAAACCCTGACTCTCTTGCACTAGGGATTGCATGACAAGCCAACAACTAGTGGACTATGTACGGGAACAGTTGAAGACTGTAAGTATTTTTTTTATTCTGTTCTCAGATTACTGAAAATAATATGCATAGAAGTAACATAGATTTCGATCAAATTATGCAGGAAAGTAAACTTTCAGCTGTATGTGAGAGAGTGTTTGACAGGTGTTTGGCACCTTCTGCTGGTGGTGAGGGATGTGACAATATGACCATGATTTTGGTTCAGTTCAAAAAGCCTGTTGATTTAGATGCTTCTGTTGGCGAGAAGATTCAAAAGGAGCAGCCTTTGTCATCTGATCTACGGTCTGAAATGGAGACTGATAGAAGTTCAGTGGAGACTGAATCGAAGTAGCTGGGTCTCTTTATGCTTACCAATATTGCTACACATTTTCTTGCAAGTTGAAGCTGTGGAGTGCACTGGAATTACTGGATTCGGATTCATTTAGAAAGTGACTTCTGATCACGTGGCTGTAAATGTTCAAAGATATTTCTAATAGTGGCTTAGCTACTTGAGTTCTGTACATGTGTCTGGGTCTCTAGATTTTAAGAGACTTACTATAATTTGTCCAAGATCAATGGTCAGTTATTGTATGACAAGAACGGCATAAACTTTAACAGGTTTTTTTTTATATTAAGAGTCTACCATTGTAATTAGGAAAAATGAGATGATCAAGCATTATGGAACACGCCATCTGCTTCAAGGAAAGACCGATGAGGAAGTTTTATATAATCTAGTGCTTCTTCTCACACTCTAGTTGATACTTACCAGCTATAGATGATTAATTTTTAGTTAAATAATTCAGGCCATGAGGTATTTTGAATCTATGATGCTCGGCAACAATTGTAGAGCATCTTAATTGGTGGGGAAGCTGCTGGGTGTACACGTGTGAGTAAAGTCATATATTAAATAATGATGAGAAGAATGATTGGTTAATATAACATAGTTGAGCTCATATCTGTTGGGCTTTGGTTTTTTGGGTTAAGTGTATCATTATATGTTGTACTAATACTCAAGGAGTAGGTTTTTCTCTCAAACAAGTGGTATTAGAGTCTATTGTAGTGTGAGGCAGTGGGGATGGAATATTGCATCAAGCAAGCCTATAAATTCCACAAATGATTTTGGAAAAAGGCATAATGGTGCTAGACAATAGCGAGGTGCAAGGTTTCCATGAATAAAAGATGTGCGGGTTGACAAGTGAAGACCCATGGATGATGCATTAGTGAAGGGAAAACCTCATAAGGCAAAGGAGAGAGTACGATTTATTTATGGCCCACGGAGAGTTCTTGAAACCTATATGGAGACAGACTCATGTGTGTAAAGTTTCATATTAATAATGTAGAGAAGGATGGGTGATTAATATAATATAGTTTAGTTTATACCTATTTGGCTTGCCTTTTTGGGTTAAGTTATTTATTTATTTATTTTAGCTATTTATTTTTATGTTATATTAATACTTAAGGAGTCTACCTCTCTAAGGAGTTTATCTCCCTAACAGAAGGGTTTAAAACTTGTCTTGTGCATAATAGAAAAAGTGCATAATTTTACATATTTTTGCTCAATATTGTGCATATCCATTATTGCTACAGTAACCGTGGATATTTCCACTGTTATTATAGCTTTCTATTTGATTTTTTTTCTCTCTCCTCTCTTATCTGATCTCTCTCTTCCTCTATCTTCTCTTGAATCCCTCTACAAATCTATAAAAATCATCGGGATTTTCAAATGCATTCTAAATCTAGATCCCAAATTCATCAAACCCATATTGCAAAAGAAGAAGAAGAAGAAGTAACAGTAGTGGAAAAATCCACCCAAACTCGAATTGCAAACCCAAAATCACCGCTCATAATTAAATCCAAATTGAAGAAGAAGAAGAAGAAAGAAAGAAAGGAGGAGAAGGAGAAGAAGAAAGAGAGAGATACAACTTCAAAGAAAATAGAGAGTGCATTAGGTGGGTAGGTGTATTATAATGAGAAAAATGAGAAAAATATTATCTATATTTTATATATATTATAAAACCAAAGTTTCTGACTTTTATTTATTATTTATTTATTTTTACTTCCCCAGAGCTTGCTACATAGGATTTTAAGTTTTCACAATTTTTCACATTGATAGATTTAAGAAAAATAAAAATAAAAAGTCTCTTTCTCCTAAAAAAAAAAAAACCAAATAAAATTCAAAAGTAAAAAGTTGAACTTATAATGTTGAACTCTCTCTCACGCAATCCATCTCCTTCTTCTTCAACTCTCTCATTCAATGTAGCTTCCCTTTCTTTTCTTAATCTCTCCATTGTTTCCCTCATGGAAAACACAAACCCAAACACGAATCTAACCTTTGACCTCTCCAATTCACTCACCACCACTTGCTCTCTCTCAACCTTTAATTTCTTTGCATTTTTAGGTCAGATTAGTAACAATTTGATGTTAGTCTCAAATTTTAGGGCATGGTTTCAAAAAGGGATTTCAATGTAACCCCCTCTCTCTCCCATGGCTTAGCCTTTTAAGCAAAATCCTATACCTGAATTAGATGTCTTGCTACACTACTCATCGACTTTCTTCTCCCAATCTCCCATTTTCTTCGCATTATTGGTGATTTCTTTTACCGCGGTTTCTCACCTAACAACCTATTTGGAGTCTTAAATTTTATCAAAGTTAAGGTACTAATCTCTTTCTAATTTTCAGGTTTGTTGTTAATTTAGGGAATTCTAAGCTCTTTTCATACTGTCTCTAATTAGAGTTTGCTGTCAATTTAGGGATTTCAATTCCTAATCCTTTTTCCTCTTTTTTTTTTTTTGTTTTTTTTTTTTTTGGGTCGAATTTTAGGGAAACACCATAGACAATCAAATTCTACCTGGGCTTCATCTCTTGGCATGGTTAGTGGAATTTCCGAGTCCACTGAACATGTTGAGTACTTTGCCTACAAGGCAGGTCTCAAATTTGGTCAAATCTAGCCATGTTGGAATCTGAAAAGTCTCATGCCAGGTTGGATTTCGTGACTCACATTGTGACTCAGGCCAAGTCTCGAGTGACTCGCAAAACTCACTGCCTAGAGCTTTTTAAAGTGTGTTTTTTCTCATTCCTTTACCAACACTATATAAGTCTACATTACCCATGAAATTGTAAGGAGTGGCTTTGTGAAGAAGGAGATTTCGTGACTGGCTCACGAGTGACAACCCGGGAAAGGTCACGTGAGAAGAATATGTTGAAATTTGAACAGTCTCATGCCAGGTTGGATTTCGCGAGTCACTTTGCGACTTAAGGCCAAGTCACGAGTGACCCACGAAACTCACTGCCTAGAGCTTTTTAAAGTGTGCTTTTCTCATTCCTTTACCAACACTATGTAAGCCCACATTATCCACGATATTGTAAGGAGTTTTTCCAAGGAGCTTTTGAGAGAGAAAACCCTAGCTATATACTTGAGAGTTACAGATTATAAACCCATAATCATTTACACCATTTCTCTAAAGTTTTCCTTTACTCTTACCTCTCCATTTACACATTCTTGAGAGGTTCTTAGCCTAAACACTTACCTCACCCATTCTGAGTGTTGAGAGAAGTTTTGGTGCGTATAAGAAGCATTGGAAGAAGCCATTGATTGTGGGATCCGGATAACTAGTGAAGACATGGCTTCATGAAGCCAGTTGGTAGTTGGAACTTGGAGGGTTCAAGTATGTTAGGTAGATTAGGCTTCAAGGGTCTTTTTTGATATTTTTGCACTCCAACTTTATTCACTAGTGGATCGATTTTGACTTAGAGGGCCGCGAAGAGGTTTTTCGCCAATTTCTTCAGTTTTCTCTTCAATAACACGTCTCGGTATTATCTTGTATTTGCATCTCTCTTCCCTTACTTTTTGAGTTTTATGTTTATCATTACTTGCTTGTGGTTATGGCTTAGAGAGTAGTTCCAGTTATTGCTTATCATTTACTCTTATTCTGTACTTAGATAAGTTAGAGTAAAAGCAATTAGCTGAGTTGTTAAAATTGAGGGTCTAAACAAACTATAGTGTTTTACACTATTTGAGCTTTTAGCTTTCAATATGGATTTTCAATTATGGCCCCTCAGTCCTACTACCAAGCCATCCTACCACCACCCCTGCCAAATCTAATGAATGATAGCGATCAATCAAAGGCTTTTTTTTTTTTTTAATTTATTAGTTTGAATATTGTTGCTTTTAGTTTGAGGACTTTTTCTACATCAATCAAAAATCATTTTTTCCCTTCTTTCTACACAAAATTCGAATTAATTTTTTTTTTTTTTACCCTTTGTTTTACATTGTTGATTATAATCTAGCTCTCACTCTCTGTTTTCAATTCTCTATTAGTCTTGAAATTTTACTTAATTGTTGACTAAGCCGCAATAAAAATTTAACTAATTGATGGCTAAGCAGCAAGAATGAAACATCGTAAAGCTCATATATTTGTTTTTTAATGGACATAAATTATGGTGGCAATATGAGAGGTAGTTTTTGTTAATGTTTTAATCATTCGAATCTTCTATTAAATTTGATTGAGATAGTAGGTTTTCTTCTTAGGCTGTTAATTATGAAGATGGATTGTATGCTTATCCAATATAATACTTGTGGACTATTTCTACATTATGAGTCTAGACTTTATTTTATTTTATTATTTTTATTTTTTATTTTTTTATACAAGATAGAAGTTCTACTCTAGCCTAATTTAAGTGTATATGTGTGTGAAACTTCCTCTTGGAGACTTGAACCCGGCCTTTGCCCCTTGCATTTTACAAGCACTTATATTTGTGGAGTGACCACTACACCAAGAGTGTGTAGTGGTTTTATGAGTCTAGATTTAATTTTTCCAGTACCTGTTTAATAGTTATTGTCATTGAAAGGGTCAAAGTCAATATTTTTAGTACAAATTTGGTAGTTTGTTACTGTGATTTGCAATTTAGATTATGTAGGGAGAAGTTCATGTTTGTTGGCTTTATTCAATGACAAATTTGCATATATTTATTTATTATTTTCATGTATCTTTTCGAGACATAATTGTAATTTGGAGTAGATGTACTTGATCCTCATTTGCTATTTTGGAAAGCTGCATTCTTAGTGATCTCATGACCTTAGGAGGAGATCTTAGGCAACCAAGATAGCCTGCAAGACACACATGATAGGATGTCAGGATCAGAGTGCTAACTAGGCAGGTCATGACCATCTTGGACCCCGAGCAACAACAAGGTCATGAGTTGCATGATCTTTGCACTCTGCTTTCTTTACATTTTTTGGCTAGTGTATATCTGCCAACACAACGCACACACACACACACACACACACACACACACATAGCTGTGATGTGTGGCAAGAGATTTTGATAAGGGTTTTAACAAATCCTAGAATCCTAGTTGAGGAGATAGACATCCAAGAGATGCCACTTTGAGTGTAAGAAAAGAGAGAGCTTTCGGTCTGAGAAAAAGCATACTCCATCATCTCTTTTCCATCTTTTTCAATCTTTGATTGAGATTTTGTATTCCTTTATCTCACCTATACACACAGAACCTGTGAGTTGAGTGAAAGTCCATGGAAACTTAAGAAGCCACATTCAAAATCCAATTCATTTTGGTGGTTTTTCCATTAGTGGTCCATTGGAGGTTCTTCGGTAAACTAGAAAGAGAAAGAACTTGGAGTAGTCGGTTGCTAGTTAGAACTTGGAGGGCTCAAGTACATATAGACCTATTTTGGAAAGCTGCATTCTTAGTGATCTCGCAACCTTAGGAGACCTCAGGCAGCCTGGATAGCCTGCAAGACACACATGACAGGATGTCAGGATCAGAGTGCTAATTGGGCAAGTCCCCAAGCAACAACAAGGTCGTGAGTTGCATGATCTTTGCACTCTACTTTCTCTACATTTTCTGCCAGTGTCTATCTGCCAACACAACACACACAGCTGTGATGCGTGGCAAGAGCTTTTGACAAGGGTCTTAACAAATCCTAGTTGAGGAGATAGACATCCAAGAGATGCCACTTTAAGTGTAAGAAAAGAGAGAGCTTTTGTTTGAGCAAAAACACACTCCATCATCTCTTTTCCATCTTTTTCAATCTTTGATTGAGATTTTGTATTCCTTTATCTCACCTATACACACAGACCCTGTGAGCTGAGTGAAAGTTCGTGGAAACTTGAGAAGCCACATTAAAATCCAACTCACTTTGGTGATTTTTCCATAAGTGGTTCAATGGAGGTTCTTTGGTAAGCTATAAAGAGAAAGAACTCGGAGCAGTCAGTTGCTAGCTAGAACTTGGAGGGCTCAAGTACATAGAGACTTGTGGGCTTGGAGGGTTCATAATGTTTTTGTGTACTGCAACTATCTTGTCTAGTGGAGATTTCCGACGAGTGGTCGGGGAAAAGGTTTTTCTGGGGTCTTATGGGTTTTCCTCTTCCTAAACACTTCTTAGTGTTTAGTTTAGTTTGCTTGCTTTCTCCTTATTTCCATTTTGCTCTAGTTTTGTTTTGAATTTTATAGTATAACTTTTGTTATATGGAAATTCGTTAATCATTTACCCTTGGACTAATATCATTAGTTTTTAAAAGTGATTAAGCCATAAAAAAACATAGATTAGAGTTCTAAATATTTGCTAGGGTTTACTATAGAATCTTTCATGTAGAAATGCCCCAATTTGATTGATTGTGTGATATGTGTGGGTGTGTGATAAGTCCCACATCGAGCATATACTGGGTTGAACTAGGCTTTATTAACAACTATAAAGAGCCTCAATTGTGACTTATTCTTTTGAGGTATAATGCAGATTTGGCTAGTGCTTTGTCTTAGGTTGTTACATATGGTATCAAATCATAGGTTTATGATTTTGTTGAATTATAGGTTTAATCTTGAGATGATTTTTGAACACGAGTGTGATCATGAGGAATTTTAGTATTAGAATTATTTGACCTTTCATAGTGTTTTTTTTAGAAGCGTGTAGGAATGATTGTTGTACTTTCTATGTGTTTGGTCTTGAACTTAAGGGATATTTAAAATTTGTACTTATGATACCTTGTTGTATTGCTTAGAGAGATGGCTCCACCTTACATAGGGAATGGTTAATTGAATACTGGGGAATGGTTGACACCCGGCCTCGATCGAGGCGGAAGCAGAAAAACCGCTATCGCCGTCGTGAACCCTAGTTTGACCTCTTGCACGGGCCTCGTTGGAAGGCCCCTCTTGGTATTTATGGGGGTGTGTGTTCGTGTGGAGCTTTGGGTTCTCTCTCTCTTGGTGGAGGAAGGTAGGTCTACCTTTGGTTTTAGGGTAGGAATTTGGGGCAAATTTCAAGGGATTACCAAAGGTAAGTGTAGTTGCCATCAATCATTGGGTTTTTCTAAGGTTTGATTGGTCACCTATTTCTAGTTGATTTTATTACCAATCTAGGCTAAGAAAAAGGTCGTTTTTCCTAATCTAATGTGGATGGCAAAAATCTTGATTTTTAGGTCTAGAAGTTTGGTTATGTGTGGTGAAGGTGTTAGGTACCCCACAATACCTGTCTAAGGACAGTCCTTTGTTTCGATAAAAACTTGATTTTCGGAGATTGGTAGTAAAAACATGATTTCGGCATTGGCTATTGGGGCTTTGCATGCATGAGGGTTTCGAGGTTTGGCTTTTAAAAGGGCATGGTCCCAATCTATGCTTTCCAATGGCATTCGAGCCAAGTACTAGATTTCCATGGTGAAAATTTGGCGACTTGTCACCTTACTTTCGTAGCGGAAATTAGGCATTGCTTTGCCTCAGGTGACACGGACTACGATGATCACACCGAAAAAGGGGTGAGCAAGTATATATATATACATCATGCACAATGCAAGCACACAATGCAGGAAAGTAAATGCCTACATCCTTAGAGCATGGCCCAAAATATAGGTGTAGGAAAGTAAATAGGGGTCGCCATAGTTTAGAGATGAGGACGAATAGTACAAGGCATGATATACCAATACAAACTATCAAAGAGAGAAAGTGAGGAGGAAGGAAGGGGTTTAAAAGAGTACATAACCAAAGGGAAAGGCTAAACTCCTAAACTTACTGAACACAGTGACTTGGCTTATCTACCTGCTTGTGTTTGCGCCCTTTTTGCTTGTGCCTAGGAGACCGTGCCCTAGCTCCATAGGTCCTCACTCCATGTGTGTACATGCAACGGCAAAGACCAGAAATCATCAGACAAGCAATGGAAGGAAAAGATGTGAAGTGCATATGAAAGAGCATAAAACGGGTAAGCATGATAGGCATGGCAAGCAAACAAGTGAGGAAGCAAACATACGAACAAAAAGGCAAACAAGTAAGAGAACAAACAAAAAGGAGGCGTCCACGAGGAACAAATGTAGGTTTGGATCGAATGTCCATAACTTCATTGTGATGAAGCATGGACGACACACTAGCAAGCAAGACTCATGCATGGACATGTAAGCAAGCGTGTAAAGATGCATATAAAGCCAACGAGTGGCACAAACAAGCATGGCAAGCATATCATCGTACACAGCGGAAAAAGGGAAAGGTCGGCATCATGGCGATGCGTCCTAAGTGGTTGCATCCAAATAGGGCCTTATGGGTATCGAATGTAACCACACAACCACACGCTTGCTAAAGGCGTCAAGCATGGCAAAGCCTAGAACAAGAGAGGTTAACACAAGCATAAAGCATAGAAGCAAGCATGCATGGACATGCAAAATGGGTGATCCAAACCCTTTTATGTGGGCCTTGGTGTATGAACGATGATAAAGAACATAGGGTCTAGATCGGGTCTTAATCACTAGGCCAAAATGCAATAAAGAAAGATAAAGCGACAAAAGGGCTACAATAGCACATGGCATGACAAACATAGCATAGGTCTAGGCACACAAACATGGCATGGAGCACACAAGCACATGGAATATAGCATAAAGCATGTAGAGAATGTAGATCCAAATGCAATGTGGAAACATAGATCTAGACAAATAGGCACAGGAACATACATGTAAACATGTAGAAATCTAGCACATAAACATGGAAGAACATGAATCCAAGCATACAAGCATGTGAAGACTCGGACATACACATAGGAGCATAGAACGTGCATACAAACTTGTAGATCTAAGCAAGACATAACCATAGACATGATATCAAGCATGTGAGCATGTAACCCTAACATCAACATAGAGCAAAAAAGAGGAACAAAACATAGAAAAACATGGCATAAAACGCTAAACATGTAGATCTAAACATATGAATGTGTGGGAACATAGATCTAAGCACGAAAATGGCATAAGACATAACAATAAAGAGATTTAAGCTAGAAACACCAATAAAACAAGAAACATGCTGAGAAAGTTGTAAATCATGTTATTCATGCAAAAATAGCAAGATAAATGCTAGAAACGAGATTTAGAAGGTTAGGGGTGTGGATGATAGCTTAAAAAGCTACATCCACACCCCTAAACCCCAAATCCAAAGTAGAACCAAGGAAAGGAAGCTTGGGTATAAGAACAATACCTTTTGTTCTTTAGTGAAGAGGGAAGAATCAAGAAGCTTTTATGTGTTTTTTGGGTTTTTTTTGTGTGCCTTTTGGTGTTTGGAAGGGAGAAAAAACATGTAGAGAAGCTGGGCAGAGAGCAAAGCTTAGAAAAAATGTTGTCTCCCTTGGTCTGTGGGGTACCTGGGGCTATTTATAGCCCTAGCACGTTTTTCAAGGCGGCAACCCTTCAAGGGCCACTAGCCTCAACTTCCTTTGATTGGGTTGATCTTGACACTTTTGGAAAGATATTGACTTCTAGTTTTTGAAAAGGTATGGAACTTGATAATCCAACGATCGGATCAAAAGTTATGACTCTTGGAAATTTGTGGTGCATCGATTGGTGTGCCACCCCGGTTTTCATGATATCTCGGCCATTCTAACTCCAATTTATCCTATGAATAGTCGTTGGAATGAGAATTTGATAATCTTCACAATAGTGTTGGTTTAAACTTGTTTTCAATGGTGTGCTGTCGCAGGCAACCAAAAATAAAACCTATACTCCTAAAAATATATGTAGTAGTGTGAGTAAGGATTGTTCCCACGGAGAGTATCTAGCCTAGTTTTATGCTACGTGAACAAGGAGGGGGGGGGGTTTAGTATAATGAAAACAATTTTAAGAAAAACAATTAAGGAACAATTCAAATTAAAATATCGAAATCAATCAAGAGAATAAACCTTGGTCCAAGTCAACATCCACCATCGGAATTATACAACTGATCATCGATGCAAGTATATATCAATTCACACTTGGAATATTCACCGTTGGAACTATTTTCCTATCTCTCCTTAGTTGTAGTCAATTAGAAAATAAGCGATCTAATAAACCCTAACTACTACACAACCCAAGACAAGCGCTAAAGGTTTAATCTAGTAGAAGTCTTAAGAATTAGAGAGATCGATGAAACTAAACAACGCAAACACAAGCGGTTGCATTTAATTTAGTCGAGCATTCTTCCTAAGATTTAATAATTTCTGATGCAGCAAATCATTAAATCTTGGTTGCTTTACAAGTTAGAGAGATCAAACAATTATAGATTTGATATATAACCTAGCAGTAGATTGCAACGAATAATAAACTAGTAGGCCTCCTAGTTTACGAGACAATCATGAAAATAGGCATAGAAGAATATCCGATATTCAAAGCATAAATCGAACAATAAAAATAAATTAGATCTCACAGTTTTATTGATTCCAAGGTTTCAGTTCGACCAAGTATAATAGTTTAGCCACGCAAGGCCATGATGAAAACTCAAAGCAAAAAAATAGAGAAGAGGGGAGAGAGAGGCGTGTGTGTGTGTCCAATTTTGATTGCTCCTCTCCCTTTTACACGTTAATTCCCCCTTTCCCAAGCCTACAAAATCTCCTAAAATTATTCTCAATAATAATATCCAAATCTAACTAATTAAGGAAAAATATTAAATATAAAACAAAGTCCTAATAAAACTAGGAAAGTGGTGCTTTTCAGCTGGAAATTTCGTGCACCAGATCTGGAGGCTTCCAAAAATAAACCACATCAGATACCCACATTAGAATTTCAAGCAAAGGAACATTCTAGAACGTCATCAGTGTAGGTGCAGCAACTTCAAGCCCGATTTCGACCTTGATGCAGCCAGTATCCCTCAAAACTCAAAATGAAAGTTGTAGTTGTCATTCCATAGCATCTTGAATCATCTCAATCAGAGCTCGGATGAGAGAGTTATGCCCAGATTACAAAGCAATGTCAAAGCTGTCCAGAATCACCCAATTAGCTACGTTTTGCACTTAATGCCTCCATTTGCATCCTAAATAAAAATATAAGAATGATGACTACATTTAGGCACCAAATAATGTAAAAGACTAAAAATTAAGGGAGAAAAATATGACAATTTGCATTCTTATCAGTCAAACCTAGGGCTGACTAGGGGCATTTTAGTCATTTTAGCTGATAAAAGGCACTTCAAGTGCTCTGGTGCCCAAACGGATTTTGACACTTCGTTTTGGATGCTCTCGTGGACCTATGGAGAGAAAATGATATTTTTGGATTTTTCGGGGTTCGGCACGCAAATCAAGGACGGACAAAATACGATATCAACAAGAACTACTAATCTTCAGGTTATTATTAAAGCCATTTGTGGCTTAACCAAAATAGTGCAACATCAAGTGGGATCCACCAATCCGACTAGCGCTCTGGAGAAGTTTAGAAAGCTTGACCGACCTGCTTTCAAATGTACAAGGGATCCAATAGAGACTGACAATTGGCTTAAGGAGATAGAAAGGCTCTTTAGGGCAATAGAGGTTAGTGATGAGCAACGAGTTATCCTTGCTATTTTTGTATTGAAATGTGATGCATTGGAGTGGTGGGAGTCCATAGAAAGGACACTTGGGAGAGAAGTTATAACTTGGCAACATTTTGTTGAACTCTTTCATAAGAGGTATTCTTCTAATAGTTTGATGGTCCAAAAGGAAGTTGAGTTCGTTCGCATAGCACAAGGTACTCAATTAGTGTATGAGAATAAGAGGAAATTTGCTGAATTATCCCGCTTTGCTCCATACATGGTTGACATAGAAACAAGGAAGGCAAGGGGCTTATAGACATAGTATTTTGTCTGCCCTCGATTTGTGTGCCAGACCCTGAAAATTCCAAAAATATTATCTTTTCAACATGGGGCCATGGAAATATCTAAATTCACGTGACGCAACCTGTTTGGGCATCGAAGCACTCGAAGTGCCATTTCAAGTCAGATAGACCAAAATGCCCCTGGTCAACCCAGGTTTGACCAAAAGTAAAATATAGTCAAAATCATCCAAAAATGACATTTTTCATGTTTCTACATCAAACCCAAGCTACTCAGTGATTTTTGCCAACTTTGACTTGAGGTTGACTCCTAGATACTAGAAACCCTAATTTTGATCCAATTGTTAGAATGGGTTGAGACTAGCACCATTGCGAAGATTATCAAATTGCCTTTCCAACAACTATTCATGGGTCAAAATTGGAGTTAAAACAGATGAGATATTTAGAAAATAGTGAAAAGCACGTCAGCACGCGTCTCAAGGTCATAACTTTTTATTCGACTATTGAATTGTCAATTTAATTAGTGTTCTAGAAACTAGACATCTAGGGATTTCAGGGACACCAAGATTAGCTCAATTCGAGATTGGGAAGACCTTCAAATATGTGTCCAAAGTTGAACCAAGAAAAGGCCAAAACTGCTGATATCAGCAGGGTGGCTGGTGGCCCTACAAGGTGCGCCAGAAGCCGAAGGGTCATTTTTCTAGTATAAATGCCCCCAGACCTCTCATTTCCCCCCCCCCCCCCCCAAAAAAAAAAAAAAAGGTTTTGGGCAGTTTCTGTGCAGATTCTCTCTCTCCCTTCTCTCTAATTTCTTTACTAAACACAGCCAAACACCTTCAAACACCTTAGATTCTCCTCTTTTCTCTACAATCATCAAGGTAGTGTTCTTGCATCCAATCTTCCTCTCCTTGGTTCCATACCTTGGATTTGAGGTTACGGGTGTGGATGTAGCTTTTTAGCTACAATCCACACCCTTTTCTCTTTATAGCTTTTCCTAGCTTTGTCTTGCTTAATAAAATGCTTCTATTTCTTTTCCTAGCATGTTCTTGCTTCCTAACATGTCTTTATAGTTTTTCTAGCATGTTTCCTTGCTTATGCCATGATTTATCACTTTGATGTTGTTGGCCTAGCCTTCTTAGGCTAGGATATGTCTAAATTTAATGTTTGTGCTCCTTGCCATGTTTATGCTTAGATCTACATGCCTATGTGTTCTTTGCCATGTTTATGCTTAGATCTACATGTTAGTGCTTAGATCTATGTCCCTATGCTTAGATCTCTGTGCTTATATGCTCCTTGCCATGCTTGTGTGCTCGAATCTATGTTGGTTGCTATGCCATGTGCTACTTTAGCTCTTTTTGTCCCTTGATATCTCTCTTTCTTGCATTTTGGCCCTTATTAGTGGGGTGTAGATCTAGATCCTGTGGTCTAGGCCTACATCCACACACCTAGGCCTATATCAAAGGGTTTGGATCATTTTCGTTGCATGTCTATGTTTGCTTGCTTGCTTTTATGCTTTATCTTCATGTCAGTCTCTCTAGATCTAGGCTTTGCCATGCTTTGTGCCCTCCGTTGGCTTGTGCTTGTCAGTCCTTGGGACCACTTGCTTGTGTGGTTGCATCTGTCCCTCCTAGGGCTTGTTTTTATGTAACTACTTGTGAGATACACCTCCGTGGTGTTGGGGTGCTTGATTCATACCTTTCTCCACTCCATGCGATGTTGACATGCTTGCCTTGTGCCACTCATTTGGCTTTCTTTGCTTCTTTGCATCTTTGCACACTTGCCTACATGTTCATGCATGATTCTGTGTCATTTGTACTCCAATCCAATGGAACTATGGACACCTGATCCAAACTTGCATTTGTCCTCCTAGGACACCCTCTTTTTGTTTGATAACATGTTTCTTTGCTCTTAGTGTGCTTCGCATGTTTATTTACCCCCGTTTGGCATTTTTTCCTAAATTGTCTTTAGCATGCTTTCCCTTCCATTTGTTTCTTTGCTTGTCTGCTGGCTTGTTTCTTTTGTCTTGAAATGTACACACATGGAGAGAGGATGCTTGGAGTAAGGGTGTGACCTCCTAAGGGCGAGCAAAAAGGGCAAGGATGCAAGCCCACAAAAGGCAATGTTCAATAGATTAGAGGGCCTAGCCCCTCCAGAGCGGTTTTCTCTTTTCCTCTCTTTAAGCCTCTTCTTTAGAGCATGTATTAGGGCTTCCCCTCTCCTTGTACCCATTTACTTTTCTTGCTCCTTGCATCCATTTACTTTGCCTGCTCCTTGCTTGGGCCGCATTCCTTGGGTATGACAATGCCTGTTTTACATTTGTTGTACCTTGTTGGGCCATACCCATGGAACTTTGGCAATTCTTGATTTTCTTTCCCACTATGTGTGGTTGCATTGTGCATGATGTATGTATGTCTATATCTACTTGTATAAGGGTGATTGCGCACTTTGTGTGATGGACTCTCATGGGTACGTGAGTGACCCTCTCTAGTCATGAGAGCTCTTGACCTTGTAGTGTGGGTGTGCACTTAAGGCGATTGCCATAGGTGCATATTCATGCTATATTGTGTGCACGATCATCACGGTGTGATTATCTCCATTCATGTCACCATTAGTTTCTCGGTGTATGCGACATGCATCAACATGGTTGATGCTTTGTAGGGCTTTGGTTCCTCACAGTACGATCATGTTAATATGCGCCATATACATAGATGCAAAACCCTGCTGGTGTGCTATAGCACACCAAACGAGAAACTCTGCCATATTTTTGACGTGAAAATGGGGCATCCCCATTGCTGTATTCTCACGTCAAAAGCTTGGTAAGAATAGCATTTGGCGTGCTATGACGCATTTGAGGCAAAGTGCTATCGGATTCTTGCCACCAAAATAAGGCAAAATGTTGTCGGATTTTTGTTGTGGAAATTTGGCAACAATTCCAAGCACACTTGGAAAGCATCAATCGAGACCACACCCATTTTGAAACCAAACCTCAAAGCCCAACACATTTAAAGCCCCAAAAGCTAATATCAGTAGCTTGTTTTCAATTGCCAATGTCTAAAGATTATGATTTTGCCAAAACAAAGCACTATCTACGAACAGGCGTTGTTGGGTACCTAACACCTTCCCTGCACGTAACCAGACTTTCGAACTCAAGAATCAAGATTTTTTACCCATCCACATTAGATTAGGAAAAACGACATTTTTTCTTAGCCTAGGATTGGTAATAAAATCAAATAAAGTCAGGTGACCAATCACATCAAGAAAAACCCAATGATTGGTGGTGACTTCACTTATCCTTGGTAATATCCTTAAAATCGACTCAGATTCCAGTCACACATCCAAGGTACGACACACCTCCAAACCATCATCTCTCGCACCAAGGCCAAGATAGATGGAAAGGCGCACAAGCATTGCTGCGAGGTGTCGATAGACTGGCGACTCCACTGGGGATACTTTGAGAGTTTAGCCTTTAGAGCTTTTGATAGAACCATAATCTTTGGACATTGGCCTTCAAAAACATTGAAATTGGCATTAGCCTTCGGGGCTTTCCTTTTGAAAATTGCTTATAGTAAACATTTTTCAAAACTCAAAAATATTTTCCAAAAATATTTTTCAAATGGTTTTCCAAAAACCGGCTTTGAGGTATTTTCAAATGGTTCTTAAAGCATGCTTTACAGCTTTCCTTCACATGTGCGAACCTAGGGTAGTAAGATTCAATTTTTGCTACACATTTATTTGTGCTTATATTTGTTGCACTTGGAAAGTCTTTCTCCTTTCATTTCAAAATGCATGACATCACCCCTCAGATTGGGTTGAACCCAAACTTAGCGTTGAAGGCAAATGCTGGATGCATACACCTTATATAGTTACTAGGTGTTGAATTATAGGCTTCTCTTGGTTCCAAGGGTGGATAGGATTATGCTGAAAAGGCCCCCTTGATCTGCACTATCCCACAACTTCTATAAAGGGAAGGATTAGATGATTGAGGTACTTCCTAAGAATATGACCAACTTACCAATTAAGTCGTGTCTCATATAGTTGGCCTAGACTATGTCAAACCTGTGAGGACTAGGAAGAGCCAAATCTGAGTGAACATCCTAGCCTAGGGTAGGATATCCTTCATAGGATTGTTTTCAAAATGAGTCAAGGGGAAAGTGTCCAGTTTCTGTTTGCAGGTTTGCTCTTTTTGCTTGCACCAAAGAGTCATGCTTTACTCCAGGTTCTATCCATCCTTTTTTCATAGCATCTGTGATTAACCCCTAGGGAAAAGCAACCTTGTTTCTTACACATTAGATCACACTCAGTCCCTAAGTGTTTCCAACCCTACAAGGGCATGCATGCATACACTAATGACTTTTTCATGTAAATGTGTATAGATAAAATTTGTGGCAAGTAGCCGGAACTTCGTGCCAAGGCTAACATTGCCAAGGTTCAAAATCTTCTCCAAGAAGACCAAGCTATCAAGAATGAAGCTTTTCATTGTAAATTTGAATTTCCTTGTATTGTAAAAGGCCCACTGTTGGAGCCATTTTCTATAGACCATGATCTTGGGGCATTGTAGAAAGCCAAATTTTGTAAAAGACATTACGTTTCCATGTAATCAAAAGAGAAGGGTCCATCCTGCAGTTTCGAGCATGATATGAAAATTCTGGTTACTTGCCAAGCTTGTGCATTAATTCCACATCACTATAGAAACTCATCGTGATAAATACCTATTCAAGGGTCGAAGCCAAAATTTCGAAAAAGATAGGTGCATTTTAGATGACCAAGAACATAAACTAAGTTTGGGTTTGTTTTGTGTTTCCACATTGTCAAATTTTCAAATGTACCCCATTTCTCTCTCATCCCATTCTTTTCCTTTCTAGGATCCTAAAGAGAAAAGATTGCTCAAAGGAAACAGTCTAAGTTACCATCACGTTGCGATCCTATTATCACTAGGTCTCATACTAGGGAGATGCTTACTAGTGATCCTTCAGCTTTTGAAGTGTTGCCAAGTTCATATAGATGAAAGAACAGATGGCAGAAATAATGCACTTGATGCAACAGTTGGTTGTAGAAGGGAACTAGGATTCGTCTGGTCCCACTTTAGAAGGCTCTGCACCCTATTCTTTCACAAGAACCGGCCACCACTAGATCCAAATCAAGGCCAAACCACACCACCATTCACCCCACAAGGGTATAACCAAGAAGTGGATCCTTCTAAGGATAAGACCTCAAAGTCTAGTTACGGTCAGGTTAAAGGTCAAGTGGAGGCCCTGATTGAGAAAATCCATATCATACAGGCCTTTGGCATCCAAGGAAGTGTCAACCTAGTCAGTCTAACCAATTTCCCCTAGCTCATTATGCCTCCCAAGTTCAAGGCACCCGATTTTGTCAAGTATGATGGAACTGGTGATCTTTATGCCTATCTACGCACGCTTTGTAGGAAGATGGCACCCTATGGAGACAATCATCCGTTCCTCTCCCAGATTTTCCTTGATAGCTTGACTGGCCCCACAGCCACGTGGTTTGTGAGATTAGAAAAGACCTCCAGCTAGAGAGAGATGGCTAATATTATTGGTTCAATACTGAGATAGCACCCGACCACAAAATTCTTCAGAGGATAGAAAAGAAGAGTGGGGAATCTTTTTGTGAGTATGCCCAAAGATGGTGCGAACTAATCACCCGAGTACTTCCTTCTATGATGGAAGACGAAATGATCAAATGGTTCATTGAAAACCTTAAGCCTCCTTACTATAAGAAGATGATTAGTGCCTAAGTCACTCACTTTGCAAGCCTGATTCCTGTTGGGGAGAGTATTGATGAGGGTATTAGGTACAAGAAAATAATTGACCCTGAGGCTTTGAATTCTATGATAGAATAACAGGTGAAAAAGGAAACTGGCCGTAAGGGGAAGGAAGTCGATGTTCATATGATTGACAAAATGCCTGAAGGAATGAGGGGTGTTATTTCTGCTTATATAGCCCCAAATGCCTAGCCTTATCAGCAATAGGTTCAGCTAGCCCAGGAGCCTTATTGAGCATTCAATCAGAGGGGAAAGCCTGATCCACCCTGATAACCTAAGATGGAACCATGGAAATTATCTCTATCAACCATGCCTATGGCAAAGCTTTATGATTATCTATTGGAGAAAAAGCTAGTGACTACAATATTCGCGAAACCCAAAGATGGTCCTTCTTTACCCGGTTTTGACCCATCCAAGAAATGTGAGCACCATTTTGGGGCCTAAGGGCATACTTTGAAAGAATGCATACATTTGAGACACTGAATCCAGGATCTCATCAATAACAAGTTAGTACAGTTCGACAACACGGTCAGTCTGAATGTCATCATTAACCCCTTGCCTTCTTATCAGGAAGGGAATGTGAATGCTATCTCTATAGTGGAGGAGAGGATCCCTTATTTCTCATCCCTCTCATTCCTTTAGAAAGCTATGTTACAGCTCTGGCCCAGGAAATTCACATTGTTCTCAAGAACATTGGAGCTCTAGGTCTTGACTAAGAAGTCTGCTCATTCTATAACAGTGGGGATCGACATGCCCTATCCAATTGTAGAGTGCTCTGAGCATAAGTTCAAAGTCTAGCCGACTATGGTATCATTTGGATTGAAAGAAAATTCGTGCAAAGGAACTTTTGCATGGTAGCCAGCCTATGCCCTCCAAGCACCTAAGTGGGAGCTAGTCATAGCACTATGACGATAGGATCAAGGAAAGATTAGGACGAATACTTGTGAGAACGTTTGTATAAGATTCCTCCAGCTTCTCCGACTTTGGTTGTTATCAAAGAGATTACAAAATCACCTGTGGATTTAGGTGTGCCAGCTCTAAAGAAAGGACAAGCCATGTCAGCCATTGAAGGTTTTACTCCTCTAATCTTGGCACTGCCTGCAGTCACAGAGCCATCTCTAAGATTTATCTAGAAGGGAACCCCTGTCGTCCCCACCATTTGAGGTTTCAACCCTTTAGTCCTGCCAAGGTCTATCCAAGGAATCTCTAGGGCTCTTGGTCCAAAAGCATTAGAAGATACTTTGCCTAGCCCAGTCATCATTAGTTTGAAGATGTTCTCCTTGGCACCAATTCTGTAGACTCAAGAAAGTGTGGTCATCCGCATGCTGAAGCCTTTTACTTACCAAGATAGCCATCTTGTTCTATGGAAGTAAGATGTAACTCTAATTTCCATTTGAACTAGAAAGGAAGAAGTTTGCTTTAATATCTCTTCAGGCCAAGTCGGATTCAATAGGAGTGGCCAACGTTATACTCTTGAGGAACTAGAAAAAAGGAGGAAAGAGATTGGCAAGAGCACGGCTGAGCCAGTCAGGAATAGGGTCACCATTGAAGAAGTTGATGAATTCTTGAAAACCTTCCAAAAGGCTAATTATAGAGTGATTCAACAGTTCAACAAATCTCTAGCCTAGATTTCTATTTTAGCCATGTTCCTACCTATATTACAGACTCCTTCTTTGAGGGTATGGTATCATTGGTGTTAGCCACCAACCAAATTTTCATTTTTGATGATGAGTTGCCTCCAGAAGGTAGAGATCATACCTTGGCCATGCATATCGTTGTTAGAATTATGTGCCCTCAAAACAATACTATGCATTTTTATTTGATAATAAAATTTTATTTTCACATTCATAATTTTTATAGGTATATTTCATTATTTAAATTTGGCATGTGATGTCACCTTTGTCAAAAAATCATGTTAATGGTTAAGGAACCAAAGACAGGGAGTAATGATTTTTCATAGATTATTGAATTGTTCTAGACTGTGGATATTAATTGTATATTACCATTGAAGCCTACACTTGTTATGCTATTATATGATAGGATGATTTACTCCATCATTGAGGTAGTGACTTTAAGCAGACAAGTGGGTGTAATGTAACAAGTACATACACCAAATCGGATCTGATCAAGAACACCTTATGGAGTGATCATTGTTAATTAAAAGGTTGTTCTATCACAAATTTTCTACTGTCCTCAAATGTGAGAGATTTGTGTATATTTATTTATTATGCATATAACTTTGACAATGTCAATTGGTGATGCTAATTTTAAAGGCTATATACAAACATGTTGGGTTATGTGTATAACGACTAAAATATGTAAATGCTCAACAATGAATCCACCAGTCTCTAAAAAATATAGTATATTCAGTTGATTTTCATATTGAAGTTGGACTCAAAACAAAATCGACTGGTGACATTTTTCAAAAATGTTTTTCATATATATAATATTGTGTATATATATATTTAAAGAGTTTTTCAAAGATATTTTGGAGTCCAATAGAAATTATGAAATCAAGAAATTAAGGGTTACATAAGCTAGGGACATAACTATGATATTAATCCAGTCCTAGTGGCTTATGGGAATATAGTGTGGTGGAAGGACATAGATATAAATATGTAAGTAATGGGACCTCAATTGTAATTTTCAAATCTTCAGGGGTCAATTGTAATGTAATGATGGACATTATTGCAATTTGTAGAAGTTCAAATATTTTCTTGATATGGTTGAGAAAATTAAGGAGTAATTTTGAAAGAATTTCAAGATAAGTCAATAACATTCAAAAAGTTATTGATTAATCCTACAACTGAAGATTAGGATCCCTAAGGATCCCACGTCCAATCTCTCTCTTGCGTTTTTAGAAGTCTTAAATAAAAATAAGATTTAATATATATACATATATATATATTTATATATATATATATATCATATCAGTTGTTGGCCATCAGAACTACTGAGTGATACTGCAGTCTTTTGAAAACCCAAAAAGAGAGAGAGAGAGAGAGAGAGAGAGAGAGAGAGAGAGAGAGAGAGAGAGAGATGTGAATACCTTGGGAGGCACACGCTTGGGTTGCTAAGAGAGGTACACAATTTTGATTTATTTAGAATCCATGGTTGTGTGGTACAACGATCTTTAAATGAAAATATAATTTTTTTGTTTTATATTGCTTCCACAAAACTATCAGTGGTTCAGAGCAAACCACACTTAATTGTGGATTTCGAATTGTTATTTATATCAGTATGTTTGTCGAGATTTATTTCCTATATGTCATGATTGATATATGTTATATGTTAATTGTTTTTATTCGAAGAAATGGAGAACAACAAAAATATGTGCCATGTCTATTTGCCTTTATATGGTGTGCACAATATATTTCAAAAGAAATTATTAGAGCATGCAAGGTAAGGGTTCCTGATGCCCACTTTGAACTATTTATAAATATAATTATTATATTATGTTTTGGGAATCTATGATATTTTGTTCTAGTGGGAGGCACAATTAGTTATTCAAAAACCTGAATTTGATGGATATATGTATGTAAAAATATTATTTTATATTATTTTGCAGATTCATTATGACCAATTTTAATCCCTTAGCTAAGATTCTGGATGAAAATCGATTGTCTGGACCAAACTATGTAGATTGGAAAAGGAACTTAATCATTGTCCTTACTATTGATAAAATAGGCTCATGTCCTTAACACTGAGGCACTAGAACTCACTTTAGTTGATGCCACTAAGGAGTAGAGAGATGCATTTAATAAGTGGCATGAGGCTGATGAAACGGCTAAATGCTACATAATGGCCTCTATGACCAATGTGTTGCAAAAACAATGCCAAGGCTTACCTATAGCACAAGATATGATGCTGCACCTCAAAGAGATGTTTGGAGAACAAAGTAGAAATGTATGGCAAACTACTATGAAAAATCTCATGTCCACCAAAATGGTGGAAGGAACTCTAGTTCAGGAACATGTCCTGAAGATGATTTCTTTCATCAACGAAATAGATATGCTTGGTGCAGAAATTGATAGTGAGACCCAAGTTGATGCGATCCTAGCATCTTTACTTGATTCTTTTAATTAGTTTATCATGAAATATAACATGAATAAGATGGAAGTGACACTATCACATTTGCTCAATGGGTTGAAAGTAGTCGAGGATCTCATAAAGAAAGAAAAGCCTACTGTAATGTTGGTTGAAAAATCTGCTATTTCTCTTAAGTTGAAGCCTAAGGGTAAGAACTTTAAGAGAAAAGGGTCTCAGTCATTCAATACGGCTCAGGATGACAAAGTGAATAAGGACACTAAGAAAAAGAAAGCAAAAGGAAATTGTTTCCATTGCGGTAAGCCTGGTCATTGGAAGAGAAACTGTCGCCATTATTTGGCTTCTCTGAAGAATGACAAACCTGCAAAAGGTATGCCTAATTTGCTCGTTATTGAAACAAATTTAATGGGGCCCATTTGATTCTTGGTGTGTAGATTCTAGTACAATCTCATACATTTGCAATATGTTGCAGGGGTTTAAGGAGACTCAAAGGCTAAATGAAGGGGGAGGTGATCCTAAAGATGGGGACTGGTGCAACTGTTGCAACCACTGCCATTGGAACCTTTTATTTAGAATTATTTTCTAGTAGAATTCTTGTCTTAGAAGATTTCTTATATGTGCTAGAAGTGCGAAGAAATTTAGTTTTAGTTTCAAAACTTGGTTGTTCATGATATTCATTTCTTTTTACTTCTAAACTAGTTACTAAGTTTAATAATAAATTTTTAACTTCTGGCATTTTACAAGATGGTCTTTATTTTTTGAGTTCTATTGATAATTCTATTAATTGTGTTGAGAATGATATTGTTGCCAGTGTGTTATCTCTTAAAAGAAAAAGAGATGTTAATCTTACGTATTTGTTGCACTTAAGGCTTGGTCATATCAATATTGACCGAATCAATAGATTGGTAAAGGATGGGCCATTGAATCTTTTGAAGGTAGAGCCTTATCCAATTTGTGAGCCTTGCTTACAAGGGAAAATGACCAGAAGTTCCTTTACAAGAAAGGGAGCTAGAGCCACTGATGATTAGGATTAATACACATTGATGTTTGTGGTCCTATGAATCACATGGCAGGAGGTGATTTCTATTACTTCATTACTTTTATTGATGATTATTCTAGGTATGGTTATTTGTACCTAATGAAACATAAATCTAAATCCTTTGAAAATTTCAAAGAATTTCGTAATGAGGTTGATAAACAAGCTGGGAAATGCATAAAAGTTCTTCGCTTTGATAAAGGAGGAGAATACCTCTTGGATCAATTTGAGGATACCTCTTGGATCAATTTAAGGAATATCTAAAACAAAATGGGATTATTTCTCAATTGACTCCCCCTACCACACCTCAACATAGTGGTGTAGCTGAAATAAGAAATAGAACCTTATTAGATATGGTTCGTTCCATGATGAGTATGTCAAAGTTGCCAATTTCATTTCCGGGTTATGCTTTGGAGATTGATGTTTGTTTATTAAATAGAGTCCCTACCAAATCAGTTCCTAATACCCTATATGAGTTATGGATTGGTAAGAAACCAAGTCTAAATCACTTAAAGATATGGGGTTGTCTAGCACATGTTAGGAAGTCTAATATGGATAAGCTAGGACTAAGGAGTGATAGATGTTTATTTGTTGGTTATCCCAAGATGTCTACTAGTTTCTATTTTTACAATCCTAGTGAGCAAAAAGTTCTTGTGAGCAGGAATGCTATTTTTCTTGAGGAAGATTATAGCTTAAATGAAAGTAGAGCAAAAGTTTCTCTTGATGAACAAACTGATAACACAATGGCTGAGTTGAATGAGAATAATGAAGAGTAAGTAATAGTGCCTATTGAACCAAGTAAAATGCAAGAGAGTCGATGTAGTAAAAGGACTATCAGGCCTCCAGTTAGACTCACTTTGTTAAATGAGATTTATCTAATGGAGTCAGAGGAGCATGATAACGATCCTTTTACTTATCAAGAAGCAATGACTGATAAGGACGTTGAGAATTGGAAAAGGGCCATGGAATTAGAGATGGACTTAATGTATACCAATCAGGTCTGGACCTTAGTAGACAAACCAGAAGGTATTAAGCCTATTGGTTGTAAATGGGTCTACAAAAGGAAGATTGGACCTAGTGGTAAGGTGGAGACCTATAAAGCTAGGCTAGTGGCAAAAAGGTATAATCAAAAGGCTATAATTGATTATGAGGAAACCTTTTTGCTAGTAGCCATGCTAAAGTCCATAAGGATTCTATTGTCAATTGCTGCACATTATGATTATGAGATATGGCAAATGGATGTTAAAACAGCTTTCTTAAATGGACACATTTGGGAATAAATTTTTATGGACTGGCTAGAAGGTTTCATATCTCATGGTCAAGAATCAAAAGTGTGCAAGTTGATGAAATCTATATATAGCCTAAAGCAAGAATCACGCAGTTGGAACATCCGTTTTGATGAGGCAATCAAATTGTTTGGTTTCTCACAAAATATGGATGAACCTTGTGTTTACAAAAAGGTTAGAAGGGAGCACTATTACATTTTTAGTTCTTTATGTAGATGACATACTACTTTTTGGAAATAATGTAGGAGCAATGTCATCTATAAAAGTATGGTTATCTAGTCACTTTGCAATGAAAGATCTTGGTGAAGCGTCCTATATACTTGAAATCAAATTGTTTAGAGACCGAAAGAAAAGGTTATTGGGACTTTCATAGGTCAATTATATTGACAAGATATTGGCTAGGTTTAGCATGCAAGATTCCAAGAAAGGATTTTCACCTTTTAGACATGGAGTTCATCTCTCTAATCAAATGTGTCCTAAAACACAAGAAGAGAGAGAGAAAATGAGAAATTTTCCTTATGCTTCGGTTGTAGGAAGTCTCATGTACGCAATGCTTTGCACTAGGCTAGACATTTGTTATGCAGTGAGCATTGTGAGTAGATATCAATCCAATCTAGGTTCTAAGCATTGGACAACAATGAAACATATCCTCAAATATTTAAATAAGACCAAACATTATTTCTTAGTGTTTGGTGGTGAGGATCTGATTGTCCAAGGGTATGTAGATTGAGATTTTCAATCTGGTAAATTTCTGATTTGTGTTCACTCTTGGCAATGGAGCAATAAGTTAGAGAAGTTGCAAGCAAGAAACTACTGCAGACTCTACTATAGAAGCAGAGTATATAGCTGCAAGTGAAGCTGCAAAGGAAGCTGTGTGGATTTGTAAGTTCATTCAAGAACTTGAAGTTGTTCCTTCTGTTGAGTCACCCATTACTATCTATTGTGACAATAGTGGGGTTGTTGCAAATGCAGTAGAACCAAGGGCTCATCAAAGGACAAAACATATTGCACGTAAATATCACTTGATACGTGATATCATACATAAAGCTGATGTAGCAATAATAAAGATCGCCTCTGCCAATAATGTTGCAGATCCACTCACAAAGGCATTGTCTCAAAGGGTGTTTGAGAAACATTTGGAAGCAATGGGTATTAAATACATGTATGATTGGTTTTGAGTACAAGTGGCAGATTGCTAGAATTATGTGCCCTCAAAAACAATACTATACATTTTTATTTGATAATAAAATTTTATTTTCACATTCATAATTTTTATAGGTATATTTCATTGTTTAAATGTGGCATGTGATGTCACCTCTGTAGAAAAATCATGTTAATGGTTAAAGAACCAAAGATAGAGAGTAATGATTTTTCATAGATTATTAAATTGTTCTAGGTTTTGGATATTGATTGTATATTACCATTAAAGCCTACACTTGTTATTCTATTATATGATAGGATGATTTACTCCATCATTGAGGTAGTAACTTTAAGCAGACAAGTGGGTGTAATGTAACAAGTACATACACTGAATCAGATCCGATCAAGAACACCTTATGAAGTGATCATTGTTAATTAAAAGGTTGTTCTATCACAAATTTTCTATTGTCCTTAAACATGAGAGATTTGTGTATATTTATTTATTATGCACATAATTTTGACAATGTCAACTAGTGATGATAATTATAAAGGCTATATACAAACATGTTAGGTTATGTGTGTAATGAGTAAAATATGTAAATGGTCAACAATGAATCCACTAGTCTCTAAAGAAGATAGTATATTTAGTTGATTTTAATATTAAAGTTTGACTCAAAACAAAACCGGCCGGTGACATTTTTCAAAAATGTTTTTCATATATATAATATTGTATATATATATATATATATATATACATATATATATTTAAAGAGTTTTTCAAATATATTTTGGAGTCCAATAGAAATTATGAAATCAAGAAATTAAAGGTTACATAAGTTAGGGACATTACAGTGATATTAATCCAGTCCTAGTGGCTTGTGGGAATATAGTGCAGCAGAAGGACATAGATATAAAATTAAAAGTAATGGGACCTCAATTGTAATTCTCTAATCTTTAGGGGTGAATTGCAATGTGTTGATGGACATTATTGCAATCTATAGAAGTTCAAATATTTTCTTGATATGGTGGGGAAAATTAAGGAATAATTTTGAAAGAGTTTCAAGATAAGTCAATAACATTCAAAAAATTATTGATTAATCCTACAGCTGAAGATTAGGATCCCTACGGATCTCACGTCCAATCTCTCTCTCAGGTTTTCAGAAGTCTTAAATAAAAATAAGATTTAAATATATATATATATATATATATATATATATATATATATATATATATATATGAAAGTTCAAAAACGTGTAAAAACACCTTTGAACGTTTAGACCCCCAAATTACAACTTAATCAATTCAAGCAATATGTCAAACAACTAGTGTGAAACTTAACATATGCTTATCATACGAAATTGATTAAATACTATCTAAGCCATAACAGAATAAAATCCACATCAGATAAATAAAAGGCAAAGATAGAGAGGAAGGAAGATGCAAACACAAAGACAACACACGATGTGTTATCGAAGAGGAAACCGAAGTCCTCGGCGAAAAACCTCTCCGCCGCCCTCCAAGCGGTAATCAATCCACTAGAAAATATAGTTGGGATACAAGGATAGCAATAGACCCTCCAAGCCTAATCTACCCAGTGCACCTAAGCCCTCCAAGCTTCTTGCTCCAACGAGGTTGCGCCGAACCTTTTTCTTTTCTAGCTTCCCGGATTCCGCTACTAAACCGTAGCATCAACCAATGAAGATTGGCTCCTTCCTAACTGCTTCCCAGAAATCCAAACAATTGTCTCACAGTGATGATGATGGTGAGAACCAGGTTTGGTATAATGCCTCTCAAGGATTTGACAATGGAGAGGAAGAGAGTTGAGGAATTTGAAGAGATTCTAAGGTAGAGATTGTGGGTGAAACAATCTGGTTTTTCTTTAGGGTTTCTCTCTCAAAATTCTCTCTGGAAGCCCCCTTTCAATTGTGGGTAATAGGGGTATTTATACTGGAGTGGAGAGGAATGTGAAACGTCAGGTTTTTACAAAACAGGGGTGGCTCGCGGCTTGACCTCTCGGCTTGACTAAGTCGCGAGATCCAGTCGCGAGATAACCCTATGGCCAGTTGTCCTGTTTTGTCCTGTAGTGCTCCAGCTAGTAGACTGTTCATCTTCCAGCATGCTTGGCACGTGTGCAGCTTCTGGCGGCTTGCAGCCGCGAGTCACCCGCGAGTCCCAGCCGTGAGTCTCTGTTTTCTTGCACACTCTTGAGCAAACTTCACTCTATCTCACTCACTACCCTTACATCAAACCCACCTAAATACAGGGTTACTAAATGCTGAATTACAAGCAAATTTGGCACGGAATAAAGCCAATTAGATGGTTGAATACATTCAACCTTACAATCTCCCCCTTTGGCTATTCCGTGACAAAACCCTAAAACAGACTCTAGACTTAACATGTGAGTTGGGAACAGTTGAACAAAACTCACTCACACCTAACTCTAGAAGCTGTGAAGCACTTGAATCATATGAACATAATACTCCTGAAACACAACAATACACCATGATCATTGTAAGCAGAAAATTATAAAATGCATATGAAACAGGCAATATGTGATCAAGCAAAGATGGAGTTATGAAACAAACCATGGCTTGATCAACCAAGTGAACACCACAAGGTAGTGATCACAGTGCTCATTCACACTTGGAATGAACACAAGGACATACAAGTTAACAAGCACAAGGCAAGACACTTGTATGCTCAACACTCAACCAATGCATATCACACAAGGCATATGCATCTAGGAACAATCCTACAAGGGCACAAGAGTGACAGTACATGAACCAAAATGCATACCATTTAGATTAAAGTACTGATTTCAACATAGCATAAAGGCTGCACTAAGCAAGGTACATACCATAAAGCCTACAAACTATGCAAAGGACATAAACCCTAAAAGCTTACATAAGCATATGGGTACAAACACAAACATCCTGAATAACATCATCAAAATATATTAAACTTTAAACCAAGAGTATAAGTTAAGAGTTAGAAACAATACATCAAAAACATAGTGTATCAAACCCATAAAACCACTAAAAGAACTTAAAAACATAAATGTATAAACAAAGTTTTAGAGTTTGACATGACTCCCCCTCAACACATTACTCCCCCTTAAGGGCTGCTCTTCTGCTTCTCAGTCCATCCTCAACAGAAACATCTCCCCCTTTTTGTCAGGAATGGCCAAATGGTTAGTGTTCAGGCTGAGTGGTGAAGCTGTCAAGTTTTGCAGTCAAAACATCAATCTGATCCTGCATAGCTTTCATCCTCTCAGAGTGCTCAGTCTGGACTTCTCTGATCCCATCAAGTCTTTCCAGAATGATTTGGAAAGCATCTGGAGGAGTATCTGAAGAAGTTGATGCTCTGGGTCTTTTGCCACTCCTCCTGGGTGTTGAGGTTGATGCATGCCCTGCTGCCTCTGCTTCAGTCTCCATTGGGACACCTTCTCCTTCATCTCCTTCATCTTCTTCTTCTGGAAGTCTAACACTTATCCTTTTGCAGGTAAGCCTGTTAATTGCAGAAGGTGTGGACATGGGACTGATGTCTTGTGGGATAGGAACACCCTTCCTTCTAAAAATCCTCATTAGCAAACTGGGAAAGATCAGTTTTGGCCTAGAGGTTGTTCTTGTCTCATCCACAATGATGTCATATATGTGGGAACTTATGTCTATGAAGTTCTTTTCTTTGAGATCCATCAGAAAGACTGCTCTAGCACAATTGATGGTAGTCAACTTCTTAATGGGATAGAGGTTAAACATCATGATGATTGTTAGACACCTCATGTCCACTGGAAAAGCAGTGGTATTCAAACATTTTCCTTCTCTCTGCCCACCTAACCTTTGTTGAACTGTTTCAATGGATACACTCCTATCCTTGTAGTTGATAAACTCCTCATCATCTAATCCTTCAAGTCCTAGTGCCTTATCTATGACATGAGCATCTAAAATAAATTCTTTCCCTCTAACCCAGCAGCTTAACTCATTCTCCTTTATCACAGCATTTGAGTAAAATTCCCTAATCAGGGGTTCACAAACTACAGGGAAATCACTCAGAAGTTTTTCCCATCCTCTATCTTCAAAACAACTGGGGATAAAGGTTTGTCTCAAATCCTCCAAATCAACAAATCTTTCTTGAATAATGCCTGCACTCATGAAGTTATCTCTGTATCTCTCAAAGTGATGAACTGACCTAAAAAGCTTAGAGTCCATTTTCAACCGTTTGTCAGCTTTCTTCGCAGGAGTTTTCTTCTTAGGAGGTGAGGGAGCCATCTGTGATCAATCAGAAAAGGCCACAACAATACAGAGCAATATATGTGTAAAACAAGTCAGTCTCATGTAATTATCAAAGAGAAATCATCCATACAAATGAAACTTGAAGCATTTAAACACAAGCTACTAAGATCAATCACATGGAAAAGCAAGCCTAAGATAGGAAATACACATAAAAGCATCAGATATAGAAACTAACTTAAAGGCAGTTATAAGTCAATGAGACAAAAACTGGAAAATGATATGACACATAAACAGTATTGTGCAGCTCACATATGCTCCCAACAGATTAACACAAAAGACCAGGCATATTTAGCACATTAAACTCACAGCCCCAAAAAAAATTTGAAACAATTCAATAGCTCAAAGATCAGTGAAAATCAAAGAATCACATAGCTAAGCACAGAATGAAGAGTAATAGTGAAACAACTAAGAACAAATCATATTCTAGCAGCAGCATTCGCAATCTAAGCGTGAACAAGGAGCAAATTCCGAAACACAAACCCATTTCTAAAACACAAATATATGCGAAAGATCAAGGGGAAAAGCACAAAATCAAGTAGAAAAGAGTGGCAGAACAGAAACCCCATACCTGTGACTTGAAGATTTTGAGCTACAAGTATGCAACAATGGAGATTGGAAATGGGAGCACGGAGTGTTTGGGAGGGAGAAGATGAACAGTCACAAATATTCGAGGGAAAAACTGAAACAAGTTTTAAAACTGCTCCTATTTCTGCCAAACACGCGAATTTCGCGACTGGATTAAGTCGCCACACAGTCGCCAGCTCAAGCCGCCAAAGCACTCAAGAACAAAATTCTGAAAATTTTTCTAAGTGTTTTTCGCGACTGGAAGGTCTACCCGCGAGTAAGTCGCGAGCTGAGCCGCGAAAATCTCTGAATGAACCTCGCGACTGGACCTTCCACTCGCGAACAAGTCGCCAAAAATGACCAGCGAAGGTGCGACTGAGGCTCGCGACTTGACATACCCGCGACAGAACCACCAAAACAGGGCAAAAACTGGATTTTTGAAATTTTCAGATTTTTCAAACAAAATACTTTCCAAACACACCTAAAACACTCAAAAATATTTTTGTGCTTGAATTAACAAAGATTGAGCATGTGAAAACACATTTCATCAAGTATAATCACACAAATGAATGTGGCATTTATTGAACATAAACTTGTGTGTTGTGTGTGGATATCAACAATGAGATAGTCCTTCGTCTAATGTGAAGCTTCAATGATCAATTCAACCAAGGCATACACAATTTGCACTAGATCATGTGACCCATCTCAATTATAGAAATATGTATATATGACCTCCCACAAAACTTGATAACATGATTTGGAGCTTTACATTTGACTCCACTTTCAATCAAAACAATTGATCTTTTTGATCTTTTTGAGACAATCACCTCTCATTGTGAGAGTGATATATGATATTTCACTTTAAGGAATAAGCCTTTGGCTTTTTGAATAAACATTCATTTCAATATAAGGTCGCTTACCCTTTTTCCTAGTCAAATACTAGAATGTGCGACAGGCTTTTGCAGCTCAATATCTCTTTTCATTTGGAGATTTACATTTGGTGAGCTCTTTTTAACATAACAAAAATAAAGAGTGGGAAGATATATAGACACAAGTCTATGCAAGTCTCAAGATCAACAAAACCATTCACTAATCATTCATGACAAGATTGAAGATCTATTTACAACAATCACAAAGATTTCAAGATTTTTCCCACAGTGATATAAGTGCATGAAAACAAGTAATGTTCGAAAATGCACAAAGCCATTAGCACAAAGGTACAAGGCAAAACAAGTTTTGAGACAAAAGCTCAACAAAGTCAATCAACCTTTTTGATTTTCTAATTTTTATGTGGTTTTTGGATTTTTGACACAATAAACAAAAAGATTGATACGACAAAAATAAATATATTCACAAGTAGACAAGCAAACAATCAAACAGCAAAAATAGCAAGCAAAATAAACAAACATAGTCACAAAGCATAGGAAGTATTAATGCATGGACATGTTGTAATGCTTATGCATGAGTACCCTTATTCACCCTCACGTCACTTGCGTTTGGGGTGATTTCCTTATAGGATTGGGTACGGGAGTTAGGGCTTTCAAACCTTCGTGAGATGCTTTCTAAGCAGTTGGTGAATGCACCAATCATCTTCATCACGTTCATCATTCCGGGATCACCATTCTGATCTCTAGATTGATCTCCAGCCCAAATTCTTCTATCATTTCTAGGTCCTCCTGACCTTTGAGGAGTTGCACTATTCTTTGCTCTCAACTTTTGGCAATTTGGTCGAGTATGCCCTTGAAGTCCGCAATAGTGGCACACATAGGTTCCTCTAGGACCTCTTTGTGGTCGAGGACGTGACTTGGCACGAGATTCAGATCTGCCTGCAAACTGATTGCGAGGATTTAACATCCGTTGGTTCACCAAATTCTTCTTCTCCTCCACCTCGAGCTTCTCACCAGTAAGGTTAGCTACAACTGGAGCTTCAGCCTTTACAAACTTCACTCCTTTACTGACATTTCCAGACGAACTACCTCCTCCGGTATATCCCAATCCGGATTTGTCTGAGAAGCTCTTTTGAGATGAGATTACATCATCTAGTTTCTTGGTGGTGACCCTCTCTACTCTAGCATTTGCTTGCACAACTTCACTCTCAAGAAATCTTACTTTTGTGTAAGCTTCGGACAACTCTCCATTCAGAGTTTCTATCTCACATTTGGCCTCCCTATATCGGATTAGGAGACTTTTGTAGTCCTCCTCAGCCTTCTTCATTTTTCTCACAGCAGCCTTGGCCACCCTTGTGTATTCCCCGGACTTCTCCAAGAGTGAGTTATAATTCTCCTGAAGATTCGCTGTGCTTCCATCTTCTTCAGCATCCGTTTCTTCAACAAGTCCTAGTGATTCATCATCACTATGTTCTCCAAGGTCTCGCACAAGCAGATTCAGCTCATCTGAAGACTCAACATGAGCTATAGTCATAAAAGCCGAATAGTTCCCCTCTCCATCACAGCTCTCTTCAGACTCTGAGTCAGACGAATCCGAGTCACTCAAGGTCGTGGCATACACTTTACCTTTCGATTTCAAATAATTCGGACATTCCTTCTTGAAGTGTCCATGCCCATTACATTCGAAACAAGTGACACCTTGTGTAGGTTGAGATTCTTTTCCATCTTTCCTTTTGAATTCCCTTTTCTCCCTTCCAGAACTTTGGAATTTTCTTTTATCATCAAATTTGCCATTATTTTTGAATTTCAAAAACTTTTTGAAATTTTTGACAAGGTATGCAACATCTTTGTCAATCACATCTTCTCCCGATGAGTCTTGATCTTCCACCTTCTCATTAATGGTCTTTAGAGCAAGAGATTTACTCTTCCGTTGATTGGGCAGTGACATCTCATAAGTCTGCAGAGAACCAACCAGCTCTTGCACTTTGATGTCATCGAGGTCCTTGCTCTCTTCAATTGCTGTCACTTTAGCTCGAAAGCTTTCCGGCAATGATCGAAGGATCTTCCTTACAATCTTCGAGTCCTCCGTTTTCTCCCCCAAGTTGAACTTGCTGACAACCACTTCATTTAACTTCCCATAGAAAGAGTCAAAAGACTCATCCTCACTCATTTTGAGCTCCTCAAACCGAGTGGTCAGCATTTGTAACTTGGTGTCTTTCACTTTCTTCGTGCCTTCATAGGTAGTTTCCAAAATCTCCCATGCTTCTTTGGCCACGGTAATATGAGAAATCCTGTGAAATTCATCTGGAGACACACCACAAAAAATAGCATTGAGTGCTTTACTGTTAGCATTAGATGCAGCAAGTGCTGCCTTATCCCATGTGGATTTGGCTGCCTCTGGTTTGGTCCAACCAATCTCAACAGCATCCCAAACGGATTCATCAATAGAACACAGAAAAGCTCTCATTCGAACCTTCCAAAAAGCATAATTACTACCATCAAAATATGGAGGTGCATTTAGGGATTGAGACCTATCCATCTCAAAAGGGAGTCAAGGATCACACAATGGTAATGAAACCAATATCAGTGTACCCGCTCTGATACCAATTGAAAGTTCAAAAACGTGTAAAAACACCTTTGAACGTTTAGACCCCCAAATTACAACTTAATCAATTCAAGCAATATGTCAAACAACTAGTGTGCGGAAACTTAACATATGCTTATCATACGAAATTGATTAAATACTATCTAAGCCATAACAGAATAAAATCCACATCAGATAAATAAAAGGCAAAGATAGAGAGGAAGGAAGATGCAAACACAAAGACAACACGCGATGTGTTATCGAAGAGGAAACCGAAGTCCTCGGCGAAAAACCTCTCCGCCGCCCTCCAAGCGGTAATCAATCCACTAGAAAATATAGTTGGGATACAAGGACAGCAATAGACCCTCCAAGCCTAATCTACCCAGTGCACCTAAGCCCTCCAAGCTTCTTGCTCCAACGAGGTTGCGCCGAACCTTTTTCTTTTCTAGCTTCCCGGATTCCGCTACTAAACCGTAGTATCAACCAATGAAGATTGGCTCCTTCCTAACTGCTTCCCAGAAATCCAAACAACTGTCTCACAGTGATGATGATGGTGAGAACCAGGTTTGGTATAATGCCTCTCAAGGATTTGACAATGGAGAGGAAAAGAGTTGAGGAATTTGAAGAGAGTTGAGGAATTTGAAGAGATTCTAAGGTAGAGATTGTGGGTGAAACAATCTGGTTTTTCTTTAGGGTTTCTCTCTCAAAATTCTCTCTGGAAGCCCCCTTTCAATCGTGGGTAATAGGGGTATTTATACTGGAGTGGAGAGGAATGTGAAACGTCAGGTTTTTACAAAACAGGGGTGGCTCGCGGCTTGACTAAGTCGCGAGATCCAGTCGCGAGATAACCATATGGCCAGTTGTCCTGTTTTGTCCTGTAGTGCTCCAGCTAGCAGATTGTTCATCTTCCAGCATGCTTGGCACGTGTGCAGCTTCTGGCGGCTTGCAGCCGCGAGTCACCCGCGAGTCCTAGCCGCGAGTCTCTGTTTTCTTGCACACTCTTGAGCAAACTTCACTCTATCTCACTCACTACCCTTACATCAAACCCACCTAAATACAGGGTTACTAAATGCTGAATTACAAGCAAATTTGGCACGGAATAAAGCCAATTAGATGGTTGAATACATTCAACCTTACAATATATATATATATATATATATATATATATATATATATCATATCATATCAGTTGTTGGCCATCAGAACTACTGAGTGATACTATACTCTTTTGAAAATCAGAACTATAGTAGGTGCAGTCACGTCTACCCTTCATCGGAGACTCAAGTTCATCTCTAAAAATCAGTTGATCATTATTTTTACTGAAGAGCCCATGACTATCTTGCAAGAGACATCTATCCCTTACATCAATGCCAATGCCTTCCTTAAAGCATCTGTCCATAGCTTCGAGCTAGTTTCCGTGATCCTTAATGCTTCAAAGCCTGAGTTCAGCTAGCCCACAATAGTTCTAATGGCCATGAAAGAAATGCTCAAGTTTGGTTACAAATTAGGCCAAGGCCTCGGAGCCATAGGATGTGGGAGCCCTGCTCTCATTGAACTCTTAGATAATAAAGGAAGATTTGGTTTGGGGTACGAACCCACTTATGAAGAACTCTTTCGAGCTTCCAGAGCCAAGAAGAGGAAGTGTGACACTTCAGGGATGTCTCTTCCCCATATTAGAACCACTTTTCCAACTCCAGCCGAAGTCATTTTGCTAGAACCTTTCAAGGAGTTGGAAGATGAAGAGCCAAATCTAGTTTGCATTATTCGTTTTTGTCCCGAAGAGTTCTCCATGAACACTATCATATTTCCCAAAGATATCTGACTTCTACTATCTGACCAAGGATACCAGGTGAGATGGCAGACCTTTGGACCATCGAGCCTTGCTTTGTGGTTGCACCGATTGAGTAAGGAGTATTCCTTCATCGAGTGATTGGGCCTCTTGATCACCTGGAAAGGTTGGAATTACATATCTAGTTTGTTTTGCATGCTTATGTTATTTCCTACTCTATTTCATTTCCTCGGTTTGTTTTCCCAGAAACAACAAAAAAGAGCATTTCCTTTTTATCATTATCAAGCATGAACTTTGTTTTCCCCCTACCCATAATCCATTAATGAAATGTTCAGTGTATTATTCAGGAAATTCTTGCATCTCTCTTTATTTACTTTCCTATGAATATGTGTGTGCAAATTATCTTATGTTTCTCTGTATATGTTTTGCTCTATAGGATCTGTTCTAATTCCCAAGTGGGTACATCGTCCTTTTGACATAATGAAGGTGTAGATGATGTGAATGAGACAATAAAGTTGGATCACGATATTGAAGGAATGGAAGAGGTCCCAAACTTACCTTGGGACATCCTAGAAGCTCTGAACAGAGAGAGTGAAGGTTTTAAGCCCAATATAGAGGAGACGGAGGTGATAAACCTAGCCGATGAAGGCAAGACAGAAAAACCTGTCAAGATCGGGGTGAACTTTCCTAAAGATGTGAAAGACCGGCTCATGGCTCTACTGAAGGAATTCAAGGAAATCTTTTCTTGGTATTATCAAGGTATGCCAGGACTAGATATTGAGATCGTGGTTTGCAAGATTCCAGTTAAATCTAAATGCCCCAGTGTGGCAAGCCCTTCGAAGGATGAAGTTAAAGATTATCCTGAAAAACAAAGAAAAAGCAGAAAAGAAGTTGAAATCCCATTTTCTAATCGCCATAGCCTACTTTAACTAGGTTGCCAACATTGTTCCCACACAAAATAAAGATGGGAAAGTACACATGTGCAAGTCTACGTGGACAATATGGTCACCAAGTCACGCACTTCTAGAGATCATTCAACAGATTTAAGAAAGCTATTCAAGCACCTCGTCAAGTACAGGTTAAGGCTTAACCCTAACAAGTGCATCTTCCAAGCTAGTTCAGGGAAATTGCTCAATTTCATCATCAACTAGAGAGGAATTTAAGTCGACCAAGCAAAAGTCCAGGCCATTAGGGACATGCCTACACCAAAAACCAAGAAACAAGTTTGAAGCTTCTTAGGAATGATTAATTACATAGCCTACTACATAGCGCAATTGACCACCACATGTGATCCCTTGTTCAAGATCTTGAAGAAGGATATAAAGATAGAATAGACAGATGAATGTCAAGTGGCCTTTGACAAGATTAAGCAGTATTTGTTGAACCCCCTATTCTGGTTCCCCTAACGCTGGAACATCCATTGATTCTCTACCTAGCAATGCAAGAGGCATCCATGGGTTGCATGTTAGGCCAGCTAAATGAATCCGATAAAAAAGAGAAGGTGATTTAATACCTGAGTAAGAAGTTAACTAGTTGTGAGATCAACTACATTGCTATTGAGAAGATGTGTTGCGCCCTAGCATGGGCCTTATGCAAGTTGCGGTAGTACATGCTCTACTATACTATATGGTTGGTTTCGCACATAGACCTTATCAAGTACATCTTTGAAAAGCCTTCCCTTACAGGGAAGATCTCCCGTTGGCAAATGTTGCTATCCGAATTTGATATTGTGTTTGTGATGCGAAAGGCCATCAAGGGCCAAGCCATAGCCGATTACCTAGCGAACCAACCGTTGAATGATCTAGAATTTTCAGAATCCCTCTTCCCAGATGAGGGTGTTTTGGCAATAGAGCCTGAACCAAGCAATGTAGAACCATGGCATTTAATGCTTTATTTTGATGGAGCTGCAAATAGTATTGGAAATGGGGTGGGAGCAGTTCTAGTATCCTTGAAAGGCTAACAAATCCCTATTTTAGTCAAGTTGAATTTTGATTGCACCAACAACGTCAAAGTATGAGGTGTGCATAGTAGGCCTGCAAGTTGCCTTAGAGTTCGGTGTGTACAATCTAAGTGTCTTTGGAGATTCCCTGTTGATCATCTCCCAAATAGAGGGAAAGTGGGAAGCTTAAGACACCAAGTTGATTTTGTATCAGAAATGTGTCAACCGTTTAATCTCAAAGTTCTAGAACAATACCTTTGCTTATTTGCCCTGAGAATACAACCAGTTCGTAGATGCTTTAGCCACCTTTGCTAGCATGATTAAGTTGGCAGAAGGAGATGATATGCTACAATTGCGCATAAAGGTCCATGGCGTGCCAGCCTACTGCATGACTATCAAAGAATGCATGAACGTCGAAGTTGAAGTCGATGGGAAGCCATGGTACCATGATATCAAGGCTTATATCAAAGATAGTGAATACCTGCCTGGGCCACAGACATTAAGAAGAAGTTCATCAAGTGCATGGTGCGCCAGTTCTTGTTGAGTGGGGAAGTCTTGTACAAAAGGAACCATGATACAACCTCGTTTTGATGCATAGATGCCCTTGAGGCTAACCATTTGATGGAAGAGATGCTTGAAGGCTTGCTTGGAGCCCGTGCTAGTGGACCCTTATTGGCCTGAAAAATCATAAAAGCCAGCTACTATTGTCTCACCATGGAAAGCAACTGCATCAAGTATGTCAGGACGTGCCACTATTACCAAGTCTATTAGAATAGAATGAATTTTCCTCCCTAACCTCTGCACTCTCTAGCAGTGCCATGGCCTTTTTCAACCTGGGAATGGACATATCAGACCTGTGATTCCAAAAGCATCCAATGGGCATGAGTATATCTTGGTGGCCATCGATTACTTCACGAAGTAGGTGGAAGCCACTTCCTACAAAAGTGTCACCTAAGTTGTGGTGGCCAGATTCTTGAAACTGAACATCATTTATCGCTACGGCATAACAAGGGAGCTCAATACCAATAATGGGAAAAACCTAAATGGGAAAATGATAGAGTAACTTTGCCAACAATTGAAGATTGAACACTGAATTCGGTTCCCTACCGTCCTTGGATGAATGGTGCAGTAGAAGCTGCCAACAAGAACATAAAAATGATTTTAGTGAAGATGACAGACACCTATAAGGATTGGCACGAGTTCTTGTGGTTTACCTTGTACGCCTATTGCACTTCTATTTGTACTTCCATGGGTGCAACCTTGTATTCCTCGATCTACGGTATGGAAGCCATCCTCCGCATAGAGGTAGAGATCCCATCTATCAGAATCTTGTCACAAATAAAGCTATCAAAAGCTGAATGGGCTCATTTTTGATATGAACAATTGAACATGATAGACGAGAAGTGCATGACCACAATGTGCCATGGATAGTTGTACCAATGCCATGTCGAGCGAGCATTTAGCAGGAATGTTAGACCTAGAGTCTTTGAAGAAGGTGACCTAGACTTGAAGAAGCACAACTAGGACATGCCTGATCATAGAAGAAAGTTTGCCCCAACCTACGAGGACACATATGTGGTGAAGAAGGCCTTCTCCAGCGGAGCCTTGATCTTAGCCGACATGGATGGGCATAACTTCAATATACCCACCAATTCAGATGCTGTCATCCAATACTTTACATGAGGGAGCTTCCAAATGTGACCTCTTTTTCTACATTACTATGTAAGCAAACAAAAAAAATAAAAAAAGCAAAAAATACAAAATATATATATATATATATATATATATATATATATATATATATATATATATATATATATATATATATATATATATATTTATATATATGGAAAGGTAGATTGAAAACCTGAAATGGTGGTCTACGCAAAAAGAGAGTAAAAGAAAGAGCGTGAAAGAGCCTACTAGATTGAAAACTCGAAAGGGCGGTCTAGGAAAAAATTAAGGCAATAAAAGATGTCAGTTGAACTATGTGATGACTTGATCCTTCCTAGTGAAGGTATGTAGGCAACTACCTTGGCCCGGTCACATTTTAAAAGAAAAATCAATTAGTTGAATCTGCTTGGGTTTATGATCAAGATCAATGGAAGAAGCATGCACCCTCTTGGGTTACTCTATGTTTGCAACACGTGTGGCCCACAGTGGTTTCATTCAAAGATTTTATGGCCCATGCCAAGCGAAGATGTACCCCAATGGGAAAGGAAATGATCCATCTAGAACAAGATGTATCCTTTGGAACCTAAGATATTGATATGCATAGACTTGCATTTTCAAAGCATTTGTGCACTTATTCATTGTAGACACTCGATTTTGCACCCATAATTTAATCTTGCAAGATGGCTAGAGTGACCATTCATATATCCAAAATTTAGAGTTGCATTACATGCATTAATTCATTCATTGCATATCATAAAAATGATTTCGAGATTCTAACGATCACGACGATATGTCCAATTTCTGAATCGCACCGTCGGATTGAAAGATATCAGATGATCAAGTTTTCACGGTCTGCATGCATTTTGTTCGGGTGGAGCCAATCACACATGATTAATTTAAATTAATTCTCATTGGCTAAACAATGAAAATTAATTAAACAATTTTGTGATTGGTAGTTGGTTAGTGTCAAAAATAGGCCTGCTTGCATGGGAATAAAGTGGATAAACAGATAACAAAGAGGTTTTGGATAATCAAGTCTTTTTAGAATCTTTATTTACAAGATAATTATCACTTTAAAGATCTAAATATCAAAGAAATAGAGATTAATTTTTAGAATACGGATTAAAAATGCATCTAGGTGTAATTTCTGGCTAAAAAATCCTAAAAAAAGAGTCCAAATTGGGCTAAAACTCTAATGTGGGCTTGGCACCTAAGAGGGCTTGTCAGCACTCTTGAAGTGCCAATTGGCCCAAACACTCGGCCTAGCTCGGGGAGCCCCTGATTGAGATAAATCCTATCTTTTTCGACTTTTAAGAGATAAGGACGTGTTTCAATTCGTATATGATCTCATTCCGCTGATTTTTTAAGCATCCCAACCTCTATAAATAAAGGGAAAAAAAAAATCAAAATTGAGGGCTTCCTTTCTAACTTTTCTGCTCCCTTTATGTTAAAGACGTTCTAGAGGCTTTTACTTTAGGAACTTCTTTTTTGTAAGTAAAGTATTTTAGACCTTAAAGAAGTGAATAAACTTCTTTAATTTCTAAAATATTCTTCTGTCGAAGAGCACGCTCTTGCAAGAGGTATCTAGTTTCATTCTTCTATCTGTTTTTTTTTTCTTTTCTTTTCTTTCTTTTCCATTATTTAGTATGTTGTTTTTCGTTGCATGAATGTGATTAATATGTTTTATTGTGCCTTGTTCTTAGTACATAATTGTTATGCTTAGATACTTTGTTGGAATTTTCTTTGACATGTTCTTTAATTGATTGTCTGTTTTAATTTTTTCTTTGATTTCAAAATCTATTAATGATCATCAAAACCTTTTTTTTAAACACAAAACAGATCTGTATCTTCCTTAGATGTATATCTGAATTTTTTTCAAACACAAAATAGATCTGTATCTTCCCTAGATGCAAGTCTGAATTTTTTTCAAACACAAAACAGATTTGTATCTTCTTTAGATGCAAGTCTGAATTTTTTCAAACACAAAACAGATCTGTATTTTACTTAGATGCAGGTCTAAATTTTTTTCAAACACAAAACAGATCAGTATTTTCATTAAATACAGATCTGAATTTTTTTAAATAAAATTGTAGATTTTTAAATTTCAAAGAAGAAATTAAGAGTTACGTTAAAGTCTTTCCTTTTAATATGTGATGCATGCGTTGTAAGTTTGTCTCATGAATGTGAATCCTCTTTTAAAAATATTTTTTTTATTTACTTTACAAAAACAAATCTGATTTTTTACAAACCAAATCTCATCTCTCTTTTTTTTTTTTTTTTTTTTTTTTTTTTCCAAAACAGATTTGATTTTTCTCCACAAAATCTTAATTTTTTATGTTACAAAAATAGATCTGATTTTTACCAATCAAATCCCATTTTTTTAACTTACAAAAAACAGATCCGATTTTTACAAATCAAATCTTATTTTGTTTAATTTTTCGAAGATAGATCTGATTTTTCTTTTAAAAGGAGGACATGTTCATAAGATAGATTTGTTTAAATTAATTTTTGTCAAGTGTTTGTCATGTGTTATAACATATCGTTCAACATTAATACAAAATGGTATATAATGGTCATTAGAGTCTAAAAGACCAGACTCTGCTTGGGCGGAATGGGTGCCTAACACCTTCCCATTCCATAACCTAGCCCTCGAACTTTGGATTTTGGATAGGCAGATTAGTGTTTTGTCTTTAATTTTGGTAGAATGTAAGTTGGACCAAAATTTTGTATTTTTTTCCATAGATTGTAATTAGGACCAAAGCCTTGTAAGGTTAATCTACCAAATTGTACTTTTTTATATTCAATCAATGACATTTGAAGTATTTTGAATATGTAATTGTATTTATTTTTTCTTATTTTTTTGGTTTAAAAAAAAAAAATCAGTGGCGATTCCACACCACTTACCAAAAAAGAGAAGTGCCTTAAAGCTCCCGAATCTCTTTTTTTAGAGCACCCCTTTTGTGGTCTCTCATAGTGTTGACTCCACTAGGGATGTCAAGGGCTAAGCTTCGTGTTAGACTTTTAGTGACCAATTATATACCCTTGTTTTTTGTATGATGTTGTTGTTTGTTTGGTTGTTTATGTCTTAAGATGTTTGTATTATATTTTTTTGGTTGTGTTGCCATGTTGATTGTTAAGAGCTTTCCCTAACTGTCATAGTGTGTGACATCAAAATAATAAATATGTATGCACCCATCTCAACATATGGTGGTAGTAACCATGGATCACTGATCTTCATTAGATTTGGGTACCCAGTGGCAAACTCACCAACTTATAGCCCAATGTCACTAGATCATTTCTTGTTGACTATAAAGGATAGACCATGCCATTCAGACCAACGTAATGTTCCTTTCATTACAAGTTGGGAGGTGTAACGTCCTAGCTATGAGAAACAATGAAACAACAAACCCACCCTACAATGTAAAGACTTAGAGCTTGCCCTTAGGCCGGTCCATGTTAAAATTGCGTTGCATTGTTGCATGTGTTAGTTTTGTTGATTGATGTAGATGGGGACCTAGTTTTGATTGACCCAACCAAGCCTTTTCTTAGGGGAGAATTTGGTCAAGATCAAAGGGAAGACTTTGTAGAGAACCCAAGACCAACATTCAAGCTAGTAGTTCCAGTTCCAAGTCCATCATGGTACTGAAGCCTGTGAGCATGGAAGACAGTTCATTGTTGCAACATCACAATCCCGTGTTCAACCTATAAGACAGTCTAAGCCATAAGACGTCCAAAGACTCCATCACTATGGCAGAAGAGGGAGAACATTCGAACATTGAGGGACCCATAAACACTCAAGATCTACTAAACACCATAGTAGCAAGCCAAATTTAGTTAAGAGAAGACATGAACCTTATCGTACAATAGTTTCAGAACCTGAAGGGTGGCCAAGAGGAGACTAAGACTGATCATAATTCCCCAACCATGGAGGGTGAGAAGAAGATCAACAAGAGGATAAGAGATGGAAAAGATGATCAAAAGAGCTCGCAAGATGGAAAACCACATGGACTACCAATCACTTTCACTTTTCCCTGATTCATTGTCTCCCAAGTTCAAGATGCCAACCTTGGACAAGTTCAACGAGACTAGCTGCCCAAAGTCTCATTTGAAGATGTACATGAGGGCTATGCAGCCCCTAGGAGCAACTGAAGAATTACTTGCTCAAATATTTCAAAACACCTTGACTAGAACTGCTCTCAGGTGGTTCCTCAAACTAGATGATGTTAGAGCAAGGAGCTAGGGGGACATTTGTCGTGAGTTTCACAATATATACAAGTATAACATAGAGGTGGATGTGACGAGGAGAGATTTAGAGACCACTAAGCAAGAGCCGAAAGAATCTTTCTCTACCTTCATTACCAAGTGGAGATCCAAGGCTACACAGATGATGAATAGGCCAAGTGAAGAAGAACAATTAACCATGGTTGTAAAAAACTTATTGCCTGTGTCCCATAGATATTTGTTTGCTCAATATTTTCATAATTTTAAAACTTTGATTGCTGCTAGAACCCAAATTGTGGATGCAATAAATAATGGCACTATAAAGAATGAGGACCCACTGAGGTTTAAAAAGAATTTAGGATCTAGTTCTAAAACTGTCCAAATTTCTAATATATACAAAAATGATCCTTACCAACTTATTGCTCCTATTGCCCCCATGCCAAAATCATAATGGCCACTTCTAAGGCCCAGGAGGGAATTTCATGAGTTATATATGCCTGTGAGTCAAGTGATTGAAAAACTAAAAGTAAAGGGGTTGCTAAAACCCTTAGACCCAAAACCAATCCCAAACCCATTGCCTGCAAGATTTGATGTGAGAAAGAGATATGCCTACCATCAGAGCCCTGGCCACGACACTGACAAGTGTTTTGGCCTTCGTTATGAAATTCAAAATCTAATGGACAATAAGGTGATTGCACCGCCTACAAGGCCTACTATCACTAATAATCCCTTGCCCAACAACAATTTTGGGAAAAGGACTAAGGATTAACTGCTTGATGACTGAAGAGGAAGGAGAAGAGGACCTGTCTAAGTTGATTTATGACTAACCCGAGTTTTTTATGATGACATGGGAAAAGTTGATGGGTATGACATCCACTATAGGGTATGATATATGGAGTGAAGATGCTATAAAAACCCCAAATTACCCAACATCTACATATAGGGGGAGACACTTTGAGCCCCAATCAAATGACCCACCACCCACATACGGGGGGAGACACTTCAAACCCCAAGATACCGATCCAAATGACCCATAAAAAATCCCCCACATCACAAGGGGGTAGGCACTTTAAACCCTCACATCTGGAGACTAACAACGAAGCCTTGAACAAATCTACCTAACAAACACCCACTGAAGAGGATGAAGTCCTCAAGTAGTTGCAGAAGACTCAAGCCAATATATCTTTATGGGGTTTACTCATGACCTTATACCAGCATCACCAAAATTTGGTAGACCTTCTCAATCAAATCCAAGTCCCTATAATCACTACTTCTCAAGATCTGAATACTATGATTGGGTCTATAAGTAGGGAACTCACTATTTCCTACTCTAATAAAGTTTTAATGGAGAAGTGGAAGTACCACAATGAACCATTGCACATTACGGTAGATGCTAAAGGCAAGAGGATTCAATGGTTCTAATAGTTGATGGAAGTGCCTTAAATGTATGTCCTTTAAAGATTGCAAGTTTCTTGGGCCTAAGTATTGAAGATTTTGTGCCGAAAGATCAGCATGTGAAGGCATATGACAATAGTAGAAAGGAGGTGAATGTTCAAAATGTGCATAAAACACCTATGAATGTTTAGACCCCCAGTTTACAAATTACCAATTCAAGCTTATCAACAGACAATGTACGTGCGGAAAATGTAAATAAGCTAAAACATAATTGATAACATAATCTAAATCAAATAAAATAACATCCACAGTAGAAATTAAATGGCAAAGATTAAGGAAGAGAGATGCAAACACAAGGACAACACAACGATGTGTTATTGAAGAGGAAACCGAAGCCCTCGGCATAAAACCTTTTCGCCGCCCTCCAAGCGGTCAATAATCCACTAAAGAATCAAGTTGGGATACATGAACAATAGAAGGCCCTCCAAGTCTAATCTACCCAGTGTACCTAAGCCCTCCAAGCTCCTACTTCAATGAGGTTACGCTGAACCTATTTCTTCTTTAGCTTATTGGATTCCGCTATAACCCATGGCATCAACCAATATGAATTGAACCCTTCCTAACTGCTTTCTAAGCACCAAATAGCCTTCTCATAGATATGGGTATGGTGAGAAAAGGTTTTGTCTAGTGTACCTCTCAAGGATGTAACAATGGAGAGGGTGAGAGCTGAGGAATTTGAAGAGTCACTATGTAAAGATTGTGGATGAGTCAATCTTGTTTTTCTCTAGGGTTTCTCTCTCAAAATTCTCTTTGGAAACTCTCTATATTTTGTGAGTATAAAGGGTATTTATACTAGAGTGAGAAAGGAATGTGAAGAGTCAGTTTTTCCATAATAGAGTGGATTGGCGACTTGGCCTCGCGACTTGACTGAGTCACGAGTCCAAGTCGCGAGCCCAAGTCGCAAGCTAACTGAATGGCCAGTCTGGACTTTTTGTCCTGTAGTGCTACAGCTAGCATAACGATTCAGCTTCTTTGCATGCTTCACTCGTGTGCATCTTCTAGCGGCTTGCACTTTTGTGCCCTTTGTTGGATTTTTATCCTTAATGCATTCACCTAGTGTTTATGTATCATTTGAGCGTTAGATATGCAAATGATACTTTGCATTGGGCTTATTAGCTTGCATGTCCTGATGCTCATTCTTTGTGTGAATAAGCATTGTGGTCACTATTTATAGTGATTGTTTGTTTTTGGTGAATTCATGGTTTATTCTTTAATTCCATTTTTGCTTGATCATATTGTGCTTGCTCCATATGCATTACAAGTTTTCTACATACAATGATCATGTTGTGTTGTTGTGTTTCAGGAGATACTTGTTCTTATGGTTTAAGAGCTTCATAGATTTTAGAGTTATGTGTGAGTGAGTTTTGTTCAATTGTTCCCAACTTAAATGTTAAGTCTAGAGTTTGTTTTAGGGCTTTGTCATGGAATAGCCAAAGGGGAAGATCATAAGGTTGAATTTAATCAACCATCTTGTTGGCTTTATTCCGTACCAAATTTGCTTGTAATTTAGCAACTAGTAACCCTGTATTTAGGTGGGAATCATGTAAGGGTAGTGTGTGAGAGAGTGTGAAGAAATGCTCAAGATTGTGCAATGAAGCAGGGACACCCATTCTGCAGCCGAATCAAATTAGGGTTTTTGGGTCCACCCGAATCGACTTCGAGTCAAAGTTGGTCAAACTTAGTTAAAGTTGCTAAAATCTCCGAGAAGCTCGGGTTTGGTGTAAAGCTATGAAAAACTTTGTTTTGTGGAAGTTTGGACCTCATTTGATCTTTAATCAACTCTAGGGCCGACTATGGGTATTTTGGTCATTTTGACTGAAAAAGGCACTTTGGGTGCTCTAATACCCGAACGGGTTACGCCATGTCATTTTAGATGTTCTCATGGCCCCATAGAGAGAAAATGATATTTTTGGATTTTTCGGGGTCCGGCACTCAAATCCAGGGCAGACAAAATACAGTATCAACAGTGGATTAGATGGATGCTAAAGCAAACTATGCTGAAGATGGAGAGGGATGTGTTTGCCATCACCAATGAAGAGCCAAGTGTGTAATGCCTATTGTGGGGCAACTTAATAATTGGACTTGGGTTAGGTTTTTTGAAAATGTGGGAAAGAAAGTGTGTAAATCAAGTCCCAATGTACATGTCAACATATTTATTAAGATGAATTCTTATTTGGTTTATTTTGATGTGTTCCATAATATTGAAATTCTGCACTTAAATGATTCAAAAGAATTTAAAAATGAAATTAATAAACAATTGGAAAGGAAAATTGAACCTATGGAACCAACTTTTGAAACTCTTAATTTGGGTAATGATGAGACTCCACATTTAATTAAAATTGGTTCAACCCTAAGTGAAAAAGAAAGAAAATATCTCAAAGAGTTGCTCAACGAATTTCAATAGGTGTTTGCATGATCCTATAAAGATACGCCTGGTATTGATCCCAAGATAGCTTAACATCACATTAACACTCATGCTCACATGGTGCTCGTCAAGCAAAAGTTGAGGTGTATTAGAACTGATTGGCTTTTAAAGATCAAAGAAGAGGTCACCAAGCTGAGTGGATTGCCAATGTTGTGCTCGTGCCCAAGAAAGATGGGAAGTTAAGAATATGTGTGGATTTTAGGGATTTGAACAAAGCTTGCCCTAAGGATGACTTCCCTTTTCCTCACATAGATGTCCTAGTGGATAACATAGTTAGTGGTGCTTTAATGTCTTTTATGGATGGTTTCTTAGGATACAACCAAATCAAGATGGCTTCTAGGGATATGACCAAGACTACCTTCACCACAGAATGAGGAATTTATTGTTACACTGTAATGCCATTCGGGCTCAAGAATGCAGGTGCAACCTACCAAAGAATGGCCACAACCTTGTTACATGATATGATGCACAATGAGGTAGAAGTGTATGTTGATGATATGATTGTGAAATCCAAGAAAAGAGAGGGTCACATTGTTAACTTGAGGAAGTTCTTCGAAAGGATCAAGGAGTATAGGCAAAGATTGAACTGGTAGAAAATGTACCTTTGGAGTAACCGTAGGGTAGTTGTTAGGCTTTTTGATAAGTGATAGAGGATAGAAGTTGACCCATCAAAAATCAAAGACATATTAGAAATGCTTCCACCCAAGAATGAGAAGGAAATAAGAGGATTCTTAGGTTGACTACAATACATCAGTCGATTCATTGCAGCTCACCTTTACTTGTGAGCCCATTTTCAAACTCGTAAGAAAGAATGAACCCCACATATGGAATGATGAATGTTAGAAAGCTTTTGAGCTCATTAAGGAATATCTCCTCCATCCACCTATCTTGGTACCTCTGATGCATGGAAAACCATTACTACTATACCTCTCTATCATGGAGATGCGGTTGGAAGTATGCTTGCATAAGAGGACAATGATAAGAATGAAAGGGTAGTGTACTATTTGAGCAAAAGTTTCCATGATTATGAGACTAAATACACCCCTATAGAGAATTCATGTTTTGCACTCATGTGGGCCATACAAAAGTTGAGACACATTATCCTACCTTTCCATATATGGGTAATAGCCTAGATGGATCCATTGAAGTACTTATTTGAGCAGCCTGCTTTGAGTGGAAGACTGTTGAGAAGGTTGATCCTACTAGCGGAATTCGATTTGAAGTATGTGGCAAGAAAAACCATCAAAGGGAGTATCATATTAGATTTTTGTGCCAAAAACCCCATGGAAGGAAAGGATGGTAGAGAAGATTTTTCGGATGAGGATATTTTGGATATTGAGCAAAGTTATGGGATAGTACACAAAGAGAAGGCCAAAGCTTCAGTCTTGGTTATAAAGGAGGAAGGGAATCCTTGGTATTATGACATTATGAAATTCTTGGAGTTTGAGGTATATCCGAATGGTGCTGACAAGAGAGAGCATCATTCGATTAGGATGATGGCAATGCAATACATCTTTTGCTGAGAATAGCTTTATAGGAGATCCTATGATGATATACATCTTCATTGTCTAAAGAAAGAAGAACCCGAGAAAGTTATGGAAGAAATTCATTTAGGGATTTGTGATCCTCACATGAATGGGAGAATGTTATCCAAGAAGATCTTGAGAATAGGGTATTATTGGAACACAACAGAGACCGATTGTGTAGACTTTGTGAAGAGTTTCCATGATTGCCAACACAAGTAAATTTGAATCATGTGCCACCTAGTGAGCTATACAGCATGACCTTTCCATGGCCTTTCTTAGTCTGGGGCATAGATGTGATTGGAAGGATAGCTACTAAGGCCTCGAATGGACATGAATACATCCTAGTGGCAATAGACTACTTTACCAAGTGGGTGGAGGCAATCTCTTACTCCGTGTTAAAAGCCAAGCATGTGGCTCAATTCATAGAGAATAACATCATTTGTTGGTATGGGGTACCCCAAGAGATCATCTCTGATAATGGTTCTCACTTTAAGGGAGAGGTTAGAACAATCATGGAACTGTACAACATTAGGCATCACAAGTCTTCATCATATCGACCACAGACCAATGGGGCTGTAGTAGTAGTCAATAAAAGCATCAAGAACATCCTAGCCAAGATGGTAGTGACATACAAAGATTGGGCTGAGAAGCTCCCATTTTGCCTTATGAGGTTACAGAACTTCTATCTATGCATCAATTAGGGCAACCCCCTACTCTTTGGTCTACGGTAGTGAAGCGGTACTTCCTATTGAGATGGAGATACAATCTTTAAGGGTAATAGCGGAATCCAAAGTCATGAGGAAGATTGGGTGAAACAAAGATATGAGCAATTGGCTTTGATAGATAAGAAAAGAGCTAGGGCACAATACCATGCACAAGGGTACCAAAAGAGGATTGCTAAAGCATTCAACAAAAAAGTGAGACCTAGAAACCTTAAAGAAAGGGACTTGGTTCTAAAAGTGCTTAGAGATGAAACTTTTGGTTCGGGAGGAAAGATGAAGCCAAGATGGTCTAGGCCTTTTATCATTAAGAAGCTCATGTTAAGAGGTGCTACTAGAATTACAGATTTGGATGGGGAAGAGATGCTTCGCCCAAACAACATGGATAGACTCCGAAGATACAACATTAGAAAAAAAAAAAAAAAAAAAAAAAAAGCCTGCTAGGTTGAAAACCCACAAGGGTGGTCTAGGCAAAAGTTAAGGCAAAAGGAGCTCACTAAGTTGAAAACCCAAAAGGGCAATCTAGGTAAAAGATAGAGGCAAAAACACTGGGCATGGCAAAAATTCCTCAAAGGATATCACGGGAAAAAATTAAGTGGCATGGGAAAAAAGAAAAGAAAAGGAGAAAAAAAATAATGACAATAAGCAAAGATAATAAAGAGTAGAAAGGAAAAAGAACAAGGATGAAAGATAACTTACTGCCTGGGTGCCTTCAGGAAAGGGGTAGCCACATTTGTATTACAGCCAATAGGGTGCTCCCGAGCAAAGCCATCAGGTCCGTAAGTATAGATTGACCAAGGCAAACGGGGGGGATCAATAAAAGCATCGGTAATAGGGCCCTCCTGACATAAATGTTTCATTTAAAGGTCATTAATGTACAAGAATGCAGGTGATATGACTGGTTAAAGAAAATGAGAAGAGTAAGAACACATACTGGAACAATAAGAGAAGGCATAAAGCGAGTCCCACTGAACTTGTCACAGTATAGCTCATCTATGACCTTATTAGTAAAGGGGATGCCTGGCCTTCACAGGTCGTACTCCGCATTCATCATGGAATGAGGAGCAAGCATGAACACTAGAGGATCTATGGGGACTCGAGGCACGTCCTCAACCGCCAGCTGGAAACACACCCTCTCCACCAAGTAAATCACCCTCAATCCATCGCCCTCAAGGGGTTGAGAGAGATTAGAAGCATCTATAGTAGTTGCCTCCAAGCCCAAGTCCGCTACAGGGGTAGCTCTGGCCCAAGGACTCCACATGATCTATGACAACACATGGGGTTAGAAAGAGAACCTTAAGAAGCATGCAAATAGTGGAAGCGGTATATGTTTCTAACTTCCATCATCAGGAGAGAGCCTGTCAAGGTGAGCCCAAACCGAGGTGACCCTCCTCAAGTCCACCGCAGCCCCCCAAGCAATAAGACCATACTCCACGTTCTAGCGCTAAAATATGATAGTGTACAAGATTCAGAAATAGCAGTTTGCAATTTGACAATTTGCAAGATTTAGGTATGATAGTTTGCAAGATTCAAATGTGACAGTTCGCAAGATTTAGAGATAACAGTTTGCAAGAGGTTATGGTTGCAAGGTTCAGATATGGTATTGTTTGCAAGACACATATATGGTAGGGTAACAGTTTGCAAGATATGAGTATAGATGCAATTAGCAAGAATATGGCACATAGTCCTAACCTATATGGCACATGGATATATGACTATATGAATGAGAATCCATGAACTACGAAAGAAGAGAGGGAGAAACTAACCTCAAGTAGCTTCTAAGGCCCCACTAGCTGGAGCAGTGTCCCCCGACTGAGTGTATCCAAGGAGGAGTAAAAGTAGGCCAAGCACACCAACCCCCAGTTGGCAGCTTGAGCCCTTTCAAAGTCTCGAAAAAGGACCAACCACCTTAAAGACATTGTCTACCACCATTGATGAATAGGTACACCCCTAATAAGTATAGCACAAAGACCTTAGCCATCCGAAGGCACTCCTTAGCTATCCCCTGTGGACAATGCATGAAGTCCACCTTAAGATAAGTATAGCGAATCATCTCAGTAAAATACCTCCTCCCCAGCAATTCCACACCCAGCCAAATGCCTGACTCGTCCTCTAGACTGATCAGGACCCCATCAAACTGCAAGCTAGTCATACGGTGGAAGCCCTGGGGAGTGATAGTCATCTCCTGGCTAGTAATGTGAAAGGTGTGGGTAGTGTCCCACCACCTCTCAGCTACGGTCTACGCTAAGATAGCACTGGTGGGCCTTTGAGGCATCAGATGAATAACGGGCTCAAAACCCGCAGCACGGATATGGCCTTGAGTCTCTTCAGTATGGATGTTGTACAACAGCAAGACCCGACTGGTACTTCCCGAGAATATGGGGCTGAAACATGCAAGAAGAGAATGGGATTAAAATCATGATTAAGAGAAAAGAATGGTGCGAAAATAATATTGGATTCACAATAGGATGAAATAAGACATGGGGCTTACAATTGAGTGCAAAAAATGGTGAAGGATGATGTTAGAGTTGCAAACAAATGAAAAACGGATGAAAAAATAGTTAAAATGCCCAAACTAAGGTTTCTGCTTGGCACCATGCATATGCAGAATTTTGCATGCATACATAGAACCTACGTCCGTATAAACTAAAGAACAGATACACGCGCACAAGAACAAGCCTACGTATGCATGAATATAGGTTGCTTGCATAAGAACATGCTTGCGCACACAGGCCCAAATTTGCGCATGCAGGAATAAACATAGAAGGGCATTCTTCAACATTCTCAGGCTTTTCTGAACTAGAATTCAACCTAAACATGTTCCTACCCATGCTAAAGTGTCAGGTTTTTATCTAAACCCATCCCACAGCAAAACCCAAGCATCTACAAGCCTAAAAAGGGATTAAAATGGAAGATCAAAGGAAAACTAGAAAAATGAGAAAAGTTTAAAAAACTTATTGATCTGGCCCTTGCACCCCCCGAATGGTGTTGTTGTGATCTGTAGGTCAAGGGAGGAACTGTTGTTAGCCTTACTACTCATTCCAATGGGTGAAATGGAAGGCATTGATGGAAAGAATGTAGGAACTTTTCTTGGGTGCCATTGAAGGAGATGAAAGAGTTTGAGAGAGAAGTTGAGGCTGAAGAGGAAGAGAAAGTTAGATTATGAGAGAATGAGAGAGAGGCAGAAGGTTTTTGTAGAGAGTTAGAGAATGTGAAGAGATGAGGGAAGATGAAGAGAATGAAGGAAAAAAAACAGTTGGTAACCGTTGGGAAAAAAAGATGAAGAGGCGGGAACACACTTGGTGGCTAAACTATATGTAGTTTAGGCCTTTTAGCACCCAAAAAAAATTCCCTATGGAGTTTCCAGGAGGCCAGTAGTGTAAAGGAAAATTCAAAAATACACCCAAAAGTGACAATAATGCCCTTAGTAGGCAAGGAGCACAAAGACCCTAAAAGAGCATCCCCAATGGATCGAAAGCATCAAAACATCCCTTAGTGGACCAGAAATCATCATGAAAACTTCTCTGTGAGTCAAGAACATCAACTAAATCCCAAGTAAATCCAGTATCATGGACCGACTCCCCTGTGAATCCAAGGCACAGAAGCAGCTCCCTCAGGTGTTGCAAAGCAAAATTTCCCCAATAGAATTTGGTAAAACCCCTTCGAGGGTGAATTCAACATCAATCCTCAATGACTCACAAGAAAGAAGAAGATAATTATTTCCTAAAGGAAGAAAGTTCCTAGTGAAAAACACACCATTAAAAAATCCCTAGTAAGCTAACCCTTCTTCAGTGGGCCGTACACCATCAAGACTTCGTGGTAGGTCGGAATCATTAGCCCGAACACTTTTCAATAGAATTATACTCTCTAGTGAGTCCTCTAGCATCCCTATTGGATCTTTCATCTAAAAATAGTCAAGCACGATAGAACATAGAATTTTTGCACATATCCTCTAGGAATTGAATCTGAAGGCATGAAACCCCATACAAGTCAAAAAGGTAGAACAAAAAACTTGTACACATATCCTCTTGGAATTGAATATGCAAGCATAGATCCCATACAACATAGAATTCATGCACATATCCTACAAGAATTGAACGTGCAGGCACGAAACCCCATGCAAGTCAAAAAGGAAGAACACAAAACTTGTGCACATATCCATCGGGAGTTGAACATAAAGGCACATCATACAAATTTCGTGCACATATCTTACTGGAATTGAACATGCAGGCATGGTAGAAGAGGTAGAGGTAGAGATGGAAACCAAGGTCACCCTGAGGCAAGAGCCTCACCATAACTAGAAGAGATAGAGATGAAGATGGAAGACAAGTTTAAGGTAAGAGCCCCAGATGGACACCACAAAAATATATATCCTTTTTAAGCTTGTAAAAGCACCCTTGTTTGTTTTTTTAAGCTCATAAGAGCACCTCTATTTTTGTTTTTGTTTTTAGTGACTCTAGGATAATGAGTCACTTACCTTTTGCTTGCAATTGGCAAGACAAGTTCTAGGATAGTGAACCTGTCATTGCTCATTTCCTAAGGAACAAAGGTGGGAATTCATAGTTGCACCTCACCCCATGTATGCGTAATATGTGTCATGTGCATGGGTTAGGCTCGAGCTATACGTCGAAACAAAATTTTTTGTCACTTATTCTTTTAATTCTATTAATGAAGCTCATGAATCAAAAGAGGAGCATTTGTAGACACCGCATTTTGTACCCCTTATGACTCGGGCCCCCATTCCCCAATAATGCTGAATTCTAAGACCCAAGATTGGTTTGAGACCCAATTAGATGTTAAAATGACTTAAGCAATGATAAAATAAAAAATATAACTTTTAATGAGCAAATAAATCTATTTTTGAAAAAGTGAGGCCAAGGAAACCCTCGCTATGCGCACGCAAGAATCGGCCTACACACGTAAGCATGATCTTACGCATGCATAATGAATTTTAGAAACTAAACAAGGCATATTTTTAGCATTAATGTTGAGGTTTAGAGCAAATGCCAAATCATCTTGGAGTCATTCCAAACCCCTATTTTCACATTATAAGTAGCCTAACATGGTATATTTTTGGAACACACAGAAATCCCAAAGGAAAACACAAATTCACTAGAAATAGTGAATCAAAGAGGGAGTTTTTCACAAAACATCGTCAAGTCAATTTTCTTTTGATTAGGGCCTTTTCTGCCTTGATCTTTGAGTTTAAGATTACTAAACACTCTTTTATTGAAATTATGAATAGATTTGACTAAGGGGAATGGTAAAAAATGAATCTTGAAGAGCTTCTCTTCAAGGTATAGTTCTAAACTTCTTCTTTTATTTTCTTTAGTTTAAAGTTTCTTTGCTTGTTTTATGTTTCAATATGTTTATGTAGTCTAGGTTTACATTTTTGTATGTCTAAAGAGCATGTTAGGATTTTAGGTTTAGCATTTTAAATCTTTACTGTGTTTCTAGGGTTTATGGGCAGAAACTCATGTACGCATAACCTTGCCTGTGCACACAAGCTTGATTATTAGCACGCATGGTTGTTCATGTGTGCACATGAACTCGCCCAAAAAACCTTAATTTTGTTTTTTCTATTTTTGCTGTTGCTTTCAATTGTATACCTCTGTTTTAGATCCTTTTTCATGTATTCATGGTTCTAGGTCTTTGTTTTACATGTTTGTTTGCTTGTTTGTTTTTCACATGTTAAAAATTGGGTTTATCTTGTGTTTTCCTTGTTTGATGCCATTGACATGCATTCACATGCTCATGCAAAATGTCATAGGTGCTGAGTTACTGGAAGGTAAGTGAGGTAAGTCATGCATCAGTATGAACATGCATTTTAATGATGTAATATGTTTGTTTGATGTTTGATTTCATGTCTAAAATCTTGGAATACATGTTATGATCTATGTTTGCTTGCCATGCCTATGTTTCTACCTTGAATGGATATGATGATAGTAATATGCTAAGGTTTATGCCATGCCATGCTAAATGGATGCTATTTTGGTTGACATATATGGTAGATGAATGTTAGGATTAATGACTTGATGAGATGCTTGATTAGATGAATGTTAGGCTTTGGTTGACAAGCATGATGGATGTATGGTTAGGGATGATTGATGTCATGTTGTATGTTTAGATGTATGTTAGTGTGTGTGTGTGTGAGTTAGATAGCAATATTGAGTGTGTCTTTAATAGGGTTAAGACATAAGATACAATGAGAGGAAGCCAACCTTAGGGTTGGGCAGTTTTGGGTGCCTAACACCTTCCCATAACCATACCTTAATTCTGAACCCATATATCTAGTAGTAAGATCAATGGCCCTTCCTCAAGATGACGCTATATATATGGTTCCTAGACCATTGTTAAAACTAGGTGGAGACTCCCATTTTCGTTGTGTCCACACGCCAAGGTATGTTCATCCTCAAACACTCCATGAGGATCTGAGGCTCATCGATAAGCCCAAAGTACAGTCTCGTTGCCCAAGTAAAAGGATAGTTGATGCCCAAAAGCTCACTCATAACATCGAAGTCCACAAACTCGGTTGTGACTGGATACCCACCGAATCTAAGGCCCAAGATGGCCGTCTAGTCAAGGGGAAGGAATGCATACTCCCCACAACTCTCCACATGGAACCACTACACCAAAGTCTTGCTATCGTGTACCTCAAAGCCCTGCTCAATCAAAAATGCACAGTAGCCCGCATGAGCCATAAAGTTAAACAAGCGAATAAGGAATGAAGACCAAGCTCCCCAACCATGAGTCTTATCAGCAACTTGCACTCAAAATCAGAAAAACTACCAGTTAGCATGTATATCTACATATCCATAATTGACAGGTGGAAGAGAAAAAGGAACATACCTGACCTTTCCAAGCCTGAGTAAAAGGATGCCTCTTCAGATCATGTTGAAGATAGGTATCATCAATGCTATCATTAATCTCTCCAGTGTATGCCTTGGCCTTGGCCAGGTAAGGTGGAAATCTTGGCTTATGACTATGGCGCCTTAGATCACCTGGACCCCATTTGGCCATGTCATCAGCCTCCAAATCCACATCTAGATCACACATGAGCTCATCCTTTAGATCCACGCCCCCTAAGCCTCCTCCCTCTTCAGTCTAAGGGAACTATGAAGAACCGCCTCTTGAACTAGTGCAGGACTGAGATGAGGCATTGGCTATCTCTACTAAACATCGGCTCCTGGTGCAATGTGCTATGTATATGCCCCCAGGGGGCACAGTGTCATCACCACCTTGGTCAAAATGCCGCTGAAGGATCCACACAACCTGCACACTAGCTTAGACAGTGTCGTCATCACTACTAGATGAGTCTACTCAAGAGGGAACAATAGCGGGAGCCTTCCCGCGATCCCTCTAGATCTCGCCCATTAAGACATGATCTGCAAAAGCAAATTCAGATTTGATGAGTATGTCTAACCCTACTGCCTAACATATATCATGCATGTTCATACCAAAATGTCATGTTTTCTCATAATATCAAAGTTTTCAAAATGCCTCTCTTAGGATTTATATTCAGCGGCATTCGTTTAATCCTATCTCTTTTGCCTCAAAAGTATTCATGTTTTCGAAATGCCTCTCTCTTAGGATTTATATTTGGTGGCGGTCATTTAATCCTATTTCTTTTGCCTCAAAAGTTTTCAAGTTTTCAAAATACGTATCTCAAGATTTATATTCGGCGGTGGTCATTTAATCCTATCTCTTTTGCCTCAAAAGTATTCAAGTTTTCAAAATGCCTCTCTTAGGATTTATATTCGGTGGAGGTCGTTTAATCTCTTCCAGGGTTTATATTCGGCAATGGTTGTTTAATCCTATCCATCTTTTCTAGATTTATATTTGGCGATGATCGTTAAATCTCTTTTAGGGTTTATATTTGACAACAATCGTTTAATCCTATCCATCATTTTGAGATTTATATTCCGCAGCAGTCGTTTAATCTCTTTTAGGGTCTATATTCAGTGGTGATCGTTTAATCCTATCCATCTTTTCGAGATTTATATTCGGCGGCAGTCGTTTATTCTTTTCCAGGGTTTATATTCAACGGTGTCATTTAATCTCTTTTAGGGTTTATATTCGACGGCAGTTTAATCCTATCCATCTCTTTCAGGGTTTATATCTAGTGCTAGTCATCTAATCCTACATTTCCAAAATTACTTCCATCTCAAAATCACATTGTTTTCACATTTTCAATTCACTCAAAATTTTCCATCTTTATCATGTATAGTCTCTCATATTTACCTAGCTTTTCTTTTAGATTTCATAGAGTTCATGTGTTCTCTTAGCATCCAACATATGCAAGTTCGCTTGTGCTACTTAAATATGCGAACAAATATATTTTCCAACACCATCATAGCATAAATGATTAAAAAAAAAAAAACAAGTATATGCAAAATACCAAAAAAATAATAAAATAAATTCTAGCATGCTTTCTTCATTGCTTTGCTGCTAACATATTTGCAGAAAATAAGAAGAGAGAGAAAATAGACACTGACCTCAAGTGCAGAATAGAAGACTGAAGCTGTGAACTAAAGCTGAAAGCTAGACCCGCTAAACTGCAACTTGCTCCAGAGAACTTTTAGAAGTAAGAAATCAGAGAAATGGAGTTGAAATGGGAAAAATGAAGCCTCAAGACCCCTTTTATAGGCCCTTGTACAGCTTGGGCAACTCAGTGCACCTTGTGTGGCTGCTAGGTTTGCCCAGTGTACATTGTATGGCCGTCGGTCAGCGTTAACCTGGTCAATGTTTATCGATTAAACTTTGACCCAAAAAAAAAAAAAAAAAAAACATGAGTGTTTTACCAAATTCCAAGGACTAAGCAAGAAAATTTCTCCGGACCAACTATAGCAGCTTAACCTTGTCAAGTAAAACCGGTCTTGATCCTTGAACGGCGTAATTTCCACACACAATTTTGGGGCAAAAAAAAAAGCGAAATTACGTTCTTTATCCGACACCTCTCATTTCACTCAAGATATCAGATAAAGAAGGGGCAGCTGTAAATACTGTATTTTGTCTGCCCTCGATTTGCGTGCCGAACCATGAAAATTCCAAAAATATTATCTTTACTCCATAGGGCCACGAAAACATCTAACTTGACATGGCTCAACTCGTTCAAGCATCGAAGCACTAGAAGTGCCTTTCCTGGTCAAATTGACCAAAATGCCCCACATTAACCCTAGGTTGACCGAAAGTCAAACGACGTCAAAGTCCACTTGAAACATTATTTTCCATGCTTTTACATCAAACCCGAGCCACTCGGATACTTTTCTCAACTTTGACCAAGTTTGATCGAGTTTGACCTGACATTGACTCTCAAAGGCCCTAATAACCCTAATTTTGATTCGGCCATCAGAATGGGTTATGACTAGCTCCATTGTGAATATTATCAAATTCCATTTCCAACGACTATTCGTGGGTCGAAATTGGAGTTAAAACGATTGAGATATCCAAAAAACTGTGCAAAGTGCATCAGCACACTTCCCGAGACCATTACTTTTGATTTAACTGCCTGATTTCCAATTTTTAAGTGTTCTGGAAACTAGACATCCAAATATTTCCAAGGACGCTAAGATCAGCTCATTCCAGGTCTGGGAAGACCTTCAAATACATGTCTGAAACTAAACTAGAAAAAGCTAAAACTATTGATGTCAGTAGAGGTGGCTGGTAGCCCTTGTGTGGCCGACAATGATGGCCGGCACACATTGTATGGCTGCCAAAAGCTAAAGGGTCAGAATTCAACTATAAATGCTTCCAGACCCCTCATTTTGCAAAAATAATAATAATTATTATTATTATTATTTTATTATTATTATTATTACTATTATTGGCAGCTTTTTAGCCAGATTCTCTCTCTTCTCTCTAATTTCTCTTCCAAATACATCCAAACACATCTAAACACATCCAAACACCTTTGATTCTTCTCTTTTCTCCACAATCACAAGGTAGGGTTCTTGCACCCAATCTTCCTCTTCTTGGTTCCATACCTTGGATTTGAGGTTTAGGGGTATGGATGTAGCTTTTTAGCTACAATTTACACCCTTTTTTTTTTATTATAGATTTTCTACCTTTTTCTTGTTTAATAATATGCTTTATTGCTTTTCCTAGCATGTTTTATGGTTTCTCTAGCTTGTTTCCTTGCTTTTTGCCATGATTTACCACTTTGATGTTGTTGGCCTAGCCTTCTTAATATGTCTAAATTTAATGTTTGTGCTTAGATCCACATGATTTTAGGCTCCTTTCCATGTTGATGCTTAGATCTACATGCCTATATGTTCTTTGCCATGTTTATGCTTAGATCTACAAGCCTATGCTTAGATCCATGTGTTTATATGCTTCATGCCATGTTTATGTACTTAGGTTGCTATGCCATGTGCTTCTAAAACCCTTTTGCTCCTTGATGTCTCTCTTTCTTGTGTTTTGGCCCTTGTTGGTGGGGTGCAGATCTAGATCCCGTGGTCAAAGTCTACACCTATACACCTAGGCCTATATCAAAGGGTTTGGATAATTTCCTTTATGCATGTTTGCTTGCTTGATTCTATGTTTTATCTCCATGTTTGCATGTCTAGATCTAGGCTTTACCATGCTTTGTGTCCTCCGTGGGCTTATGCTTGTCAATCTTTGGGGCCATTTGCTTGTGTGGCTACATCTATCCCTCCTAAGGCTTGTTTGGATGTAACCACTTGTGAGATACACCTTTGTGGTATTGGTGTGCCTGATACACATCTTTCTCCACTCCGTGCAATGTTGATATGCTTGCCTTGCTTGTTTTGTGCCACCCATTTGGCTTTCTTTGCTTCTTCACATACTTGCTTGCTTGTGTTGTCGATACTCCAATCTAATGGATCTATGGACACTCGATCCAAACCTATATTTGTCCTCCTAGGACACCCTCTTTTGTTTGATAGCGTGCTTGTTTGCCCTTTAATATGCTTAGCATGCTTTGTTTGACCTTGTTTGGCTCTCTTTGTTAGTATGTTCTTTGCATGCTCTGCCTATCTCCTTTGCTTGTTTGCTAGCTTGTTTCCTTGTTTGTTGCATGTACACGCGTAGAGCATGGACACTTGGAGCAAGGGTGCGACCTCCTAGGTGCAAGCAAAAAGGGTGAGGATGCAAAAAAGAAAATGGAAGCCCACAAAGGGCAAAGTTCAATAAATTAGGGGGCCTAGCCCTTCCATAGTGGATTTCTCTTTCTCTCTTTCTTTAAGGCTCTTCTCTAGATCAGGGTTCCCCCTCCCCTTGTACCCTTTACCTTTTTTTGCTCTTTGCTTGGGCCGCATTCCCTAGGTATAGAAATGTCTGTTTTACTTTCCTACTTTGTGTGATAGCCTTGTGCATGATGTATGTGTGTGTATGTGTATATATATATATATATATATGCCTATATGTGTGTGGGCGATTGTGCACTTTGTATGATGGACTCTCATGGTTACATGAGTGACCCTCTCTAGCCATGAGCACTCTTGACCTTGTGGCATGAGTATGCGCTCAAGGCGATTGCAGTAGGTGCATATTCGTGTCATACTATGTGCATAGTCACCGCAGTGTGATTGTCCTGATCCATGTACCAAGTGACATTGATTTCCTCGTGTATGCATGACATACCAATGTGTTTAAACTCTTTGAGGGGCTCCGGCTCATCCTAGCATGAGCATGTTGGCACACGTCGTATACACAGGCACGAAACCCTACCAATGCACCATAGCACACCAAACGCGAAACTCTACCCGATTTTCTCTATGAAAATGGGGCATCTTCAATGCCGTATTCTCACATCGAAAGCTAGGTGAGAATAGCATTTTGTGTGCTATGACGCATCTAAGGCAAAGCGCTGCCGGATTTCCACCACAAAAATAAGGTGAAATGCTACCAGATTTTCATTGTGGAAATTTGGCAATGATTCCAAACACACTTGGAAAGCATCAATGAAGACCACAGCCATTCTGAAACCAAACCTCAAGGCCCATTGCGTTTCAACTGCCAATGTCCAAAAATTATGATTTTACCAAAACAAAGGACTATCTACGGACAAGCGTTGTGGGGTGCCTAACACTTTCCCCACACGTAACTAGACTTCTGAACTCAAGAATAAATATTTTTTACCCATCCATATTAGATTAGGAAAATGTCATTTTTCTTAGCTTAGGATCAGTAATAAAATCAAATAGAGTTAGGTGACCAATCACACCTTAGAAAACCCAATGATTAGTAGCGACTTCACTTACCCTTGGTAATTTCCTTAAAAATGACTCATATTCTAGTCACACACCTGAGGTACAACACCTCTCCATATCCATATATTCTCACACCAAAAAAGGCACGCAAGCGTCACCATGATGGGTGGTCGAGCAGCCACAAGGCGTCGACATATAGAACAATAGAGATAAAGAGTGCAATAAATAAAGGGGGTGAGGATGAGTAAAATGTAAATGAGGTGAAAAATAAATAAAACACATGGGGATGAGCATAAATGTAAATGGGATGATAAATAAATAATGGGGATGGAGATGATAATAAATGTAAATGGGATGACAAATAAATAAAGGGGATGGGGATGAACATAAATGTAAATAGGAAGCAAATAAATAAAGGGGATGGAGATGAACATAAATGTAAATGGGAAGACAAGTAAATAAAGGGGATGAAGATGAATATAAATGTAAATGGGTAACAAATATATAACAATGTAACTAAATGAGCAACAAAGTAAATGGAACAACAAAAATGTTCCTAGATGCCTAGAAGAGATGGGACCTCTTCCCCATAAGGGTACTTCTGATAAAATGCCTAAGTGAATGTTCAATACCCATCTAGGAACCCACAATAATATAACAAGATAAACATGTACCAACAAATAGAATATGAGCAAGGAAATAAAGACATAGATATAAACAATAACAAAAACAAAGAACTAGAAATATAAAGCAAGATTCTAAGGAAACAATAAGTAAAAAGTGTACTTTCATATATGCAATGTATGATATTACAAAGGAAAAGAGGAGATGAGGGATGGGTGTAGCTATACAGAAGCTACCCCATCCCTATACAACTTACCCACTTACCAAAAATATTACAAAAAAGGAAAGGAGCTGAAATTTTGGGAGGGGTTTCCTAAATAAAAGAGAGATAATTATTTTAGAATTTTTCTAGGGTTTCTTTCCTGATTTTCTAGTAGTTTTCTCTTAAAAATCTATTTTCTAGTCTCCAAAATCTTACTAAAACTTTTATTTTTCATACAAAATGGGAGGGGTATTTATAGTGAAACAAATGGGGGTTGGAGGCTATGTGATTGTGTTCCATGACACCATCACATAACCTCCTAATTTTCCTCCAAGTTTTAGCTATTTGTCTTGTTCTCAGTTTCTAGTTTGATATTCGTGCTGTTATTTGAAGGCTTTTTCGAGCTCTGATTTCTTTAAAATTGATATACATGAAAATCTCTGGATGTCTAGTTTTCATAAACTCTGACTTTGCAAGCATCCACAAGAAAGGTGACCAGTGTATGAAATTCTATAACATTTTTCCTTGAAGAATTCATTTCTTCCAATTCGTAGTAGATATTGTCGAGCCCTTTTTCTGGTAGGTATTCGAGACCTCATACTTCAAGTTGGATTAAATAGATCGCTCCAATTCTTACTCAATTAGTACCATTTTTTTTTTTTTTTTGTGCAAAATTGGTCAAACAATAGCCCTTTTAACCTAAAAAGAAAGAATAAAAAAGAGGTGAAACATTTAATTAAGGTTCGAAGTTTTATTGATATCTCATCCATTTCAACTCCAATTTTGGCCCATGAACTATTGTTTTGAAGGAAAAAATATGTCCTACGAGCTTCTGCCTGATCAGACGGTTGGATCAAAAAGTCAACTTTTTTACTACCCTAGTTAGAGTTTTTGGTCTTAATTCTAATCAGAAGGGTTTTAATTGTTGTGAATTTTTGATTTACCATCCAATCATGTTGCATTTATTTACTACCCTTTTTTTGGCTTTGAAACTCCTGATTTGCACTTTTTTTTTTTTTTTTTAATTTTCCTTTTTTTTTGGATTTTGATATTTGTTTTGATGCGTTAATCAGATCTGGATAAAATACAGTATCGACAATAGCTATTGTAAAAGACTCCCATAATATGAATATTTTTCCAAGTATTATCTGGCTTTTTCCACTTAGAATTTTTCTTTTAAATTAACTTAACGAGTTAGGGACAAGGATTATTGGATGAGAAGGTTAAAGGCACAAATATTTTTTTGCATTCCTACTCCACTCCCATACCAAACTAGGGAAGTGGACCTCACATCAGATAAATGAATTTTGAAGGTAACATTAATGCTTTGTTTGGATGTTAGGGAAAGGAGGGAGAGTAGAGTAAAAGGAGGGAGAGTAATTAAATTACCTTGTTTAGAAGCTTTTTAAGGAAGGAGGGGGAGGGGTTTGAAGGGGCTTGGAGGGGTTTTAATTACCTCTAACCCCTCATTTTTAATTCCCCCAAATTGGAGAGACTTGGAGGGAGAGTAGAGTACAAAAATTCTTGACCAAGTAAATTACCCAATTTACCCTTGTCATTTTAATTAAATTACAAACTGATATCAAATTAATTTGTAAAAAGGTTGTAAGGAGCATTAGCGAAGAGTAATTTGTAACATAATTTTTTTTTTTTTTTTAATGCTGCACCAATTACATGCACCAAAAAATTCTTCACTACGTATAAATTGTTTGTAACGTTACAAATTATACTTTTACCCAAAAAAAAAAAAAAATTAACGATAAAAAATTAATGACATGCACCAAAAAAATTAATTTTTAATGTTAAAAATTAAAATTTCTAACGTTACAAATTAATGACCCTTTTACAAAACAATTTTTAACGTTACAAAATAATTTTCTAAGGTTACAAATTATATTTCAAAAAATTGACCGTTTTCAGTTTGCATTACTTTTTTTTTTGAGAAATATATATTCTATAATTAATCAACTACTTCTTGAACCTTTTTTGGTCAGCAAGGAGAGTAGCAGTGAAAAAAAAAATAGTAATAATAGACACATAATTATTTAATCTAACAAATTAATTATATTAATCATAGGCCAATGTTGCAAGTTCATTTTCAAATAGGGGTAAATTCGTTTATTTAAATATATTTAATCATTTCCATCCTAATTTTTAAAATATCCAAACAAAATGAATGGTTAATTATTCTCCCCCTCTTAATTTTAAAAACATCAAAACAATGTAAGGGATAACCATTCTCCTTTACTCTCCTTTCCATTACTCTCCTCCCTCTCCAAACTTCCAAACATAGCATAACTAAGATTATGTTGTTCAATAAAATAAAAAATTTAAATTAAAAAAAAAAAAAAAAAAAAATCCTAAGATTATGGTCCTGCTTGCCAAGCAGTGTTTGGTCAGAGATTTGGGCCTGTCAGCATATCCTCTCCCTTCTTGGGCTGGTTCTGAAAAGGATGGTCGGTTATGCTCTGGCCTTCTTTTTATATATATAAATATTATTTTATATTTTTTTAAGAAGCTCTTTTCTTTTATTTTTCTCTTTTGAGGTAAAAAAGCTTTTTATACTTGGTATAGAACTAAACTTGTGTTACCTACACTACACTACTAAATTGTGGGCTCTAAGAGATGGTCTCCTATTAGCCAAGGAGATGGGGCTTAGTAATTTAATAATAGAGTTGGATGCTTTGAGTGTTGTTTTGTTGATAAATAATAATACTATTAACTTGTTAATGGAACCTTTACTAACCGATTGCAGGAACCTATTGAGCGAAATACCCAACAAGCAGATAGTCCACATATATAGGGAGGCCAATCAATGTGCTGATGCGCTGGCAAAGTTTGGTGCTAGTATTGCTAGTGCTTTTGTAATCTTTTTGAATCCTCCGTCTGTGGTGGAAAGTATATTAGCGGCTGACAAAGCTAGCTTAAGATGTAATAGACTTATTAATTTTTAAGTTGAATGAAAGTTCTTTTGCTGACCAAAAAAAATACACTACACTACTTTAGGATACAACTAAATTCGATGACGTAATTGTATAATTGTATTGACCAATAAAATACAAATATACTGATATTATTCTTAAGCATAATTAAATTTCAATACATTTATGTATTACGCCTAATATATTATACTTAAGTTTTACCACTAATTTTGTTGTATACTGTCGAGAGAGGGAAAAAAAAAGAAAAAAAGAAAAAAAGAGTTACATGTCTGACTATTCATTCAATACAGACTGATATGAGAAATATCACGAACATCCATTACGAAGGCAAAAGTGAAAAAAGAAAATGTATACGTGAACGTAGAAATTAGTTGCCAAAATTCCAGTAGTACACTGGATATTTGTTCCCCAATCGCTTTCAGAGAACAGTCATCAGTCATCACGTATTCTCAATACAAAAACTTTTCAATTTGGCGGGGGTGGGAATCAATTTTGGTTCCATTACATCAGCTAGCTGCCTCGTTCACTTTCATACCTCCAGAGTAAATTTGTTCTTAGACTCTCTGTGTGCGCATATATCCCTTTCAAGGAGAGTTCAAGTTCCATATTGATTCACCAACTCTGGAGAAGAATGCCTAATTAGTACACTTTATGTCACTCTCATGTACAAGGGAATCCAGAGAACTTCAGGATTCATCTTGAATTTTGACGACCAAGACTTTGTTGATAATGGATCATGACCTAAATGTAAAGGCATGCATAAATTTAAAAAAAAAAAAAAAAAACACATTACTTGAGGGTAAATAAAAAGAAGAAGAAGAAGAAGAAGAAGAAGAAAAGTATGTTTTGGAGTACTTAATATATATTAATATTACAAATTTTATCTTATTATACATTGACATGATGTATGTGAATATTTTTAGGTTTTTGAGCTACTTGGAAACCTTGACCAGAAGAGCATATATAAAAAAAATTTGTCAACGTTTTGAACTAATCGTATACCATACAGCTTCCTAACATGTTGATGGTTTTGGTATGTGGGCACGACCTGGGAGAAACAATTATTTGTCTTAGTTCTGTTTCTCTTATTCTTACCTTTTTCATTTTTCAATCCAATCACGTAATTGGACATGGTAAAAATACTATTCAAGCTCCGTGTGAAAGTTGTAGAAGTTGAAGATAAATAGCATCTTAAAAATCGTGTTATTATTTCAAGTTCATTGGACCAACATGAGGTTTTGAAAAAGAATCTCCCAGGTTATCGAGACGTCAAACCTCGTGTTTATTCATTTGACTATCTGTTTGGCATTATGCTTATACAATTCTATTTTTGGACCAATCAGTGTCACTCAACTTGGATTAAACGTAAAGGGCCGGCTATACATGATATAAAAGTCACGCAGTCTATATATGATAACTTCCCAAACAACCTTGTGGTTGAATCAATAAGCAAACATGATCATTTGTCAAAGGTGTGCTGAGAAGTAAGACCACAACATTTGAATTCTAATGCTTTTCTTAGAGTCGAGTTCCCAAAAACCGGTCGTGGTATTAATTGGACGTGGACATGAAAACCCATTCATGAATGTGAACATGTTTAGACTATTTTTCTTTTGGGTTCATTGGACTGACTACATTACCAATATTACTGGTATTAAGTCGGTCATGATGGTCCAAAGTATAGTCTTCTTGTACTTAATTTTGGATTAGGTACTTGACTTTTTATGCTTATGTGATGTAGCCCGTGACCTAATTGCCATGGGTTACCACATCATCCAAATTAAACATGTGTCTTCGATCAATTATAGAAACTAACTTGTAACCTCATGCATATGCATAGATACACTTAAAGATATATAATAAGATGCATAATATAATTTATAAATATATAATTTAATACTATTGATAGTCATTTTTATATTTTGTTAACTCTTTAAAAAATTTTGTAAAGATATTATTAGACATAAAATGTAAATTGCCCTTTTTTTAAAAAAAATTATTGTGAAGCACTTTTTTTTTTTTTTTAATGATTCATTTATTCTAAACTCTTTGGTTTTTATACTTAATAACTCACTTGGATGAATATTTATAATGTGGTCTCACATTTGATTCTAAAATTAAAAAATAAAACTCTTTAAGAATAAATAATTTAGGACATAGCGCAAAATTGGAACTCTAATTTGGAATTCTAATTTGAGTTTCTCTCAGCTTCATCTATTATTATATATATAGATTAATGAAAATAAATTTTCCAAATGTATAAAAGTTTATTTTTGATATATTTTTTTAAAAAATATTCTATGTTTTGTGTTGACTGATCTTAAAAAATTACAAGTAAATTTAAACACTAGATTGGTGATATACTAATACATATTGTATTACATACCAAAAATAAGGTCGTATAGGCAATTGTTGTCTCATGTGGTATAACGTAATGGAGCTTTTGGTTTGTCATAATGTGATAATTTACAACCACAATACTTTAATGTGAATATTACAATTTTTGGTTCGTTTATTATACACAACATTACAATAATGTAATATTCCCAACATTTTAACATTACCATAAATTATGGTAATCATTTTTTCTTTTAGAAACAAACACACACACACTGACACAAACAAGAGAGAGAAGAAGAGATTCTAACAAAAATGCACACCACCAATTCCATTTAAAAACCACGATAAATTTTAAGGGAGAGTAATTTCATTACCTTATTAAACAATAGTAATCTTATATTACATATTTATGAAAATGTGATAACTTTTTCAATTGCGAATTGTCTTGCATATATTTTTTTCAGACCTTATCTAGTTGTCCTCTCTCTCCCTCACTCTTTTGCCAAATTCAAACCCTAGAAAATTCTCTCTCTCTCCAAATTCAAACCCTAGAGAATTTTCTCACTCAAACTCTCTCTCCAGTCCATCAAAAACCACTGTGGTTGTATATTTATTCTTACCTCACTCCCTCTCTCTCTCTTTTTCTCTCACATTTTCTAAGCAACAAAACAAATCCTAACCATACTACCAAACAAACAAACTCAAATGGCTTGAAAAACACTGTGCTAAATGTAATGCAACAACACATTCTTATGCGATAAGTTGGATCAATTGGGAGAGAGATCAACAAGCCACCAAGCATCAAAAATTCAAAATCAAATTGAGGTCTCTCTTGCCATGTAGACATTCGGTTGGTGAGAAAGTGAAATAAAATTTTATTTAGTTGTTTTGTTGTTATTTGCTCATGAATATGATGGGTTACAATTGTTTGAGTGGTGAGAAAGTGCAAGAAATTTGTTTTATTTTTTATAGATTTGAGTTGATTGGTAGAAAATAGAAGAAGCTAAAATAAAATTTTGTTATTTTTTTATTAAAAATATAATCTTTTTTAGTTATTTCGAATGGAAATTTGTGAAAATTCATTCTAAAAATTTTAATGATTGCTAAGAATGTTAAGAACCTACCAAACAAAGCAATGTTACATTCTTGGAATGTCATGGGAATCTATATATATATCTATATATATTAATAGGTAAAAATAAGAAAAAATCCAATTAAATTTCAAATTAGATTAAAAATGTAGTCTAATTTTGAACCACGTGTCCTATCTATATATTTTTAACTTCTAGGTGAGTTAATGTTATGCAAAAGGCGAAGAGTCTAAAAAAACCCCAATAAAAAGGAGTAAACTCATGTTTATATCCAAAAAATAAAGAAGAAAGAAAGAGTAAAACACTAATGTATATATCTATGACTTAAACAAGGTATAATTTGAATTCATATATGTGTAATTGTGTTGTTTTTAATTGTATCATGCATATGCATGAATTATACACATGTATATATTAATAGGTAAAGCTTAGAGAAAGTTCAATTAGAATTTGAAATTAGACTCTAATTTTGCACTATATGTCTAAATTTATGTGGAGACCACACCATAATTATCCACTTAAATTTGTACCATGTGTCCACTTAAGTTTTTTAATCTCTGTGTCAAGTGAGTTAATGAGTGCCAAATATTAAGAATCTAATATTAATGAACTATAAAATAAAATAAAATAAAATAAATAAAAAAAAAACAATCACATATACTCAATAAAAGTCACTACCAAAAAAATCACCACATGTTCTATTTTATTAAAAATTAGAAGAAGAAAAAAATGTCATAAGTAGTATTAAATTTAGGTAAGAATTTTAATATGTGACTATTTACGTTTACTTTTTTAAAAAAATATATAGTTTGACTAATTATCTGTATTTTTATGATAAAAATTGTGTTTAATTTTAAATGTATCTATATGTATGCATTAATGCATTCGTTGCATGCTTTATATATAATAATTTGACTAATAATTTATATTTTTATAATAAAAATTTTGTTTAATTTTAAATGCATCAATGCGTTTGCATGGATAATATGTTAGTGTAACTAATATGAACCAAACATTACAATGCAATGTAATATTTAACGATCCAAATGCCCTCTGAGTCTAATGTGTCAAATGACATGCTTTTGCCATTTAACTCATTATAAATATATTTAAATTATTAATATAGAATGAAGGTCTTTAACTTTTTTATTTTTTTTCTTTTACGTCTTGTAATATTACCACATCAATTGTTAAAATCCTACATTTTAATGGATACTTTTTATTTGATTTTTAGAATCATAAGTAATTTTAAATTAATTTTTAAAAATAATTTTATTTTTAGATAAAACACTCTATTGCTCTAACTCTAAATAAATTCTAACTATTTTAGGTATTTTCTCTTTTACATATTCTTATAATTTGAGTTTTTACATACTTATTAATATATATTAATTAAATTCATGATATAGAAATATTTTCTTATTTAATATTTTAGTGCTACATTTATAATATTTTTACAATAAATTATATATAATAAATTTTTATTTGTTTTAATTTGAACCGGTTAAAATTCATTTCTAACACATTAATAACACGCCAATAAAAATCTCACATTTAAAATTTGTTTTGAAAGTTTAATATATATGTATTTGCTAAAGTAATCGATAAGACGGTTTATATTCAAAGACGAGTGGAAAACGTGTGATCCCCACCCCAAAAATAAAAAAAAAAAAAATCCGAGAAAGTACTTGTCAAGTCAAACTAGAAAGTTTACATGACTTATCTAGATATTAATATAACACGTGTGACGTGCCTTTCACGATGTCAAATTGCGAGTAGATTGCTGAGTAGTAAGTAGTTGTACTTTTAGTCAACTCCCACTCCTAGACTTTGCTTCTTTTTTAATAAATGGCTGAGAAAATGAGATGACTTTGCAATTCTCAAACAATTTAAACGATCACCATTAATATATTGCTAGTACTGTTCCGATTTCGGCTAGAGTATTATCCCAACAGGTTTTAAGCAATTCAAATGTTTTGGAATTTGATATTTTGAAAATGTTTTTGCCCCAAAATTTCCTTTTTAAAGTATAAAAAGACAAAAAACGTCACTTACAAATAAAGAACTCATGAATGACTTGTTAAATCGGAATAAGAATCGATGAAAATTAATCATATAATTTCAAAAGAATATGAAATTGACGGACAAACTGCTTTCAAAGAAATCGAGAATGAGTTGGTGAAGCTTGAAAATAGTGGTATGAACGCAGTGTGTACACAACCAATGGTTGCGTGTACTGCTTATCTCATGCATGGCATCATATGTAATCTGTTGTATTTATGCCTAAAATGGTATTGGGTGAAGCGTCAACTCGTGGCACTTGGGCAGTGGGTTTGATCCATCAATCTAAAATACAAGACGGTTATGAATTGTTCAGAGGTGGCTTCTAGCTATGGTTGGCCTGCTTGCTTGAATTCAACCTATTTTTAGTTGTTTAACTATCCCAAAGTAGGTGTAGCTTTGGTACTAAATTTAAGAGATTAAATTTAAATGATACGGTTCAATAGCATTTAAACAATTTCTTAGAGACATTCAAGTGATGGGTTAAATGGATTTGAAAGTTGTGTTGTAAATTTGAATGTTCTAAGTTCCATTTTCAACACCATCTGTTCATAAGATTTTTAGAATGTTTTAAAGGTAGGGAGTGGAATAAAATTGTACAACAAAAACTTCCTCTACAATAAACTCCAATTATTTTAATTATAATTTTGATATAATGATATTAATGTTTTTGCAATAAAAAATTTATTACTTCGAATGTCTTATAAAAATAAGCTATTAATTACTTCACGAATCTTAATTGTAATAGATTGTAAATAATTGACGAAAATTATTTGAATCAAATAATTACATCATATAAGTGGGTAGACCTTGTGAAAATGGACAAATTAGAGAAAGAAATAACATACATTAAAAATTTGACAATATTTTTTACACTTACCAATGGCAAGCTTGTATAGTATTGATTCTCATTTAAACTTATTATTGACATCACTTTTTTTACCTACTATTAATAATCTATTATATCAGCAAGTGTCAATTTTTTTTGTGTCTATAGACTTTCTCTTAAGAGAAATGCTACAAGAAGAAATGTTAATTGGAACAAAATAATAATAAGTACAATAACATCAGAATCATCATAATAGTTTTTGTGATGTTTTGCAATAAAATTTGAGGCAATAAGTTTATGCAACGAAAAATTCGGTTCCAATAAACTTCATATATTTTAATGATAACTTTGATACAATAATATATAAATTGTTGCAATAAACAATTTATTGCTTCTAATATCTTGTAACTATAGATTATTGTTTCACGAATCTTATTGCAATGATACATTCTTTGCAATAGATAATTGTTTCAAATTTGTCATTAAATTAGATTGTAAAATTATTTATATTAGGTTATTGCAATGATATCTTCATTGCAACTTTACGTTTTTCATTACAAAAATAAATTGTAAAATAATTAATATCAATCTATTACAATGATATCTTCATTGTAGCTCTTTATGTTTATGATTACAATAGATTGTAACATAACTAGTATTAAGTTATTATAATGATATATTCATTGCAATAAGCTATCGCTTTAAAACTTTTGTTCTGGTAGATTGCAAAAATAATTTGTATCAAGTTATTGGAATGGTCTCTTTATTTTAAGTTATTTCAACAAATTATTCTAGTGCAATAAGGTATTTAAGCCACTATTTCAATTGAAAATTATAAGTTATTGCAACTAATAATTGTTGATACAATAATTGATCACTTTTAAGTTACTATTGCAACAACTTTTAATTTGTAGATGTGATATTGTGTCTAATACCACCACACTAATTTTGTTGAATTAACACTTGTTGTAATAGACTTATTTTGCTATAGTGAGGTGATATATATTGTATCGACCATTAAACTAGTATCAATACCTTTCTGAAAAGTATCAAATAAAATATCAAGTTGTACTATAAATTTTTCAGGTGTTTAGGTTGGTATTGATGTTTTAGACAATACAATAAAAATGAATAATTAAAAAATAGTATAATATATTATTTAAGCTAATATACTGGGTTAATATACCTCTATAAGCTAAAATTTAAGCATATAAAATATATGCATTTTAAATTATATCTTTATAAACATATAAATAAATACACAAATATATAAATAATGGTAATCTTGAAATGGTACACCAAAATTCATCAATACCAAAACATTTTGTTCTCCATGTTAAAAACCAAAATAGTATTCGGTACAATATTAACTCCCTTCTTCTTCTTCTTCTTATTATTATTATTATTATTAACTTAAATGGTTTAAATAAACAGTAGCAATCTTCAATGTTTGGAGGGAATCTTGAGATCATGACTTCAAGGTGATCCATTGACTAGGGGTGGAAAAATTGGACACGATCCATAAACCTGACATGACACAACATGAAATTAGTAGGTTATGAGTTGAGACTTAATGGATTCGTGTCATATTCGAGTTGACATGACTAATTCATTTAATAAACGAATTGGGTTAGTGTTCAACCTATGAAACCCGTTTGACCTGTTTAATTAAATGACATTTTACTAATATACCCTTCAAACCCTAGGTATATAAATTTATTAGTTGTTGTGGTTGATTTTCTTTGACATAATGTGATTGATTATTTATGATATTGAGATATGCTTTAATTTTGAATGATTATTTGTGATGCAGTTACTCATTAGTTCTAAATTTAATATTAAAAATATTTATTTATATATTTGTTTTTCATAATTTTTTTTCATTTTGTAAAATCTAATAAACAAATTGACACGACTGACCTGTTTAATAAATGGGTCGTGTTAGGGTTGATGAATCTTGACCCGTTTAACAAACATGTCGGGTTAGTGTTGACCCATATAATCAGATACTCATGAGTTGACACGACACAAACCCGACACGCAAACACGAATCGCCACCACTACCATTGACAAAGAAGGCCATGATATCCTCTGTATTCCGTTTATAATAATATCACCTATCCATAGCTTTCTTTATTCTTGTTTTCAACGTTATAATCTTTAAAGTTCGAAAATGTTACTAGACCCATTGACTATTGACGTCCATGATATTGTTACTTTGTTATATATAGGAATAGTGAAGCATTAAATAATTCAAAATTTTAGTGTATCTAATGATCATGTTAAACATTGGATACAAATACCTAACAAGATCTAAGACTAAATATTGGACACCTCTCCATAGCTTTTTTTCTTGTTAATTTTTCTCTCCAATTTTCTTCTCTAATTTAAGACTAAACATCTCTTTCCATTGGATTCCTTTTATATCTTGCTTTATGTGAACTAAATTTTATTTTTTAATCAAATGACATCTTTTTCTAGTATGTTTTCATCTTCAGATCGAACAATCATTCCAAGTTATTATTATTATTATTTTGTATTTTCAGAATGATAAATGCAGTGGACATTAGCAATCAATTAATATTGACCAAAGTAATCTAATATTGTTCAATACAACTCCCAGCAAAAACAAAAAAAATATTGTTCAATACAACATTTACTGACAGTAAATAACATATACAATACTTTAGGTATTGTTTTTTAGATTCTCCTCTTAAAATTCAGTCATATGACATATTTTTCATAAGATGGAAGTTTATTTTTGGTTAAGTAGTCATATAGCTGAATTTTAAGAGTAAAACCTAAATAACAGGATCTAAATACTATACCCAAGTTTTACCCAATTGAAAAATTGTACATCGACTACACAACCTACTTAATCCTCTTTTTTTTTTTTTTTTTTTTTTTTTTTTTCTTTTAAGATAGTTACAATATGCTGTTTACGATACAACTCAAACATTCTTTCTCCTAGATCCTTAAACACTTTGTACATGGAAATATGTCATCATAAAACCACATGCTAACGACCAATATTATTCGAGTTTCAAAATTGTATTCTATACAAAAAAAAAAAAAAAAAAAAAAAGTTTCAAAATGGTACATAGTTAGCATAGTACTACCAGATTTCAGTCTAAAGAATAGTGGTAGCTCCACCTCTAAGCCAGGGTGGTCACAGGACCACCATAACACTTAATCCAGTGTTGGCAAAGGTTGCAGACAGTCTAGCTAACCACTTGATTTTTTTTTTCTTTATTACAATATTGTTACTACAAATCATATATCACATAATGAATACTTTTTCAAAAATATAGTTTTTGAGTTATTCTTAACAGATATAATTTCAAAGAAACTTACAATAATTAATAAAATTCAAGTATGTATAAAGCATTGGCAATGATATAAGATTTTAAAACTTCACTTTTGCAAATATGTGTATATATATATATATATATATATATAGACACACGTTTTGTGAGACGTCATGTTCTGAAATCCACTTACCTCTAGTTGCTAAACCAAACTTCACTTCAATTGTTCGGAACAATGTCAACTAGAACCTTTAAGGATTAAATAACTCAATAAGGGTAGGTTTCAAATAACAAAAAGTCCTCTTATAAAACTTTTCCTTAGCCACTGTGAAGATTTCACAACTTTAAATCTTACATAGCTCTAATATACATCATGTCTATATTATATTTTATATAATTGCAGTGTAATCCCTAATACTACAATCTGTTATACCAATATATATACCATTGAACACCACTTATGGATATGTCTATATAGGCTTAACTTATAAATAATAGTGATACTACTCTACACACACACACACACACACACACACACATATATATATATATATATATTAGGATCTCTTTCAAAATCAATAAACTAATGTACGTTTATATAGATACTTCCATGATAGTCGATTTTCCCTTGAATGTATCAATATAATTTCTAAGACTTCGTTGTGACTATGAGATGATGAATCCTAAGTTAAAGATGTGTTTAATGATTTTCAATACAGCATGTATAGTTATATGTTTACCTCAATACAATATGAACTTGATGGCTGCCTCTAGAAGTACCATGCTATTCTATTCTTTTCAATGTAGAGAAACCCTATATCTATGCTCTTAAACCTTTACACTTTAAGCACTGATTTTTTTTCTCTTTTTTTGGAATCTTGTAGTCCCTCTCTACGTTTCATGTGGCTGACTTAAAAAGACCCCGTATATACCTCTAAAATAACACTTCAATTCAGTCTAGGAATTCCAATCCCACTCCAATTAGTACTCTTAAATAAATTTAGATTTACATATTAAATACATTTCCTACTTGGGCTAGAATTAACGTTTCCTACTTGGGCTGGAATTTAAAACTACTAAAACTTATCTCTTTAGCCTCCAAAAAGTCCATAAAACTTAAATAAGCTTCTAGGACTTTAATTCCCAATTGAACTCAAATTAGAGTTGTTAAGATATGCTAGAACTCTAAAATATTCTAATAACACTTAAACTCCTAATCCAAATAGGTTTTAATCTCTTATCTTTTTCTTTAACTAATAAGAAGACTAAAAGTTTAATATGAATAATCCATAAAATAACTCCCACATTACATCTTTTATTTATTTTCTGTATAGATATCATAATATTACCTTCAAAATAAATTAAATAATTCATCAATTCCACTCTAAAAACAATTAAATTAATTTTAAGTGAGACGAATGATACAATTGGGTGAGTGCTCTAAGGACTTTGAAAATTTAAAAAGAAAGTGAAACGATTCGTAATTGGTAAAAGAACATGTTGCTATTGCAGTAAAATTCAAAAAGAGCCTTCTCTGTCAGTATAGTTTTTTTTTGGTTTTTTTTTTTTTTTTTTTGGTGATAATCTTGTCACTATAGTTTAATTGGGCCGACATTAGATGACGACAAAGATTCTCCATAAGTCCATTTTTTGTCGGTTATTTTCTTTAATGTTTATTTGATTTGTTTGTTGCATTTTCACACATGACTATTTCCTTTTTTTTTTTTTTTTTCTCTCTTTGAATCTCACTTTTCAGTCTTTTGGTGATTTGTCTTGGGGCCACAAACTTTCAGCCAGGTCAAGTCCTAGGAGGATAGGACCAAATACAGTTGAGCTTCCATTCAGCAAACCATAAAAAAAAAATAATAATAATAAAATAAATAAATAAATAAATAAAAAGGCAGCTTCAATTATTTTATTTATTTATTTATTTATTTGGGGAGCAGGGTAGAAGAATCAAAATCATAATTTGATTAACCGAAGGTCTAGCAACATAACCTACTTTATAATGTTTTTCCCATAATTGATTAAAATGTAAAATTGTGAGGGATGTCAATGCATTCACTTAAAAATGATTGTCTACCGCTCATAAAGTTAAACTTAATATTATAACAAAGTGTGAAAATAGTTATGGTCTAGCAAATTCTTTTAATTAATCCCTTTTCGAGTTAGAATGTTGTGGACTGACCATATAAAGTAATTTCTTATATGGTATATATGATTTACAAGTATGTGAAATCTATTTACTATGAGAGAGTGATTGTATACAATCATTCCACAGGATATTTACCATTTAATACTCTAAAAGAAAGAAAAAGAATAGATAAAAAGGAGAAAAAAAAAAAGAAAAAAGAAAAAAAGAAAGTTGAATTGGATAAGTATTCTAAAACATGTGCTGAGAAGTGAGACCAAAAAAGTTGATTTCTACGGTTGTTGTACAAATTAGCTAGGGATAATTCTTGCAGCCAGTAATTAATTGGACATAGACATAAAAGAAATCTATTCATGAATGAGGAGGAGAAGGAACACGTGTTGTATACACCATTTTTTAGGGTTTAATTCATTGGACGGACTACCTACTATTGTAGTTTAAAATTTTGGTCATGGTCCATGGTTGAGTCTTGCTGTACTTTTAATAGGGATTAAGTTTATTTATTAATTAATTATTATATTAGTTTTAATCAAGGATTAGGTATTTTGACTTTCATGGGTTATGTGACCAAGCCCCGTGACCTCTCCTCAACTTTGTGCTGCACAAAAAAGTCAATGTTTTAGATTTTAACTAACTTTTAACGATTTAATATGAAGTTATTATTGTAAACCATTTCTCACAATAGGTCACTAGACAATCTATTAATTACTCATAAATTGTAACTTGTAACAGGTTCAATTTTGGTGTGCTATGTTTCTCTGCTATAGCTGCAATTCCATGCTGGAGGGCTCACTCGATTCGGTATAAGGCTTAGTTAAGACCTTAACTTTAGGTTATGTATTTTTATACTTTAGATATCAATTAAATTAAAAATTATTCATTCTTTTTTTTATATACCAAAAATTAACTATTATGTTTTTGTATTTAAATTTTAATTAGCTTTTAAATCGATTTTAATTATGATCTTATCAATTTTAATTATGTAAAACTTTTTTTTGTTGAAGCAACTGTAACAAAAATTCTATAAGTAATATATGTATTTGCAAAATGATTTCGTCTTTATATAATATCAAAAATTGTTATAATACATGTTTGAACATCCTTATAATTATTTTTATTTTTACCTTTATGTCATATGATTTCATTATTTCCTAATTGCTTCATTTTTATGAATTTCTTGTTTATTTGGGAAATTTTCATCTAAATTTTCTATTATATCCTCTATATTGCTAATAAAAAAAATGTAACAACAAATCATAATTGAAATTATAGATTTTTTTCTCTCTTTTTCCTTTTTAAAATTTTTTATATTTAGATTGATATTTTCTAGTATTTTCTAGCAGACATTTATACTTAAAAAATATTTACAAATAAAATAAATACTATCTACAATATAAAAAATAATAATATGACAAGAATAAAATAAAATTTAAAACAAACTATTATAATAGCTACAACAACTATAAAATTATCGCTATAGCAACTTCCAGTTTCATCATTAGTATCACCATTACTATATATCATCATTATCACTACCGTCATTAATATCACCTTACACTACTAACTCCCTACTACCATTACCAAAATCATTATATACAATATCACCACTATTACTAATTACTAAGGTTGGCTTCCTATTTCCCGCCCTAACCCTACTTTGAGGAGGTTTCTTTGTCCCTACCTCTATCCCCTTAAATAATATTTATAATTTTTTAAATTAGATTTAAAAGTATCCTACTTTAAATTAAAACTCATAAAACATCACAAATTAAGTTCACACACACATAATTCATGAATAACAACAATTCTCATACAGTAAATAACATCTCATTAACATGAAATTCAACATGCATATTTAAAAAAAAAAAACAAAAATGAAAATATCAAATTCAATATATAGGTTAAGGTTAAGTTACGCCTAGTGTAACTCTTTACAATATTCCATTAGTTTAATAAATTTTTAATGGATTAATACTTTGAAAATATGATTCTTAGTCTTAGATTTGATATTTTCATTTTTCTTAATATGCACGATAAATTTTATGTTAATAAGATCACAAACTCATGTTTTGTGTGTAATGATAAAGTCTTTTTTTAAAAAAATATATATATATTTTTTTTGCATCTTATATTAAAAAGGTTATTAATCTTTGATCACTTTAATATTTCTTGATATTCATGCATGAAAAGCTTTTGAACAGGACTATTTTGTCAGGGTTTATATTTATTATTATTTTTCCCTAGTGAACAGCTTAGAAACAAGGTGAATTAAAAAAAAAAGTGAATAATATTTTAGCATAATGCACGTTTTCCACAACTTGTCACAAATTGCAAGTGACAATAGACGCACGTGTTCACCGAAATGATAGTTCCTCCCCTCGACTCACCTACATGTAGTAGGCCTCCTAATCCTAAGTGCTGCCTCCTCCTCCTTTCTTTTTTTGTGTGTGTGTGCACGCGCGCATGTGTACTGGAATCCTAGTAAGTGCTGCTGACACATACAACAACACAGGTTTTTTAGAAACATTCAATAAACATAGTGCACTTTTGGTACGATAGTCACTCCACAAGTATAAGTGTTTGTGGAGTATGGGGGGTAAGGGTCGGGGTTCAAGTCTTCAGGAGGGAGCTTCACACATATATACATTTAAATTAGGCTAGAGTAGAAATTTTATCTTGTAAAAAAAAAAAAAAAAAAAAAAGAAGAAAGAAAGATACATACAATAAACACATTTTAAGCAATAATCAGTAGACACTAAATTAATATATATGCAGTAATTAATAATCCTAAATAATAAATTTGGATAAGACAATCCAAAAGTTTTGGCAAGAGTCCAAAAGGAGTATTAGGCCTTGTTTTAGTGGAAAAATATCATCACTCATCACTCATCACTCATCACTCATCACTCATTACTTATCACCCTCTAACTTATTTTCTATCACTTAAAAAATCCTTAAATATCACCTAAACCCAATTTGGCACCTAAACCCGATTATGTCTTCAAATCCAAAAACTCAAAAATGTGGGACTCACACACTAACCTAGGCTACTAGTGCTCTCAGAACCCCTACTTGCCCCCTCCTTAAAAATATAGTGATGTGGCTATGCAGATGGGGTTGTAGTTGTGGAAGCAAGTGCTCATTAGAGCTGTTGGTAGGGAGTACGAAAAGGAGTTGGGGATTTGACTCTTCTCTAACCATGAGGCCCATTAATGTGAGGGTATTTATGAAATTGCCACATGTTATTCTATTTTTGTAACTCAAAAACACCTTTTTTTTTTTTTTTTTTTTTTTTTTTTTTTGTTTTCAGTAACTCATTATCTGGTTTAGTGAAAACTGAGTGATGGAAACAAAACTCTAAAACCCATCCAAACAAACACCTTCTCCATGGGACCCACTTATTTTGAGTGATAAGTGATGGAAACCCACAAATCCAAACAACCCCTTAATTTTCAACTTTCAAAAGACATACACTTTAGTTCAGCAGGGGGGAAAAAAAAGAGTCATATTTAATTCTTTTCACAAGAAGGGAAACAAAATTGATGCACGATCATTTTAGGATATGTGTCATTAATGTAATACTTTTTATGTGCACAAAAGCCATGCAAAAGCATTGGAGGGATGTCAAATCTTGTTTATGATTTTGAGCTAATATTGTCATGCTAAAGAATCTTTACGGCTAGTGCCCCTTACGTAGACTTGGAAAAATGGGTCAGAATTTTTTGACCCAACCCAAAAAATACATGACCCGAACCCGATTTTTTGACCCGAAGCAAAAACGGGTTGACTCGTGACCCAACCCGTGTTTTTTGTGAGTCAACCCGACTTGACCCGTAACCTGACCTGAACCCAAACCATTTTTTAAAACTTTTTTTTGGGTTAAAAAAAAATTAAAATTAAGACAATATTGGTTTAATTGTTTGTTGTGAGTTTTAATTAAGACATTTACATAACTGTATGCAAATTAATTGAAAGATTAATGATTAAGTATTCTGTAATGAGTAAAGATTTTTAGATATCATATAGTAAAGTACATGCCAAGATAATCTGATTACAATACAGTTAAAAATATAGATTTAAAATTGTAGACATGTGTGAGAAACATTTACAAATATGAAAATAGTAAAGCCAAAATATCAAATTAACATAAATTATGAATGCTTAGAACTATTTTTTAACAATTTATGTCTAAAATAAACGGCTTTTCAAAATAAATTATGATATTTTCTAGAGTGTGTATTACTTAACAATGATATGATATTCATAAAAGAGACCATGTATAAATAAGTAAACAATTAAACTTTAATATATATCTCAAATTGAAATCAAGTATCAACCACAATTGCCAATAGATTATAAAATTAATTTTCAAGATTGTAAATTTCTTATATGTTTTTATTCTTTGTCAAATGAATTATCCAATAAGTCATTTGTAATTTTGTTTTATATTTTGGGATGTTGATATTGTGCAGAAATGAAACTTGTATATTTGTTTTACTTATTTTTATGTTATTTTGTTTTAGATAGTAATGTTAGGATTTGTATAATTTTTAAATTATTGAATAAGTATTAATAAGTGTAATTCATTATTAATATAAGTGGTGAATTCAAAGTAATGCATTTTACATCAAGTAATTTGTTGCATGACTTTTTAAATGGCAAATACATGTAGTTTTCTTAAAAAAAAATTAATGTGAAAAATACAGGTCAACCCGATCCAACCCGCAACCTGATTGACCCGAACCCTTTTTTTTTAACCCGCTTAAAATGACCATTTTGACCTGTAACCCATTTGACCCGACTCAAACCGACTTGACCCGCCCGTTTTGCCATGTCCTTACAAAGCATGTTTATATATTGTGGGGCCCGAAATCTGAGGCCCCAACCCACTTTGTATTAAAAGCCCAAAGCCCAGGCCGAGGAGCCCTACTGCTAAGAACGCGCAATGAAAGCTCCTTGAAGGTCCAAGGATGTGGCCGAGGACGACTTTATGCCTAACATCTCACAAAAAAGCCTGGAGAAAAGGACAAATTCAGTACAAGAGCAGCACAAGGGAGAAGGCTGCCAACGCCTTAATGTGGAGCCCATCGCCTGATAAACCCATACTCATATAATGCTGTCCAGCTTTTCCCAACCACTCTGATGTGAGGATTGACAAGACGAGTAACCACCCCGAACAAGGAGAAATGGACACGTAGGTGAAAAATGGGAAGGAAATACTAGTATAAAAGGGAAGCTCGTTGCATTGAAAAGGGGGTCTCCCCAGGAACCCGAGAAAATGGGGGAGAACGAACTCATAAAAGAGAAGGACGGCGAGGACGAGACACTCCTCGAATTAATTCCAAGGAGATAGATCTTCGCACCACATCCGTGTAAGGCTTAGCCATACAGGCCAAATCCACCTTCAAATGGGCTTCCATGAAAATCCTGACTAAACCGTTGCCCAACGATTAAGGTCCAGCCTTTCCAAACCCACTCTTTACAAAATATATTGTTCGGGCCCTTTACACATGAGTCCAATGTCATCCTTGGGTCGTTAAAAATTGAGTCCCTACAATTGGCGCCGTCTGTGGGAAGGCTTGCGCGTTGGCGCAGGTGGTGGTGGAGTCAACTCTCTAGCAAGCAGAAATTCCTGGGGTTTCCTCCGTCTCCGGCGACATACAGTTGTTGCTCCGACATAAACTTCTGCTAGGGGCTACGCCTTGCAGTGCCAAGGGCGCGGGCATCTCTAGGGGCTTCCGGCCTCAAGCCAACTCTCCCCGTCCTGGTATAGGGGCTTATGGTCGAAAAATAAACAAGTACATAAGAGAAATCTTACAAGTTTTGGACAGAACCAAGGCCTTGCATGGTCCTCGGACTCAAGCCTACGGGGAAACCAAGTACATAAAAGAAATCTTACAAGTTTTCGACAGAACCAAGGCCTTGCATGGTCCTCGGACTCAAGCCTATGGGAAAACCAAGTACATAAAAGAAATCTTACAAGTTTTGGACAGAACCAAGGCCTTGCATGGTCCTCGGACTCAAGCCTATGGGAAAACCAAGTACATAAAAGAAATCTTACAAGTTTTGTACAGAACCAAGGCCTTGCATGGTCCTCGGACTCAAGCCTATGGGGAAACCAAGTACATAAAAGAAATCTTACAAGTTTTGGACAGAACCAAGACCTTGCATGGTCCTCGGACTCAAGCCTATGGGGAAACCAAGTACATAAAAGAAATCTTACAAGTTTTGGACAGAACCAAGGCTTTGCATGGTCCTCGGACTCAAGCCTATGGGGAAACCAAGTACATAAAAGAAATCTTACAAGTTTTGGACAGAACCAAGGCCTTGTATGGTCCTCAGACTCAAGCCTATGGGGAAACCAAGTACAAAAAAGAAATCTTACAAGTTTTGGACAGAACCAAGGCCTTGCATGGTCTTCGGACTCAAGCCTATGGGGAAACCAAGTACATAAAAGAAATCTTACAAGTTTTGGACAGAACCAAGGCCTTGCATGGTCTTCGGACTCAAGCCTATGGGGAAACCAAGTACATAAAAGAAATCTTACGTTACACGAACCTTAGAATCTATCCGAGGAGAACTACCCATTAACAGTTGGGTTAATCCCTATACTGAACGGATTCCCCATTCTACCCTTGGATCCTCAGTACCAAAAGGATTGATGCAACATAGAGCAATATGCTACCAAAAACACGATTGAAGTCCCTCACTGCTCGGCTACCCTCTCGGATGAATTATTTAGAAGTTTATCGTTCTCGGACATTTGTCTAGCATGCATCGCACAGCGCTCGGCCATTATCCCGGTTAGTTCCAAGAGTTTAATTTATTGAGGATTGCCATTGTTATACTTAATAATGTCAATAAGTTTAAACCAGTAGGAATTTGTTTTAAGGCATTTTTCTGCTCCAAGTATCATTTAAGGCAAACGTATATTTTATATTCATTCACAAAGTAATTACTGCCGAGAGGAAAAATATTTAGAAAGAAATAAACTCATCTTTTATTAAGACAAAGAAATAGTATAGTGTACAATGAAAAGCTGAAATAAGCTTATACTAAAGCTAACTACGTAAGTAAAAAGAAAAAATACAAGAGAATGAAGATAAAGCCGAAGAAGAAGTACAGAGGAGAGGTTGGCTGCTGTTCCGAGGAGTTGTGTAAGAAAACCATTTCTCAATACTTTTACATGCCCATAACTCAGGCAGCCAAAGAACCCAACGTGGGGCCTGCACCGTCGAAGAAAAGGTGCAGAGAGCACCTGGCTTCGGGCTAGCGCCGCTGAAGAAAAGGTGCAGGGAACTCAACTTGAGGCCTGCACCGTTGAAGAAAAGGTGCAGGGAGCCGGAAGTTGAGGAGCCCCCGCGAAAATTTGCCTACGACAAGGCAGACGGCGCTGATGGCGGAAATTCCTTCTTCTGACATACCAAAAATCTGGCATGACCAGAACCTGTTTCGGATTTTGACTAAAAGAGGGAGGGATACCATCTTCCCCCTGTCAAAACGGGGGACTGGCTTGAATCTGTGCCATCCTTGTCCGTACCATATCACCTTGAGGATTCGGTGCCTCTGAAGCGTGCGGATACCTTTCATCCCTATCCACGCCTCAAACATCTTGCTCTGAGGCAGAGTGGCACTAGAAATAGAGATCGTGAATATGAAAGAAGAAGTATGATTCTGGAGGGAACAGGAGAGTTCACGTGCAGGTGGAGTGACCCCCTACCCTATTTATACACAGAAGCAAACCGGTGGCATTTAATTCATGCAAATTTCCAAGGAATGCTACAAACAAAGCAGACTCGGCTCAATTTCCAACCTCATCCTCAGCCGTAGGATCTGAAGATCCTTATGAAGGCGCGCCTCGAGTACCGAAATGTCAAAGGACCCCGCGTGAGCGAAAAAATAAAGGAGTGGCCCTTATCTTGACACGCCTCCCATGTAAATGAAAAAATACAAATAATAATGGAGTACCGGATTTGAGTGAGCCATAATGTGGGCCTAATGTCACCAAAACCCTCCTTCCCAACTAAAAAGTCGGGCAGCAGGATTTTGAGGGGCTATTGTGGGGCCCGAAATCTGAGGCCCCAGCCCACTTTGTATTAAAAGCCCAAAGCCCAGGCCGAGGAGCCTTACTGCTAAGGACGCGCAATGAAAGCTCCTTGAAGGTCCAAGGATGTGGCCGAGGACGACTTTACGCCCAACATCTCACAAAAAAGCCTGGAGAAAAGGACAAATTTAGTACAAGAGCAGCACAAGGGAGAAGGCTGCCAACGCCTTAATGTGGAGCCCATCGCCTGACAAACCCATACTCATATAATGCTGTCCAGCTTTTCCCAACCACTCTGATGTGAGGATTGACAAGACGAGTAACCATCCCGAACAAGGAGAAACGGACACGTAGGTGAAGAATGAGAAGGAAATACTAGTATAAAAGGGAAGCTCGTTGCATTGAAAAAGGGGTCTCCCCAGGAACCAGAGAAAAGGGGGGAGAACGAACTCATAAAAGAGAAGGACGGCGAGGACGAGACGCTCCTCGGATTAATTCCGAGGAGATAGATCTTCGCACCACATCCGTGTAAGGCTTAGCCATACAGGCCAAATCCACCTTCAAATGGGCTTCCATGAAAATCCTGACTAAACCGTTGCCCAACGACTAAGGTCCAGCCTTTCCAAACCCACTCTCTACAAAATATATTGTTCGGGCCCTTTACACATGAGCCCAATGTCATCCTTGGGTCGTTAAAAATTGAGTCCCTACATATATTATTACTATTATTAAATTCTTTATTTTTTTTAAAAAAAGGAATTAACTCTTTTAGTTTTTTCTTAAAACTTAAATTTAGAGGTTTTTAGATACGATTGTTAATTTAATATTTTTACTTTCTATTTGAACAATTAATCTCTTAGAGATTCTCTTCTCAAAAAATAAAAACCTCTTAGAGATTTAACTTTTTTCTTTAAAATCTAATTGATTTATTTATTTAATATGTACATAATAATTATAATGGCATTTCGAAATTATCAATGCTCAATCGCTGCAAGCACAAACTGGTTGTATTTTTATGACTAAAAGCACCCCATTACAAGGACATGACATTTACAGTCCAAAAACCCTAGAATATTTCTAGGTGAATAACAAATAATCCGATACACAGTAGGATAAAAGGTCAAGATATGCTCCTATAAGACCTTTCAAAGTCGATGAATGATTTTCTTGCAAAGCCAGTCTTTTTGAAAATGTTGAAAGCATATTTTCATAGAATTTTAGAAGTAATTGATCATTACACACACTTGGGCAAGTAAACTCCAGGTGCCTACCTACAAAAAAAAAAAAAAAAAACACAAGAAACCACCAAGAAAAATGTAATATTATCACAATGTCCAAAAATAAAGAGTTATTTGAATTATTTGTGTTTGGATTAGTTTTTTAAAAAAATATTTTTTTAACCTGTGATATTTTAGCTTATTTCTTTTTATACAATTTTTAAAAACCTTACTTTTTTTCCTCCTAAATTCAATTATACTTTTATCAACTTTCAATAAATAAGCAAATCTCATTAAAAAATCAACAAATAAGCAAATAAACATTTGAACAAAAAGAAGGCTCCAAGTTATTCTTCACAATCAGGATGAACAAATAGTTGCTCAATAAACTTGCTTAGCAACGGGTAAAATTATTCAGTGCAATCAATTTATTACACCCTCTCTTATATATACAATTGGATATCATCCAGTGGCGGCTCCAAAAATTTTGCTTAGGGGGTCATTAAAATATTTTAATTAAAAAAGAACTTGAATATATCGAGTTATTGACATAATAATAATAATAATAATAATAATAATAATAATAATAATAATAATAATAATAATAATACGTGAAGTTTTACAATTTTATTCTACAAGTTTTCAAATTTTGAATGTTACATGATAATTCATTACAAACATTTATTGCCAATGTGGGTAGCTATGAGCCTATGACCATTTTATTTTGTTAAGTACATCTAACATTTTTATCTTTATACAGTTGTTATTATCTATTTGACTTTGTTTTTATAAAAACATTTTAGATTAAATGACTAATCTCAACTCATTAGCTCCGTATTAATTATTGACGCACACAATCACACTCATTCATACATATAAGTATACACTACGTGTTTACTTAACCAATCAAATGCTTGAACAATCACTAATTTTACAATCTTTTTCTTGAATTTTACTAACTTTATAACAAAAAGTTATTATAATACGATAACAATATACACACATGTAAAAAAAATCCTCTCTATTTCCTAATTATTAAATTATATAAAATTATATTATATATTGTACACACAAACATCCACACACATCATAATTTATACAAATAACATTATAACAAAAAGTAATGTACACAATCAATATTAGACATACTCACACACATATAATATAAACTTATAAAAAAAGAATTACATTTACAATTTACAATTCACAAACACTTACTCTTTACTCTTAGAGTCGAAAAAACTTGTAATAAGGGTATGCAAGATTTAAGTCAAGCGTGCAAAAAAATATTTTTAAGAATAAATTAAAGTATTAAACTAACAAAAAAAATATTATATATATATATATATATATAATTATTATTACTCTTTTTTTGAAGTTAGGGGGTTCATTTGAACCCCTTGAATAAGCTGTAACACCGCCCTTGATATTATCTATAGGTCCTATATATGAGGCTTATTTATATGCATGAGAGAGGTATAGTACATTGGGTGTATGTTATAATTTTAATAAAAAATGTAGGTTCAACCATTGCGAGTACTGGTCTTCCTCACCATAGTCCCCCTACATATGATTTGATCTCGAGTCCATTTCTTCAAGACCTACGTGAGATGTAAATTAGTAAATTAATTTAACTACTTGGTTTGTTTTTCTTTTAGAAAATTGAGAGAAACACACCATTAACATGATGATCACTCTTTACAAGTACAAGTTCTTGTGGGATGGGGGGCAAGGGTAAGGGTCAGGTTCAAGTCTCTAACAGTGAATTTTACACACATATACACATAAATTAGGCTATAATAAGATTTTTATCTCAAATAAAAAAATTAAGAGATATTTTAAGGGGGTGGAATTAATTAAATAATAAATATTTCCATATCATATAAAATTGAAAGAAATCTAATGATTTTATTTTAGTAAAAAATTTATGGGCTGAATCATAGCATTTGAAGTTTTGTATACTAAATTATAACAGTGTCAAACCACAATATATGTATTGTAATTCAAAATGACACTATAAATGTCTAAACTATTTTAGAAGTATAAAATTGAAAGAAATCTAATGATTTTATTTTAGTAAAAAATTTATGGGCTCAATCATAGCATTTGAAGTTTTGTATACTAAATTATAATAGTGTCAAACCACAATATATGTATTGTAATTCAAAATGACACTATAAATGTCTAAACTATTTTAGAAGTGTGAGTTGCAATTAGTTTAATTGATAAAATAATTTGTTATCAAATGATTTGGTAATGCATTATCAAACAATATCTTTCAAACTACAATTTTTTTAAACTTTATTATTTTTTTCTATAACCTCATTTTTAAAAAGCTCATAATTAAAAAAAGTACTAATTAAAAAAAAGGTACTAGACGATAGTAATGCTAATATAAGTCTACAATATTTTCAAAACAAATCTTAGTTGGCAATCAGTGTTACTGGTTCTAATCTAGGCCTACTATTGACATTACTTTTTTACCTACCAATAATAGATTACCAACTAAAAATTGTTATGAAAATGTTGTGAAGCTAACATTATTAGGAAGACACCACACTCCCACCCAGGCTAGAAAATGTGACATTAATTAGACAACTGCGGTATCACCAAAAGTGATAACAAGAAAGAAGTTATCGTAAACTAATTTGACATTTTATATCTAAGCACATGATGTTCTAATGTTGACACGAAATAGTATAATTTACTTTACTTTATCGGTTTGGTTCAATTTGATTGTTAACTTAACGGGAGGGTTTAGAGATATATCCAGTTCAATTTATCTCCTACCACATCAACTATTTTATAAATCTAAAAAGGCTACTTTTAATTAATTAACATCGGAACAATTGCTCAACCTTTGGAGTTAATAACCTTGCCCCATCTCAATCTAGTAACGATGTCGGTGGACTTTTTTTGGTTTTAAGTTCTAACCAATCTCATGTAAAATGGAAAAAACCAAAAAAGCAAGTCCTAAGTACAAGTAAAGCCTCGTGAAACATAGTTTTTCTTTTTGCTTTTTGTGATATATTGTAGTGTCAACTGTCAAGTTCAATGTATCACATGATACATTACACTATGACATAATAACTTGATTGCTTCAAGTACATTAAACTAAATCAAAATAAAAAATATTGAAATTTTAAGTAAAAAAAAAAAAAAAAATTGAAATGCTATTAATTAAAACAATGAATAATACAAGGGACACACCCAAATTTATAATATGCTAAAGTGTCATCTTTTGATTGAAGTGTCTAATTTTTTTTTTCCCCCAATAAATATCTTTGGTGGTCCCATTGTAAGTGCTAAAATCTATTCACAAATTGGCAACGAAGCATGTTATAAAATTAAATGTAAGTTTAGGTCTTCTCAAAAAAATATAATTTCTTTCATACTTTATAAGAATAAGAAGAGACATAACTTCCTTCACATATTTTTTTAATATAATATATAGAAATTGGAACAATAAAACTTCCCCACCACTCGATCATTAAAATCAATTAGTATATAAATATATATATATATATATATATATATATATATATATATATATATATATATATATATATATATATATATATATATTCTCACTAAAAAGAAAAGGAAGCATATAGAATAAAAGAAAGAAAATGAAGATCTGGCAAGAAAGAGTGAAGCGCGTAGAAAAAAAAAAAAAAAAAAAAATGATTAAGGATGTTGCATGGAACGTGGAAAATGCTTGGAAACGTGACAAGAAAGTGAAGGCCCTACAGACCCTACATTATTAAAAGCGTAGAAAGAAAGAAAGTATCGTGTCAATTTAGAACTTCTTCCAGACTCTGTTTTTTCTTTTAAAAATTACACCAATACCACACCCAACCCAACCCATTGTTTTTATTTATTTATTTATTTTTTTATAATATTTTAATTTGATGGTGTGCGAGCTTGACTTTGAAATTTTTTTTTGGTGTACAAAGAATTCTGGTGGCAACCGACACACCTATCACATTCATAAAATAATACCAAATTAACGCACGCCAAACAAAAGCGAGCCCATGCAGTACTCTTATCCTTTTACTATAAATATATACTTTTAAATATGCAACTAAAAAGTTCATGCCAGCTCTTCAGCTAATTGAACTCTCTTTCCACCAAGTTTCCTTTTACAACAAGTTGATCTTTTTTGGTTTTTATATATATGCTCATCCATTTGGTTCACTTGCCAGAAATTTTAACAATTTGAACACTTCTTCACACTTGAAAGTTGTGACTTGGTCTGGGTTTTTCTTGAGGATTCTGTAATTACACAGCTTTATCTCTTTTGGTCAAACTAGCTAGCATCTTCTGGAAACTTGGGTTCTGGGTTTTGCAAGAAGATTTGGTTGGACTAGTTCGAACTCGACGGCTATGGATTATTCTTCATGGAGAAGTACTTGCTTGGATCTTAATGTTAATGTTGCTTCTGTACCGGTACGTACTTGTGGAAAATTTGATCTAGCATTCCCAGAAGCTAGCTAGCTCTAGCTCTAGCTCTTATTGATATCATATTTACTTGAATTCATCAACTGAGAAGTTTCTTTCTATGTTTTTTTTTTTTTTTTTTTTGGGTTCCAGAACGAAGAGATGGAAAGCAATTTTATAGACTTTGACAAGAAGCTCTCAGTTAAACAAGAGGTTGGTTCATTCTCTCTTTTCTTTGTTTTTCCTTGTGATTATGTTTTATTTATTTATTTTATTATTCCTTTTGTGGCTGTCAATTGAAGGCTATGAAGTAGAAAGATAAACGTGAATTTATATTAAGTTATTGGCCTAATGAAAATGAAGTTGAGCAAGGTTCTTTTGACTCCAGCAAATAAAATTGGGAACTTTTTTTTCCCCAACAAAAATGACATTGTTTAAGGTTGCTTCATATGTAGTGCTACTTCCTTCATTGAAGTCACTAAATGTTAAACCAAAATTGCTACTGAAACTTGATTTGTAAAATTTATTTCTTTTATGAAAAAGTTGCTCTTAATTAATTGCATTGCATGTCTGAAAATTGTTTTGGTACTATATTCCACCATCAATGTTTTAAATATATACGGAGTGCTAAAGTTATTGTGTTTAATTGTGTTCAGACTGGTGCTTTGGTGGAGGAATTGAATCGAGTGAGTGCAGAAAATAGGAAGCTAACTGAAATGCTAACAGTGATGTGTGAGAACTACAACGCTTTGCGAAGCCAGTTGATGGATTATATGAGCAAGAACCCCGAAAAGGAGCTTAGCCCCTCAAGGAAAAGGAAGTCTGAAAGTAGTAACAACATTAGTAATAATGCCAATGGAATTAATGGCAACTCAGAGAGCAGCTCAACTGATGATGAATCATGCAAGAAACCTAGAGAAGGGACAATCAAGGCAAAAATCTCGAGGTCTTATGTCAAGACTGAAGCATCTGATACTAGCCTTGTAAGTTATTTACTCGCATAGATCCATATATTACTATATATCTCTCTTTTTTTGGCCGGCCATGCATATTGGGCGTAAATTAAATTTACATGCTTTACTTACTTTCATGACTTTGTAGGTTGTGAAGGATGGATATCAATGGAGGAAATATGGACAGAAGGTCACCAGAGATAATCCCTGTCCTAGAGCTTACTTCAAATGCTCTTTTGCTCCAAGCTGCCCCGTCAAAAAGAAGGTGGGTGATTATATTCAAAACCATGCTTCCCCTAATTTATGATTATCTAAATTGTTTTTCTCCAAAAAAAAAATTAGCACATCTCATCCAACTCACATACATAGATAAATAATCATGTCGCTAATCAATTCTCCCTTAAAATATAATATGGAAAAAGATCATCTCCATTTGAAATGGATCAATTTCATAATTTAGATCAAATTAAACAAAAGTGCACTCCCTGACATATCATTTAAAGTTTTCTGAGACATCTAAAGATGAATACAAAATCTCTTTTGACACTATTATGTTTCCCATTCTGTTTTAATAAATGTATTTAGTAGCAATCTAAAGTGGCTATGGTTAAATTTGGCTGTTCAGGTACAAAGAAGTGTGGAAGACCAATCAATTTTGGTTGCAACCTATGAAGGTGAGCACAACCATCCCCATCCTTCTCAACTTGAGGCAACATCAGGCTCCAACCGCTGTGTGACCCTTGCATCACTCCCCTGCTCAGCCTCTCTCAGCTCATCTGGACCAACGCTCACTCTTGAGTTGACAAAATCTAAGTCCAGTACTAATGACATCAAACCATCAAAACCCAAAATTGATTCACCAGAAATCAAGCAGTTCTTGGTGGAACAGATGGCTTCATCCTTGACAAAAGATCCCAATTTCACAGCAGCACTTGCGGCAGCCATCTCAGGAAGAATGTTACACCAAAGTCAAACTGAAAAATGGTGAATGTCCATAAAGAAGTTACACATCAAGCATTCTGTAATGTCATAGAACTATTTCTAAGATTAGCTAGGATGTTTATGTAAATACAACAATCGAAAAGTGAGAAAAAAAAAAAAAAATTTGGAACTTGTATTGTTGAATTTCCTCTAACTGAGAGGAATGTATTTTTCAAAGTAGGACTGCAATTTCAGAAGATTAACCACGAGGCAATCCAAGCTCAATTGAGCCATACGCTTTGATCTATACAGTTTCATGAATGAGAATTAGAATCAGATCCTTGGAAGTGTTTTCAGTGGGATTATTTGGTCCTGAGTCTGGGTACTGAGTTTCTGCTCGTCTTATGTTATGAGTCCCTCTGTGTCAGTTTTTTTTTTTTGCAAGTTAACAAAAGTACAATAGTACAATGAAACTAGCAAATTACGTAATTAACCGAGAGCAGTTAGTCCAAACATACTAATTCTTAAACCTACAGGCAATGGCAAGCTCCTGGTCTCAGTCTAATAATTTTTATGATCCTTCCACTTAATTTTGAACTAATTCTGCCAATGTTTGCTTCTCATTTGCTGAAAAATTGCCTTTGTTGTAACACTTACAGATGCTTCAAAGGGCCAACTACATCTATTTTTGAACCATTGAATTAATGTCTCAACCAGTTGAGATAGAGGTTCGAATTAAATATTAATCCTGCCCATGGGGAAAAAAGTTAAAGACCAATTGTGAAAACTGAACCTAAATGAATGTGAAAATTGAAGCTGAAGGTTGGCAACCAAACTCTTCCTTTTTTTATTTTTATAATGGGTTTATAACCACATAAGATTCAATAGGTTGAGATAAAGAGGTACTGTTTCCTATGTTCAGGAATGGACAGGAGGAATGCCATCGATCAAACAAGAAAACTAATAATATTTCGCAGTATCAATTCTGTAAATAACCAAGTCATTTGAGCTTTTCGAGTCACAGATGCTTCGATCTATTTTTTCATATCTACATTTATTTGTACAGAGAAAACTTCCCCAGAATCACTCCACATCATTGAGGTGGAGCCAACAAGAACAGAATTTATTTACAGTACACCAAATACGTAAGATACTAATTCGATGTGAAACTCAATTCATCGATAGTTCTTGCTAGTCCCAAGTGAGTTGTGTCAACTGGTAATTTTTCTTCCATCTTGGATTTATGAGTACCATCTTTTTCATCTGATTTGCCCACGGTAAAACACTCCTTGAATCTGAAGCAACTAATGAGATGGTCATTTGTTAGTCCAGCCACTTGCATAAATGTATGGATGACCGTGGGCCCAACACTGCGGAACCCCCCCCCTTAACAAGGTCTTTTTACTCATCATTTCGTCTTTTGGAGTTTGGTGTCTTGACTGGAACCTGGCGAGAGTACCGGAATTGGCTAACTATAGGCTTATGGTTCACAAAATTCCATATGTACTTGCTGAAAGACCCAAACCCGTCAATTACCTGCATAATATCAAAAACATACAAGATTCTTGTTGAATTATACACAAAATGGAGATTTTTTGCTGCCTCTCCCTCATTTTGTTTCTCTGGGGTAGCCATGCAGTTCAAGATTATTTGTGGGTAAAGACGGTTTTTCAACAGTACTAAGCATTATGCAATAGCTTCCTCACCAAACAAATGATCAATAATTCCTAAAACAACCAAAGCACCTCATATTTAATCTATGGTATAGAGTAGTAAAGTTAGATGAACAATAAATGATGGTCTGAACCTTGCACATTTGATTTGCATTGTCAATGATGGCTCGCAGCTTCGCTTCTGATAGTAGAGAGCTGGCTAGGCTTCCTGGTGTGTCTATCTTGTTCTCATTGTATTTTGAAACGGCATCTGGGTCAAAGTCCGAAAAGACCTCCCTGTACTTATACAAGTCATGACAAATAAGCCATAAGTTAAAACCCACAAAAATGCTTAAATGTATTTGATGCATAACATTGTCAAAAGCTAGTGTGGCAAGCACTAGAATATTCCACTGACCATAAACTCACTACACTAGATATTTCGATTTCATCACATGAAGAGTATGACCAATACCCAAATATATGCCTTCTGTTAAGAATTGCAGGCCATGTAAGTTCAGCCAAAGCACCTGATAGGCTGAGCAATTCAAACAGTATCCTGCAAGTGTCATGAATACTTAAAGACTGAGAAAGATATCAGATGCAGTTCAAGTTTAGGATTCAAACCCAGAAGGTAATCTGAACATTTTTTTGAGGTACATACTTGTCATTATGGACTGGGACTCCCCATTCCTCATCATGAAAAGCAGCATGCCGTGGATCTTTTTAACAAACAAAACCTATTAGCACATAGCAATTGGTATTTTAGACGCTAAACATCAACAATTGAAACTGGAAGTGAACACAATATAATGACTGAACCAACTCATTAAAAAAAAAAAAAGTGTGCATGAAATGAGACTGGAAATATAGAAATCCTCAACTGTCATCTGGATTATGTCAAGTAGTGTTCCACGTATTCTCACATCCTAGGTATTGGATCATACTTAAAATATACCATGGCTGACCCGGTACTAATAGTAAGCTTTGCAATGAAGCTGACACGTCAGCTTGTGTGATGTGCTGTTATTTTACTAGTAAATAGCTAAAGCTAATAGTTTGTTAGTGCTGGTGTAATTGTCGATTAGTATTGATGTAAGTAATTAGTTAGCTGCTGCTATGGTAAAGAGAACCTCACGCATAAATACTTGTAAGGTGACAGAATAGAGGCATGAGACAATAAGACTACAGCTTTTCTTCTTGAATCTCTCTATTTTTCTTCCTTCCTTATCTCTTTCTAGTTCTTAGAGGAAGACTCCCTTGAAGTAGTTAAGAATGTTTACTGCAATTGGTATCAGAGCAACGATCCAGCCATGGCAGCAGGTACCAGCACCAGATATTTCCAATTATCTGAGATAGTTGCTGGGGTAAAACTAAAACAAGATCAACATCAAAGAGCTATGGAGATCAGAACACAGCAACTTACCCAATTATCTGAGGCTGTTAAAGAAATTAGGTCAATTCTACGAACCAAACCCACTAATAGCAATAACAAAGAGGAATCAACAATGACCAATGGAGGTATGGGTTCATTCCCTAAGCAAATAAGATTAGAATTTCCTAGGTTTGATGGGGAAGATCCAATTGGCTGGAAGGCCACACAATAATTCAAGTAATATGATATCCCCAATCATGAGAGGATTCTCATGGCTTCCTATTACATGGAAGTATCTGCATTAGTGTGGTTCTAGGATGCATAGTTTTGATGGGTGGGAATCTTTCTTAAAGGCACACTTCACACTAGGCTGGGGCCAAGTGCTAATGATGATCCTATGGAATGCCTTACCAAACTTAAGCAAACTTCAACTGTGTCTAATTACAAAGCTTAGTTTGAGGTTATATCAAATAGAATTAAAGGGTTATTTGAATCACAGAGGTTGAGTTGTCTCTTGAGTGGCCTTACAGATGAAATTAGATTACCTATTAGAATGCTTTATCCGTCTTCTCTGCATCAAGCCTTTGGATTAGCCAAAGGGGGAGATTGTAAGGTTGAATTTAATTAACCATGTGTTGGCTTTATTCCGTGACAAAACACCCTAAAACAGACTCTAAACTTAAACGTGAGTTTGGGAACAATGGCAAAACTCACTCACACCTAAATTTAGAAGTTGTGAAGCTCTTGAATCATATGAACATGAATCTCCTGAAACACAACAATACACCATGATCATTGTATGCAGAAAAGCATGAAATGCATATGAAGCAGACATTATGTGATCAAGCAAAGATGGAGTTAAGAAACAAATCATGGCTTGATCAAACAAGCAATCACTACAAGGTAGTGACCACAATGCTCATTCACACTTGGAATGAACACTTGAACATATAAGCTAACAAGAACAATGCAAGTTACTTGTATGCCCAACACTCAACTAATTCATAATACACTAAGTATATACATCTAGGAATAATCCTACAAGGGCACAAGAGTGGCAGTACTAAACAAGAAAATGCATGACATTTAGTGAAAAGTACCGATTTAATCAAAATATAAAAGGCTGCATAAAGCATGGTACAGACCATAAAGCCTACAAAACATAAACCCTTAAAGCTTACAGAAGCAACATGGGTACAAAGCACAAAATACTGAATATAAACTTAAATAATATAAACTAAAAGTGTTTAAAGTTTCTCCCCTTCAAAGTGATGAGAAGCTGTGATGCACTTGGAGCATATATACTTGTAACCTAAAATACTTGCACAAAACACATTAGACCCTCAAGGTAAAGTAAGTAATAAAAGGACAAGTATAATGTAACAAGTAAATTGCGATCAAGTAAACATGATGTGAAACATGTGAGCAACTTGATCATACACCAAAACAGTCATATAGAAATGACTACAATGATCACATAGCAAAGCAAATGATCATCCAAACATGCATTCAATGGAGCACAATAGCATAGGGATATATGCATGTCCAAAACAAAAACATGATGCGATGAGAACCACAAAGCATAACTCAAAGCACCATAAAGCCAACAAGAAAACAAACAGAACAAAGTTTTCTTATTATCTCAAAGTCTTCTCCCCCTTGATATATACATCTCTCCTATGGAATATCTCTCCCCCTACAAATGTGCATGAGAAATAGAATTTCTCCCCCTAAGGATGTGCACAAGAGTCACATGTGTGTGCTTGTGCCTTGAAAGTATCTCTTTAAAACACTCCGGTATATTCTCTAGAGTATACTAAAGATGTGCATAAGAGTCAAAACAAGAGTCATATAGAAATGACAAAACACCCTTGAACGTTTAAGGGTGTTTTTATTTTTTGCTGTGGATGCGTTTTTAATTGGCTTAGATTGTTTACCAATTATGTATTAAGCTTTTGTTCATGTTCCGCACATTAATTGTTTGATATAAAGCTTGAATTGGAAATTTGTAAATTGGGGGTCTAAACATTCAAGGGTGTTTTTATACACATATTTGAACTTTCAAAACCAAACCATCAATACTTGGCCTCCCTAAATCAGATTCCAAACCTAGAGTTTCAATTCATAAAATTAGCCTTGCAATAATATAAGAGGGGAGAAAGAAGGGCTTATGCTATTATTGTGAGGAGAAATGGCATTCAGCTTATAAGTGTAAGACAAGCCCCAAGATTTTCCTCATGGAAATGGTCCATAATGAAGAGAACCAACAAAGAGTACATTTGGAAGAGCTAGAACCAGCAGTGATTGAAGGAAGAATTGAGGAGGAAAGAAAATGCTATGAATTACCTTGAAATATCATTAAATGCTCTCTTGGGAAGCCTAAATCCTAGAACAATGAGGTTAATAGGGTTTATCAAGGGAGTTAGGGTTACCATTCTTCTTGATACTAGCAATAATCATAACTTCATCGATCCCTCTATTATAACCAAAGTTGTCTTAGTGATGCAAGGAGCAGCTATGGAAGTCAAGATTGCAGATGAGTATGTGATAAGGAGTGAAGGGGTATATAATAGGGTACTAATTAAGATGCAGGGTCACACTTTCAAGGTTGATCTATTTGCTTTACCTATGGAAGGTTATAATGTGGTGTTGGGAATTCATTGGCTAAGTACATTGGGGTTAATTCACTAGGACTTTAAACAACTCAGTATGAATTTCACATATGAGGGTCAGCAAGTTTTGTTGCAAGGTTTGAAATCAACGGAGCCAAGTTTTCAAGAGAGTGAATATTTAAAAAAAAAAAAAAAAAAAAATCACCTAAGAAGGGCTTGGTACTAAAGATTATAGTGTCGGAAATATTTCAACATTCACCTCAACCTAATGTAGCCTTGCAAGAGCTATTATAACAATTTTCTTCTGTATTTGATACACCAAAAGGGCTAACACCAAATAGAGGACATGAGCATCAATTTACTTAAGGAGGGCATTCAACCTATCAGAGTTAGGCCTTACAGGTATCCCTTCTACCAAAAGAATGAGATAGAGAAGATTGTGCAAGAGATGTTGGAAACAGGGTCAATAAGATCTAGCCAAAGTCCATTTTCTTCACCTGTGCTTCTAGTTAGAAAAGTGGATGGCTCTTGGAGGATGTGTATTGACTACAGAGCCCTCAACAAAGAAATAGTAAAAGATAAGTTTCTTATCCCTTTTGTTGATGAGCTTTTAGATGAACTATGTGGTGCACAAAATATTTTCTAAACTAGATTTACGGTCTAGTTATCATCAAATTAGAATGAAAGATTCTAACATTCATAAAAATGCATTTAGAACTCATGAGGGTCACTAGCTTACCATCCCCAAATTGATGGTCAAACTGATGTGACTAATAAAGGTTTAGAGCATTACTTGAGATGTTATGCAGGGGAGCACCCTAGGCAGTGGTCTTTATGGTTGGCATTAGCTGAGTTTTGGTACAACACAAAACTTCCATACCTCTACTAAAACTAGCCCTTTTGAGGCTCTCTACGACTATCCTCCTTCCACTTTACAACATTACATTCCTAGTAAACATATATTGGAGGTAGTGGATGCTCATCTTAAATCCAAAACAGTTGCTCTTGCTTTACTTAAGCAAAATTTGGTTGTAGCCCAAGAGAGAACCAAGTCTCAAGCTGACAAGCATTGGATTGATAGAGAATTTCAGGAAAGAGATTGGCTCTTACTAAAGCTTCTTCCTTACAGGAAAAAGTCCTTGGCCACTAGAGCTAATCTCAAGCTATCGCCAAGGTTTTATGGACCATTCTAAATCCTTAAAAGGGTAGGTCAGTTTGCCTATAAATTGGATTTACCCTCTCATTCCAAACTTCACCCTATTTTTCATGTTTCTTGTTTAAAACCTAAACTAGAAGCTCATGTTCAGACCTTACCTAACCTACCACCAGTGGATTCATATGGTGTTTTATGCCTTGAACCTTAAGCCATTATTCAAAGAAGGATGAAGAAGCTTGATTACAAGGCTGTGACTGAAGTTTTAGTTCATCAGTAAGACACCCCTACAGAAGATGCGACTTGGGAGCTCCTCCATACTCTTCAACAACAATACCCCCACCTTGTGGGCAAGGTGCTTTGAGAGGGAGGTGTGAGAGACCGTGTCCTCAACAAAAGAGAAAGCATCAACACCTCTCTTTTCGAGTATTGTTTATTGTGGAGTCTGTGAGAGACTAGGGAATTTTGGGTGCTCTCAGAAAAGGGTGTAGGCATCGGCACCTTCCCTTTTTAGGATTCCATGGAGTTGCCACTTATTTTATAAGTAAAATAAGAAAACTATACAAATTACAACATATGCTGAATAATAATCTTCTCATTAATTAGAAACAATTACATTTGGTAGAAATAATTTTACATCGCTTTGATTCCTAGTTACAATCTAATAAAAAAAAAATACAAAAATTTGTTTCCTAGTTACATTCTACCCAAAATAAAAATAAGATACTAAATTTGCCAACCTAAAATTCTAAGATTCGGGGGCTAGGTTATAGAATGGGAAGGTATTAGGCACCCAGCTTATCCAGACAGAGTCTGGTCTTCTAGACTTTAAATGACCTTTTAAATACCCATATTCAAAATGTCAAATGATATACAACAAATGCCATGTCAAATCCTAGACCTAGGGTTACAGTTCTATTTAAGAACCTTAGTGATAGGCCAAGAATGTATTGATCCCTTGTGATAAATTAATTGATTAATTAGCCAAGTTTATTAATTAATCAAATTAACATGCAATGTTCGTGGCAGTACAAACAAATCACCAAATATACTAAGTATGCAGCGGAAATTAAATTGACACGGTGATTTGTTTACGAATGGGGAAAACCTACACGGCAAAAACCCCACCGGGTGATTTTAAGGTCACCACTCTTGAGAATCCACTATTATCAAAACAAGCAGTTACAAGTAAAAGAATCCCAGTACCTTATACCAACCTACAGTTGAACCCTTACCCCAATACCCAATTGAACCTGTTCTGTACTAACAATCTCTCCTTTTCAATGCATGACTTCTAGTACGTGACTAACCAATTGCATGGATCCCAGTACGCGACTTGATCACCAACTTGAGAAGGATGTTGGCTGCAAAGTTCTTCAATTCATCACACAATGAAGATCATGAAGTTGCTTGGTCACAAAACCCTACGGTGTAAAAACACAGCAACTTCTTTAAGAGAAAGAAGAACTAAGGCAAATTAGGTTTTTGGTCACACCTTTCTTTATACTTGTGAAATTGTGCTCTTGTTTAACTTTGAGTCATCGTTTACAGCCTTTAAAATAATCCTTATATATGTTTAGGGTTGTGATAAAAGAAAGCCCAAACATACATTCACGAATTGGATGAAAATCAGATTGAAAAACTGAATTTCATGAACCTCGATAGATTACCATCTATCGAGCTAATTGTCGAGCCACGGTTTCAATAGCTTTTAAACCTTGATAGATGCTAGCTGTTGAGTTAGCTATCGAGCTTTAAAATCCTGCACTTTCTCACTTGATTCTTGGACAGACTTGCATGGTTTTAACGCTTGAACTTGAAACCTTATTTCTTGAAGCATTAAACTCATCCTAAATCTATCCAATTACAAGTAGTGCGTTTTGTCAAAGGATTAGCCAATTACATAAAATGTTGACATATATTCCTAACACCAAATCACATTTGTCCTAACAATTTCACCCTTTGGCAGTTTGTGACAAAACCACAACAAACAAATGAGATATGAGAGAAGTCATAAATCACTTAACTCATATTCACTTGTTGAATACATTAAAATCTATCCTAACACCAACTCTTGAAAAACTTTGCAAGAAGGGAGTTTATGGAAAGAAGATTTTGACAACCTGTATTTCTAAAACACTTTAAACAAAGCTCATCATGGCATCTTAGTGTGAAACAGAAATATAAGATTGCATACAATATATAAGAAACATGTGTATAAAGAAAGAAAAGAAACAACAAATGTAAAGATAGGTGAAAGAACTGTAATAGCAACCTCAAATGTATATATATCAATGAGTACAAGGTTTGCTATCACAAAGTGATCACAAGATCAAAGGTACATGAACAATGTATCTAAAATAGAGAGAAAAGAAAAAGATACAAAAATCCTCACTACATCCCTCAAAATATGAACACTCCCCCTAAAAAAAATCTCCTATACTAACCCTCCCCCTATGAGTATGACTACTCTCATATCCAAAACTACTTCCTCTTTTTGTCATAAGTGACAAAGGGTAAGTATGTCAAGTAGACATCTCGTCATCATTGGGTGAGCTAGCATCCCCATCCTCATCATCATCATCGTTGTTGGAGTCGTCATCGTCCTCAGATGCCTCGGGAGGAGGAGAGGAAGACTCTACGAAGCCACCAAGGCGAGCCTGCTGTCTAGCAATACAGCTGACACGGGTGTTCATCTAACACAACTCATCACTGAGACTGTCAAGGCAAGCATCCATGCGTTGAAGTTGCGCCATGATCGTATCAAGAGTCACACCACCCGTAGAAGAAGAGGGAGCGAAGGTGGAAGGAGATGAAGAAGTGGGAGGAGCTGCTGTCCCGAACTGCCTCGAACGTAGCTGTGCCTCGCTCTGTTTAACGGTAGCGGTGTCTATGGCACACATGACATGGACGTGGTCGGAAACGGAAAGGGAATAGAAAAATGGTGTAAAATCCTAGTGATAGTCGAAGGGAAGATGAGCTTATCATGGGTCATCGTATCCCTATATACATCTATGATGGAAAGAATAAAATGAGAGGGAAAATCTATAGTAAGATGCTTTAAAAGGGAAAGCAAAAATCGAGCACGGGGCTCGGCAATGGAGTTATAATGAGATAAAAGATGCAAAACAAAAGTCATAACCATGTTAAGAAACCTAGGACCTTTAGCAAAGGCCGTGCAAGAAGTGAACTGACGATCACCCCAAACAAAAGGACGCTCACAAAAAGAGGATATAAGCTTGTCTTTAGACACGGTCCTCAGACAATCACAACCGGGGCAGTCAGGATGCGCTACCCTCGGGACATGGAGCACGTCGAATACAATATCCGAAGTGACCACGATGCACGTACTTTGAATGCAAGTAACAAAGAGAGGTACTGAATAATCAAATCCATGCATGGTGGAGTAGAACTCCTTAATAAGCATAGATGGACAAGTGACCATGACATCACACAGTGACTCCTAACCCCTACTGTGAATGACAGTGGGTAGGTCAGTGTCGGAGAAGTTCAACAAAATGACTTGGCATTTCGAATGAACGCCTCCTCTAGAAAAGTTCTCCCAAAAGTCCTGTCAGGCTTTATCATCACGGAACCGAACATGAGAGGGAGTAGGATCAGAAGAAGTGGATGCCTCAGAACGAAGAGGGTTCCGAGATGAAGTAGATTTTAGTTTAGGTGCCATAGAGCAACTAACCGAAAGAAGGAGGGAGAGAGAGAGAGAGAGAGACAATAAAAAAAGTACCAATACAATCAATATATAAGAATATAGAGAATGTAAAGTATGTATGCATGAAAATGTATGAGCATGTGATATGCAATAGTAAAAACATCAAGGGCTCAGCCCAATCCAATCCTACTAGCACACAATCATTTCAACAAAGTAAACACACATCTAAAATGCATGAAGCAGTGTTATAATGCACATGTGATGCAATGCATGATGTTTTAAGATCAAATATACAAAACCCATCCCAAAATTTTGCAAAAACCTCTTTGATTTTGAAAATTCCCAAATTTTTCAACAAACCCCAAAAGTTAGGTCACAAAAGATGAAATGCATGAAGAAATGAATGAGAAAGAGTCTTACCACAGAAAAGAATTGATCTTGAGACCGAAGAACACTTGGGAAAGAGGTTTAGAGTGAGTGAGAGGTTTGGGAGGTGAAAAGACATGAAGCAGTTGAGAGAGATCGAGGAAATGAGATATGAAAACACGCGGACCCTATATATAGAATCTCTTAAATCTCAATAAATCAAGAGGTGTCGAGGTTCATAAATCTCGACAGATGCATCTATTGGGTAGCTATCCAGAGGTATCCACAGCAAAAAGAGGCTCGATGGATCAAGGAGCTATCGAGCATCTATCGAGGAGACATAAACTTTCTCGATGGATCGAGGAGCTATCAAGATTGCAATAAAAAGAAGTTGAAGAGCTCAATAGATAGCCTAGCTATCGAGAGGTGTCGAGGAGTTGTCGAGTTTGCTTAAAAACAGTTTTTTCAAGAAGAGAAAAACACAGACATGAATGCAATCAAACAAGCAACTCAACCAAGGATCCAAACAACATTTTAATCTCTCAAAAACATTTCTTAACAAGAAAAATGTTAAACATATAGAGCCCAAAATACAAACACACACTAAACAAGTCTAACCAATTTTATATTTCAAAAACAAGTTAAGACAGTTTAGTAAACATACATTAACACATGTAAACCTTGTGATTGCCAAATCACATTGTACCTGCACATGTACATGTGTGAAACACATCGCAAGATTGCATAAGTGTCTACATATTATGATGATTTGAGATATGACAAAATCACTTTAACTCACACACAATCATAACTGTTTGAAGGGGGACTATCACTTTCAAGGTACATCCTATAACTCCCACATCTCTTAGAATCCATGCTTGCAATCATATATAAAGCATTTTGATCTTTATGCTTTTTATTTTTCTTTGCATATTTTTCTTTTAAGGAAATCATGCATGGGCATATAAGAGAAAGAAAAGAAATACCCAAATACGTTAAGCTTTTGACATTGCACTTTTGCTATGCCGAAGCATACAAATGTCATTTCATGATTGGTGGGCAACAGTGGTGAGATGTTTATTTATGCCTTTCTCTTAGGATTTTCTAGTCCTTCTCGTCAAAAAGAGTGATACGAGTGTTACGTACAAGAGATCACTTAATCTTACTCATCACAAACATGAGCTACAAAGGCTCACTTGCTTAGTTGTGCATGGAGATGCTCATCTAAGCTACAAAAGATATAAAGTTTAAAAAAATTTGTTTCAATGGCCATCCAAGGTATACAAGTACCAATGTACACAAACACACACTGCTTTTGTATTTTTCTGATTTTTCAATTTTTATTTTTATTTTTATAGGAAAAACAAAATAAACCAAAACTGAAAAATAAACAAACAAAAATATGTTAAACAAAGCAATGTATAAAACTAGATTGACTCAAAATAGTAAAGCAAAACACACAAGTAATGCAAAACAAAAACACGAAAGGGAGAGATAGAAAAAGTGACAGAATCACTTGGAGCCCTTTTCCTTCCACACCTTGGAAGAAATTTTCCGTTTAGCAAATCCTTGATCCGGTGGTGAGGGGGAAGAGTTAAAGCCGTTCAAGTTCAAAAGGATCATGAGGGTTTTGAGAAGATCTCCAAAAGGAGTAAAAGAGGATGGAAACTGATTATGGTCTCCTGATGCGATCATGCTGTTGCTCTTTTGAGTGGCTAACCACTTGTAGCAGTTAGGTCGAGTATGTCCAGCTACGCCACCGTGATGATAGAAATGCTGCTTTTTCTACTTAGGCTTTTGAGAGTTTCCCTTCTTAGCCCTAAGGTTTTTAATCTCTTTCTTATCAAGCTTAGGGGGTGCTCCTAAGATAGATTTACCATTGTCTATGTTCTCACTAGCTAATTCATTTTTAATATTATTATTCTTAGTTTCAATATTATTAGCAGGAGGAATAAAAAATAGTAGTACTAGCAGAAGCAATACTAGGAGAAGAGAAATCATACCCTAAACTGGTTCGATCAGAAACCGATTTCTGAAGACTAAGCATCTCATTGAGCTTAGTGCTTGAAGTCCTTTCCAGCTGAGCTCTGACTTGGAACAGTTTTGCCTCAAGCTTCTTGGTCTTCTCAGCCAAGAAATTGCTCTCAAATCTTAATACTCTAATAGTTTGATTGGCTTCATCAAACTTTGTAGAGATTTCTTCTTGCTCAAGCTCCACATCACTAAACTTTTTGGTGGCCAACCTATACAACTTCTCATGCTTTTCTGAGACCTTGTATAACTTTGCATAGGCTATGTGGATGTCATCTTGTTCATCCATCTTCTCAAACTTAGACTTCACTAATTCCTCTTCTTTATCCACATCTTCAAAAATCCCTTCAGTAGGATTTACAATGGCAGTGAAGGCATTTAGGATTCCATCATCCTCATTATCGGAGTCATCCTCAGGCTCAGTGTCGCTCAAGGTAGCATCAAGTGCCTTGCTTTTTCTGATGGTCTTGAGATAAGTAGAGCACTCTTGTTTCATGTGACCAAAACCTTGACACCCAAAGCATTTTGGTCCTGAGGGAACAGTGTACTGACCGCCATCCCTAGCATCTTTTATCCCTTTATCTTGGTTCTTGAATTGTGAGGAACTAGATTGCTTTTGGTCCTTATCAAATCCTTTCGCATTGGCATTCTTCATAAACTTCTTAAACTACCTTGTGATATAGGATTTCATCTCAGAATCTTCATTGTTTGAAGACTCATTAGTTTCACTACTCTTGGCTTTCAAAGCCATGCTTTTGCTCTTGCTTGATTTCCCTATCCTCGTCAAACCCAACTCATAGGTCTGCAAATTTCCAACCAGCTCAGTCAAAGGAGCTTTGTCAATGTCCTTTGATTCCTCAATCGCGGTGATCTTGGTATGGAATCTCTCAAGTAGAGATCTGAGCACCTTTCTCACAATCTTGGGTTTAGGAATGGTTTCCCTAAGATTAAATGCTGAGTTTACTATGTCCTTGAGCTTGGTATAGAACTCATCAAATGACTCATCCTCCTCTATCTTGATCTCTTCAAAGCTTGAAGTGAGCCTCTGAAACTTTGAATCCTTGACAGCCTTAGTTCATTCATAGGTTGTCTGGAGAATGGTCCATGCTTCCTTAGCAGTTTCAGTGGAGGATATCTTCTTGAATTCCTCATTAGTGACTACACTGAATAGGGTATTCAGTGCCCTACTGTTAAAGTTTGTCGCCTTGATCTTAGCATTATCCCAGTCGGCTAGCGCTTTCGTAGGCTTGGTCCAACCTATCTCCACAGCTTGCCACACTTTCTCATCTAAAGACTGCAAGAAAGCTCTCATGCATACTTTCCAGTATGCATAGTTAGTGCCATCAAATAAAAGAGTTATAATAAGAGACTGTCCTTTATCCATGACAAACAGGGGTCAATGGATCATACAGCAAAGATTAACCCTAATCAGAGTGTGCCCGCTCTGATACCACTTGATAGGCCAAGAATGTATTAACCCCTTGTGATTAATTAATTGATTAATTAGCCAAGTTTATTAATTAATCAAATTAACATGCAATGTATGTGGTAGCACAAACAAATCACCAAATAAACTAAGTATGTAGCGGAAATTAAGGTCACTGGGTGATTTTAAGAATGGGAAAAACCTACACGGCAAAAATCCCACCGGGTGATTTTAAGGTCACCACTCCTGAGAATTCACTATTATCAAAACAAGCAGTTACAAGTAAAGGAATCCCAGTACCTTATACCAATCTACAGTTGAACCCTTATCCAAATACCCAATTGGACTTGTTCTGTAATGACAATCTTTCCTTTTTAATGCATGGCTCCTAGTACGTAACTAACCAATTGCGCGGATCCCAATACGCGACTTGATCACCAACTTAAGAAGGATATTAGCTACAAAGTTCTTCAGTTCATCACACGATGAAGATCATGAAGTTGCTTGGTTACAAAACCCTACGGTGTATAAACACAGCAGCTTCTTCAAGAGAAAGAAGAACTAGGGAAAACTAGGTTTCCGGTCACACCTTTCTTCACACTTGTGAAATTGTGCTCTTGTGCAACTGTGCGTCACCTTTTACAGCCCTTAAAATAATCCTTATATATGTTTAGGGTTGTGAGAAAAGAAAGCTTAAACATACATTCACGGATTGGATGAAAATCAGCTTAAAAAACTAAATTTCATAAACCTCGATAGATAGCCATCTATCGAGCTAGCTGTCGAGCCACGGGCTTCAGCAGCTTTTAAACCTCAATAGATGCTAGCTGTCGAACTTTAAAATCTTGCACTTTCTCACTTGATTCTTGGACAAACTTATATGGCTTTAACACTTGAACTTGAAACCTTGTTTCTTGAAGCGTTAAACTCATCCTAAATCTACCCAATTACAAGTAGAGTGCGTTTTGTCAAAGGATTAGCCAATTACATAAAATGTTGACATATGTTCCTAACACCAAATCACATATGTCCAAACACTTAGATCTGCAACTTATTTTGTGTAAAAAAAAGTTTGATGAGAATGCTTGATGAAAATTTAAATATGAGTTTTTGTAAAAGAAAAAGAATGAATTTTTATTAAAAAATCAGATTTGGTTTGGATTTTTTAAATGTGAGAGAAAAACGGATTTTTATTTTGAAAATACCAATTTTTTTTATGAAAAATGCAGATTTGGTTTTTACTTAAAAAAAAAAAAAAAAAACAGGTTAGATTTTTATTTTGAAAAATACAGAGCAGTTTTTATAAATACAAATCAGATTTTTTATTAAAAATAGACCAGATTTTTGTTTTAAAAACTACAGAACAAATTTTTTCTTAAAAAACAGACCGAATTTTATAAACAAAATACAGATAAGATTTTATAAACAAAATATAGATCAGATTTTATAAACAAAATATAGATCATATTTTATTTTTAAAAAATCATGGAGAAAAGTACAGATCTGGTTTTAGTTTGAAAAAGAAACACGGAGAAAAATGCAGATTTGATTTTAGTTTTGAAGAAGAGAAGCATGGAGAAAAAAAATGCAAATCTGATTTTAGTTTTGAAAAACATGGAGAAAAAATTGCAAATCTAAAATCTTAAGAAGAGATTCAACCATAGATCTAGGCATGTTCATCAACTAATCATGTGAATTTTTTGAAAGCGAGAAGAGTGCATGCAATAACATATGACAAACATGGTTATCTAGACACAAGAAACAACATCACATTCATGGAAAATAAAGCATAGACAAAAGCACGTTCTTGGAATTAAAATAAAATCATGTTAGGGAAAGTAAAGTTAGAATCGTACCTGCATGGATGTATTCCAAGAGCAGAGAACTATCCTAGAGATCAAAGAGAATGAATTTCTAAGGATTAAAGTGATGCCACTTTACAGAAAAGAAATTCCTAAAGCAAAGTTTTCAGAATTTCTTTAACATAAGGGGAGAAAGAGGTTAAAAAGGTGTCCTGATTTCTGATTTTAGTTCCCTATTTATAAAGGTTTGGTGCTTAAAAAATAAGCTAGGTTGGATCAGATACGAATTAGGTCGAATTCTTATCCCTAAAAATTCGAAATGGATGCTTTTTATCTTCATCAGAACATTTCCAAGTCGGGCCTTGAAGTTGTGCCAATCAGCATTAGGGAAGTGCTGAGCCAATTCCTAACTTTGGTTCGATCTGGACTCTTTTTTAGGGATTTTTTGAGTCGGGAATTGTACCTGGACATATTTCTAACTCATATTCTAAAATAAATCCCTTTTATTTTGATAATCAGGTCCTTAAAACAATAATTATCTGATAGATAAATATTCTAAAAAGACTTAATTATCAACAATTCCCTTATTATTTGATTATCCATTTTATTCCTATGCAACCAAGCTTATTTCTGAGTAAAAACCAACAACCAATCACACAATTATTTAATTAATTTTAATTTTTTGACCAATCAGAATTAAATATATATTCAGAGAACTATATTCAGATCTGTCTGAAAATCTAAAAATATGGAAGTGACTGAGAACTATATTCAGATCTGTCTGAAAATCTGGAGGTGACTAAGAACTATATTCGGCTCTGTTTGAAAATCTAGAAGGGACTGAGAACTATATTCGGCCCAATTTGAAAATCTAGAGGCGACTGAGAACTATATTTGGCTTAATCTGAAAATTTGGAGGCGACTGAGAACTATATTCGGCTTAATTTAAAAATTTGGAGGCAACTGAGAACTATATTCGACTCTGTTTGAAAATTTGTAAGCGATTGAGAACTATATTCGGCTCAATCTGAAAATCTATAGGTGACTGAAAACTAAATTCGACTCAATCTAAAAATCTGGAGGCGACTAAGAACTATATTCGGCTCGGTTTGAAACTCTGCAAAAAAAATCAAATTATAATTTTGATGACTGTGCTCAACATAGGGAATTTTTCGTTCTCTTTTGTTTCACTTGATCAATTTTATCCTTGTGAAATTTTTTTCTCTTCTTGTTTGTTTTTTTTTTTCTTTCCCTTTCTTATTTACTTCTCTCTTTTTCCTTTTTTTATTATTTCAAAACTTGAGTCGTTTGTTTGACAATTTTCTCTTCCTTCCTTCGTTTCTTCTCTTTTTCCAACAAAATTAATGCCACATGATGAGGATAAAATTAGTTAGACGAGAGTGACGGGCCAAGCTTGACAAGGGTGACGGGATGAAGCTGTACCAACAGCATTTCTTCAAGGCTGACGGAGGAATGAAGGAAGAGCACACATTAAACTGGGCATCCTGAAGAGTGACGGAAGTAAAATTGGACAGACGGGAGTAAACTTGGGTAGACGGGGTTAACCTAAACTGACGGCGTCAGTCTACAGATTGATTGATCTGCGCGTTTACGTATATAAATAAAATAACTTGCTCCCTACGTTTCAAGGAACCTAAAGACTCCTATATGGAAAGAATCCCGTAAAATACGCTCAAGAAGACTCCTATAAGGAAAAGACTTCTACTCCAAGGAAGAGAGGTCAACCATCTACTACTATAAAAACCCAAGCACCCTCACAAAACAAGGTACGCATAATTTACCCTCTCTAGCACTCTAAAGTAGTGAGAATAATACTAACTTGACCTTCGGAGGGTGTTTGGCCGGTACCACACCGGTACTCTCTGCTAGGTTATTCCCTTTTGTTGTGCAGGTGCCATTGGCGATCGTGCGAGGAACGTGTGACTCACTGGTGGTATTATTTCCGGCATCATCAGTTGGCGCCGTCTGTGGGAAACGTTGTAGCACATCCTCGCTTCCTACACACAAGAGTTACATGGTACTCACTCGCTCAATGGCGACCATCAACGACGTTCAAGAAGAAGAAACCCCTATGACTGCTCTTGAGCGACAGGTCAGGACACTCGCCACAGCCGTGGAGCGCCTCACCAAGCAAAACCACGACCTAGAAGAGCAGCTGCGCCAGAAAAATGTGGCGGTCAATAACGAAGGAGCGGATCAAGAAGGAACCAGTGCTGAAAGGAGGAATCACGAAGGACCACAGGAGAGCAACGCCCCGAGCAGACCAATGCGACGGGACACTAACATCCCTTCCCTGACAGATACGGCTCCACCACCCGTGAGCGCGGAGATGCAGGCGATAAAGGAACAGATGGAAGTGATAATGAACGCTCTCAAGGGGCGAGTATCCAGTGATCTTGACGACCTTGTCAACCGGACTGACTCGCCATTTACGACAACCGTCAACTCCTTCCCCCTGCCGAGTAAGTTCCGCATGCCAAATATGGATAGTTACGATGGAGTCAAGGACCTTCTAGATCACCTAGAGACCTTCAAGACCCTGATGCACCTTCAGGGAGTGGCAGACGCAATTATGTGCAGGGCCTTTCCTACAACCCTAAAGGGCGCAGCGCGGATTTGGTTCAGCCGGCTAGCACCCAACTCCATCAGCACCTTCAAGGAGCTAAGCGCTCAATTCACTACGCATTTTATTGGGGGACATCGGTATAAGAAGTCCACGGCTTGTTTAATGAATATCAAGCAGCGAGAGGAGGAGACGTTAAGAGCCTACATATCACGCTTCAACAAGGAAGCGCTCTCGATTGACGAAGCCGATGACAAGATACTGGTAGCAGCATTCACAAATGGGCTCAAGGGAGGCAAGTTTTTGTTCTCCCTATACAAAAACGACCCAAAGACCATGTCGGAGGTACTTTACAGGGCCACCAAGTACATGAACGCTGAAGACGCGCTATTAGCCCGAGAAGATAGACCCAAGAAAAGAGAGAGACAAGAAGAACCCCGACGGGACCAGGGGCGGAAGAAAGGCAGGATGGGAGACCGAAGGGAAGAGAGACGTCCAAAACCCATGAGCGGAAGGTTCACAAGTTTCACCCCGTTAACCGCTCCGATAGACCAAGTCCTAATGCAGATTAAGGACGAAGGGGCCCTGACGTTTCCGGGAAAGCTGAAGAGTGATCCCAACAAAAGATCCAGAGAGAAATATTGCCGCTTCCACCGTGACCATGGTCACGACACGGCCGATTGCTACAACTTGAAGCAGCAAATCGAAGCCCTTATCCGACAAGGAAAGCTGCAGAAGTTTGTCAGCAAGAAGAAAGCGGATTCCCCCGCACAAGACCAACACCCTCGCCGGGACAATGAGCGACCAAGGCCTCCGATTGGAGATATAAGGATGATCGTAGGAGGAACGGCCGCCGCCGGGTCGTCCAAAAAAGCCCGCAAGACCTATCTTCGGATGGTACAAAATGTTCAGCTGACGGGAGTCGTGCCGAAGATAGCGCGGAGAGAAGGTCCCGTAATCAGATTCTTAGAAGAAGACGCGCGACGCCTTCACCATCCGCATGACGATGCGCTCGTCGTCAGCCTGCGTGTGGGAGACTACAACATGCACCGGGTGCTGGTCGACAATGGCAGCTCAGCAGATATTTTGTACTACACGGTGTTCCAGCAGATAAGGGTCGACAGGGAACGATTGATCCCAACGAACGCCCTGCTTGTTGGCTTCGGCGGGAGCTGGGTATTCCCATTGGGCGCGGTCACATTATCCGTCATCATAGGCGATTACCCTCAACAGATAGCCAGGGACGTGACGTTCTTAGTAGTCGATTGCTCATCAGCCTACAACGCTATCCTCGGGCGACCCACGCTCAACTTATGGAAGGCAGTAACTTCCACCTACCACCTAATGATAAAGTTCCCAACTGATTACGGAGTAGGCGAACTGCGCGGGAATCAGATGGCCGCACGCGAATGCTACATAGCCATGATGGAAATGGAGGATCAGGTTCAGGCTTTAAGCATAGAAGAGTGCCGGACGGTAACAGAGCCGGTCGAGAAGTTGGAAGGGATACCCCTTGACAGTTCCGATCCTAGTCGAACGACCAAAATTGGAACGCTCGCTAACACCACGATTCGTCAGGAGCTCATAACCTTCCTCAGACGCAATCAGGACGTATTCGCGTGGGATCATGAAGATATGCCGGGAATAGATCCTTCAGTCATGGTGCATAGGTTGAACGTATCGCCCGCCTTTCCGCCTATCAGACAGAAGAAGAGATTGTTTGCCCCCGAGCGAGACCGAGCCATAGCAGAAGAAGTCAGAAAGCTACGGGAAGCAAGTTTTATTAGAGAAGTATACTATCCCGACTGGTTAGCAAATGTGGTGATGGTCAAGAAGGCGAGCGGGAAATGGCGGATGTGCGTGGACTTCACCGATCTCAATAAAGCCTACCCCAAGGATAGCTACCCCCTCCCGAGGGTCGATATCCTAGTAGACTCCACGGCTCGACACCAGCTGCTGAGCTTCATGGACGCCTTCTCGGGGTACAATCAAATCCGAATGCATGAAACCGACCAAGAGAAAACATCGTTCGTAACCAGCCAAGGCCTCTTCTGTTACAAGGTGATGCCCTTCGGCCTAAAGAACGCAGGCGCAACGTACCAGAGACTCATGAACAAAATGTTCGCATAGCAGATTGGGAGGAATGTCCAAGTCTATGTGGACGACATGTTGGTGAAGAGCCGAAGGGAGGAAGATCATCTAGGAGATCTCAAAGAAACATTCGACACACTTCGCTCCTACAATATGAAGCTCAATCCAGGAAAGTGTGCCTTTGGAGTAACGACAGGAAAATTCTTAGGATTCATGGTGTCTCAGAGGGGCATTGAAGCAAATCCGGACAAGATCCAGGCCATCCTGGATATGGCACCACCAAGAAATGTGAAGGAGGTACAAAGCCTCAACGGAAAGATAGCGGCACTAAACAGGTTCGTGTCAAGGGCCACGGACAAGTGTTTACCCTTCTTTCGAACATTGAAGAAATCCTTCGAGTGGACTGACGAATGCCAGCAAGCGTTCGAAGAACTGAAGGTTTACCTTTCCTCCCCACCATTACTAAGCCCGTCACAGCCAGGAGAGGAGCTTTTTCTCTATCTAGCCGTCTCCCCCGCGGCAGTTAGCGCGACCTTGATCAGAGAAGAGGAGAAAGTGCAAAAGCCCGTGTACTACGCAAGCCGAGCGCTTCATGGGGCCGAAGAAAGATACCCGCCCATGGAAAAACTTGCCTTTGCATTGATTACGGCAGCCCGCAAGCTCAAACCGTACTTTTAAGCCCATACGGTGAACGTTTTGACTGACAAGCCTTTAAGGCGAGCAATGAGCAGTCCCGAGGCCGCGGGACGATTGGCATTATGGGCTATAGAACTGAGCAAATTTGATATTCAGTACCGCCCACGGACTGCCATCAAGGGACAGGTCGTCGCCAACTTTATAGCTGAGTTCACTCATGATGAAGACAAGGGGGCAGCAGAGTCCCCTCAATGGAGTATATATACGGACGGGTCATCCAACAGACAAGCCGCAGGGGCCGGCATTGTGCTATTATCGCCCGAAGGAGACACCATTGAATGTATGGTCCGTCTCGACTTCCCTGCCACCAACAATGAATCAGAGTATGAGGCTCTGATAGCAGGGCTCGACCTCGCCAAAGCAGCAGGAGCCGCGAGGGTAGTCATCTACTGCGATTCACAGGTCGTCACTAACCAAATCAATGGAGACTATGAGTGCAAGGGCGAAAAGATGAAGAAGTACCTTGGTGAAGTAAAGGCGAGAGTGGATGACCTAGAAGCTAAAGTTGTCCAAATCCCTAGAGAAGAAAACGAGCGAGCCGACCTCCTAGCGAAAGCCGCCTCAGCAGAACAAATGGTCATCCCTGGTAATGTACTCTCCTTCATACAGCTTTCTCCACTAATAGACCTCAGCAACATGCAGGAAATATGCTCCGACAAAAGCTGGACAACGCCGTTAGTTTCATACTTGAGAGATGGGGTCTTACCAGACGAAAAGGAAGCCGCAAGGAGACTTAAGGTCTAGGCAGCGAGGTTCGTCCTGATAAAGGACGTCCTTTACAAAAGAGGTTTCTCCCGACCATATTTAAGATGCTTGGGTATGGAAGAGGCAGACTACGTCATGAGAGAGGTGCATGAAGGAATCTGCGGAAACCACTCAGGGTCCAGATCGTTGGTACACAAGCTTGTGCGAGCAGGGTACTATTGGCCCACTATGCAGAAGGACGCCGAAGCCTATGTCAGGGCCTGCGACAAGTGCCAAAGGTTCAGCAACATTATTAGGCAACCAACCGAAGAGCTGACCCCAATGACGGCCCCATGGCCGTTCTCACAGTGGGGCTTAGATATTATGGGACCCTTCCCTACAGCAACACGAGGACTTCCCAGGAGGTCATATGGACGAGGTCCTAAAAAACTAAGGACTAATGAAGGTGTTAAATACATCAAGGCTTAAAAAGCTGACGGGCCAAAAAAGATGAAACAATCATCGTATGGACAAAGTCCTAAAAAACTAAGGACTAATGAAGGTGTTAAATACACCAAGGCTTAAAAAGTTGACGGGCCAAAAAGATGTCAAAGACATTAAGGCTAAGGCCGACGGTCCGGAAAATCTAAAAAGCCGACGGTCCAAAAGATGAAACAATCATCATATAGACGAGGTCCTAAAAAACTAAGGACTAATGAAGGTGTTAAATACATCAAGGCTTAAAAAGCTGACGGGCCAAAAAAGATGTCAAAGACATTAAGGCTAAGGCCGACGGTCCGAAAAATCTAAAAAGCCGACGGTCCAAAAGATGAAACAATCATCATATGGACGAGGTCCTAAAAAACTAAGGACTAATGAAGGTGTTAAATACATCAAGGCTTAAAAAGCTGACGGGCCAAAAAAGATGTCAAAGACATCAAGGCTAAGGGGCTATCGAAGGCTTAAAAAGCTGACGGACCAAAAAGGGATGTTAAAAACATCAAGGCCTAAGAAAACTGACTGGCCAAAAAGATGTCAAAAACATCGAAGCTAAGGTCGTGAAAATAACGGTAAGAAAAAGCTAAAGGCTAAAAAGCTGACGACTATTAGATGAAGCAATCATCATATGGACGTAGCCCTCAAACCAAAGACATACAATAATGAGTCATCAAAGTGACGAATTTAAGAGATTGACGACCTTAAAACAGTAACCAGCAGCAAGAGCTGTAAACCAACGGTCACCAAGCCGACGGAGCTTGGAGCCTAGGCACGACATCATGCCAACAGGGGCTTCCAACAGTTCAAAATAGCTGACGCGATCCAAGTAGACGGGAATAATTACCAAAATTTCGTCTAAGGCCACCATCAACAAAGGAATATAAAAGCTACGGAAATTAAACACAACAGCGCACAAACAAAAGCCCGAAGGAAACAAAGGGAGCACTTAAAAATTATTTGAAATTACAACTGTTCTCCAATACAACTATTTTATACATGACCAAAATACAAAATAAAAGCTAAGGGGCAGGAACGTCAGCATCCTTGTCGTCAGATCGATGGTCTTCAACATCCACAATCACGGCAGGAGAATTAGAAGCAGCAGGATTGGCAGCAGGCTGGGCTAGGACCACACTATCGTCGCGCCTCGGAGTAGGCTGACGGAAGCTGTCGTCTCCGTCATCCATGGTGATCCCGGATAAATCCAACTCCGGGTAGGCCGACGCGACTTGCTGAAGGCAATCTTCAAACCCGGTGCCATAATATTCACCACACGAGTTAAAGAAGGGCTGCGACACTTTGAAATCTCTAATCGCGTCAGCCCCCGCCGTCTGCAGCTTTTCACCTAGAGCCGTCACCTCTTCCTGGAGTTTATCATTCTGACTACTGACTTCCGTCAGCTTCTCCTTAACTTCCTGCAGCTCCTTGTTGAGGATACGGACGGCCTCCTTGTACTGAGCTTGCTGGTTCATCAGGTTGGTATTATGATTGCGAACTCGAGTGACGACCCCCTCCTTCGCCGCACAACGATCTTGAAGGGCCTTGACACGCACCAAGGCCTAAGAAAACATATCCGTCAGTTGAAAAGTATACCAAAGCAAAGCAAAGCTTACCCAAACAAAATTTTAGTAAACATACCCTGGTGAGGTCAAAAAGGGCTGACGCCCCTAGTTCCTCCGTCCCCACCTGGTCACAAGGTTCAATATCCGTCGGTTTTATCAGGGACCCAACCTCCCCGACGGCATAATCCTTGTGAGTCAGGAGACGGCAGGGGCCCTCGCTGACGGGACCGGTGGAGGTCATCACCCCCTTGCCCACACCATGACTAGGCTTTAGGAAGGGACTTCTCCTTCAGTGGTTCGTCCCCAGGAGTGACGGCAGCTTTCTTTGAGGGACGGCTGTCATCACCGTCAGGCTTCCTCTTCGTCACCTTGGCAACGACCTTTGGAGTTGACGAGGCCTCCCCTGCTGCCTCCTTATTTTTTCTCTCCTCCTTCTGACGGGCTGCGGCAGCCCTTATCCTTTGCTTCGCAGAGTCCATTTCTACAACACAAAGAACACCGTTGGGGCAGGTGACGGAGGAATAAAACTGACGGGATAAATAAAAGCTTACTTACGTCGGCGTGCAAACTCTTCCAACCTTCGAGCTTCCGCTGATGGATCTGGACCCCCACAATATAAGTGAAGGGTGTCAAGGGTGATCAAATCCCTGCACTTACGTTCTTCCAAAGGAATTTCCAGAATCCGTTGGATGAACTCCTCCTGCTCGTCAGTTATGCGCGGACGGGTATAAGCTGAAAGAAATAAAGTGTTGTTAGCGTCGCCTCAAAAAACACACGAGCCTCATAGGTGACGGGATTAACCTGAATCCCTGATGAAGGCCCAGGTGTTGTCAAAGTAACCACGGGGCATCGTCGCCCACTCCTCCTGACGGCAAACCCAATCCGTCCCTTCAACAAAAAAATACCGACTCTTCCAGTTCCTATTCGAGTCTGGCATATCTGACACTAGCCTTAGCCCTTTCTCCCGGGCATTAAAATGATACGTCCCCTTAGACGAGGCGATGTGGTGAGGCCTATAACAATAAAAGAATTCTCCTAATGTGAGCTGACGGTGTCCTCCACTAAGACTGCCCCAAAGGATTTCAGCTCCTATAAAAGTCCTCCAGGCGTTTGGGGCAATCTGGGTGACGGATATTCCAAGGAAGTCAGCGAGTTGACGGTGTAGAGCCGTCAACGGTAACCTCAGACCCGCAGCAAACATGGCATCATACATGCCAACGTCAGCTGTCCTCCCAGAGTAACACCTCTCATCCTCTGTAGGGAGACGGAAGGGGATGTGGTCTGGGATTTGATAACGAACCCGTAACTCCCTAAAAACTTTACCACTCATCCCAGGCGAAAATTTGTTGACGGCCCAATCCTCAGGAAGGATGAAGGGACGGCTATCTCCGGGACCCTCTGAGGTTCCTTCACTGGATCTCTCATCCCCGTCACTATCCTCTCCGTCAACATCCACTCCATCCCCGTCGTTTCCATCCCCTCTTCCCTCATCCTCATCTCCCTCGGCAAAACTCTTATCGTCGTCAGGAGATTGGGCTGACGACCCTCTCTCTGACGGAAGGGAGAAGTCTGACTCATCTCTAGAACCAAAGGTTTCGTCGTAGCCCGCTCCTTCGCGGACTGACGACTCCTCACAAGACGCGTTACTTGACATCTGACTACCTACAAGTGACGGGTTTAAGCTAAGTACCTAGGCTGACGACCATACTAATGAGGCAAAATAAAAAAGGGAAAAGAAGAAGGAAGGGAAGAGAAGATGAAAACTTACCGGTATGGAGGCCTTCTGGACGACTCTAAAAGACAGCGACAGATAAGCCGACGGAAGTGAAGCTGACGAAAGGAGGGCGACGGTCTTTCTCTCCACAAGATCAGTAAGGATGAAATAGTGAAAAATGAGGGGAGGTGCTGCTTATATATAAAAAAATGGCGCGGAAGACGAGGCGACGTCTCGTCGAATGCAGAGCCAATAGGAGCAAGCCACCTGTCCAAGGCATTAAATGCACAAGATCCACGCGGACGATATCCCTATAAAACAAACTCCATAACCCGTCAGTATAAAGACTGACGGAGGTATGGAGTAGGGGGCAAGTGATGAGGATAAAATTAGTTAGACGAGAGTGACGGGCCAAGCTTGACAAGGGTGACGGGATGAAGCTGTACCGACAGCATTTCTTCAAGGCTGACGGAGGAATGAAGGAAGAGCACACATAAAACTGGGCATCCTGAAGAGTGACGGAAGTAAAATTGGACAGACGGGAGTAAACTTGGGCAGACGGGGTTAACCTAAACTGACGGCGTCAGTCTACAGATTGATTGATCTGCGCGTTTACGTATATAAATAAAATAACTTGCTCCCCACGTTTCAAGGAACCTAAAGACTCCTATATGGAAAGAATCCCGTAAAATACGCTCAAGAAGACTCCTATAAGGAAAAGACTTCTACTCCAAGGAAGAGAGGTCAACCATGTACTACTATAAAAACCCAAGCACCCTCACAAAACAAGGTACGCATAATTTACCCTCTCTAGCACTCTAGAGTAGTGAGAATAGTACTAACTTGACCTTCGGAGGGTGTTTGGCCGGTACCACACCGGTACTCTCTGCTAGGTTATTCCCTTTTGTTGTGCAGGTGCCATTGGCGATTGTGCGAGGAACGTGTGACTCACTGGTGGTATTATTTCCGGCATCATCACCACAGATGTTGAAAACCTTTCTAAAAAATTTTAGAAACCATTTTTTATTTATATTTTATTTATTTATTTAAATTTTCTAATTTCATTCTCTTTTTTTTTTTTTTCATTTCATTCACCCTCTCATTTTTTTTTTAATTTTCATTTTTTTACTCATTTTTTTATTTCATCCATTTTTCCAATTTTTTTCTCTTTTTTTTTTTTGTTTTTATTTTTGGATGAGTTAACTCAAGTTTGATTGAGTCAAATCTGTCAAACCTGAGTTGACTCAGCAACATCATATGAAAAGAGAGGGGGGAGGGGGGAGGCGAAATTTTGGCCACCTTTTACTTTTTGCTCCATCACCTTTTTTTTTTTTTTTTTTTTTCCACTTCTTCTTATTTCTTCCTCTTCCTCCATTTTTACTATTCCAAGCTCCATTCCTCTTGCATTTTCTCTCTTCCCACGCCATTTCTTGCTTAGAAAATCACTTCTCCAAGCTTCTAAACTTGATTTCTACCATCCCTTTAAATATTTCTTCAGATCCTTAAGTTTTTGAGCATCATTGCAAAACCCATGATGAAGAGGGACTCCTTCAAGACCCAAGCACCCATGCTCCACACTCACCCAAAAAAGATTTCAAGGTGAGCTCATTCTTTGTTTTTTTTTTTTTTGGGGGTTGGTAAATTTGTTGATTTCTTGTTTGGTTGAGAACTTTATGGTGGGGCATTGTTGTTTTGTTGTTGTTTGCTCTTGTGGGAATTTTTGGATATTGTATGATTTGGATGGAAATCATTGTGTGGTCATGTTGATTTTTGAGACATTTTTGAATTGTTGAGTTGTTTGATATTGTCAAGTTTAGACAATGTTGATGATTTATGGAGCTTTGCATTGTATGTAGCTTTGGGAATTGATGGATGAATTTTGACTTGATTTTTTTTTTTTTTTTTTTTGGTTTTCAATAGGTATGAAAATATGAGAATTTGATGTGTAGACATGATTGAGTAAACTCATTTTTTGATGGGTATGGAAATTTTGTTAGGATGTGTAGGCATTATTTTTCCTGGGTATGAAATTTTTTCCTTTGGGTATGGAAAGAAATTTTTCTTTGGGTATTATTTTTCATCGGTATACGTTTGAGCAATTGTTGAATGATTTTATGGGGATGAAGGATTTTTTTTTGGTTGATTGGGGTATTGTTAGGGTGTTGTAGAATTTAAATTGGTGAAATGGCATTTGGGCGTGGCTAATTTTTGTGAGGGGCATCTATATTTGTTTATTGGGAGTTTGAAAGTTCAAATATGTGTACAAACACCCTTGAATGTTTAGACCCCCAATATACAAATTACCAATACAAGTTTTATATCAAACAATTAATGTGCGGAACATGAGCAAAAGCTTAATACAGAATTGGTAAACAATCTAAGCCAATTAAAATCACATCCACAGCAGAAAATAAAAGGCAGAGATAAAGGGAAGGAAGATGCAAACACAAAGACAACACGCGATGTGTTATCGAAGAGGAAACCGAAGCCCTCGGCGTAAAACCTCTCCGCCGCCCTCCAAGCGGTAAACAATCCACTAGAAAATATAGTTGGGATACATGGACAACAATAGACCTTCCAAGCCTAATCTACCCAGTGCACCTAAGCCCTCCAAGCTTCTTGCTCCAACAAGGTTACGCTGAACCTTTTTCTTTTCTAGCTTCCCGGATTCTGCTACTAGACCGTAGCATCAACCAATGAAGATTGGTTCCTTTCTAACTGCTTCCCAGAAATCCAAACAGCTCTCTCACAGTAATGAAAATGGTGAGAACAAGGTTTGGTAAAATATCTCTCAAGGATTTGACAATGGAGAGGAAGAGAGTTGAGGAATTTGAAGAGACTCTAATGTATAGATTGTGGGTGAATCAATCTTGTTTTTCTTTAGGGTTTCTCTCTCAAAATTCTCTCTGGAAGCTCTCTTACAATCGTGGGTAAAAGGGGTATTTATACTGGAGTGGGAGAGGAATGTGAAACGTCAGGTTTTACAAAACAGGGGTGGCTCGCGGCTTGACCTCGCGGCTTGACTAAGTCGCAAGATCCAGTCGCGAGATAACCGTATGGCCAGTTGTCCTGTTTTGTCCTGTATTACTCCAGCTAGCATGACTGTTCACCTTCCGGCATGCTTGGCATGTGTGCTGCGTTTGGCGGCTTGCAGCCGCGAGTCACCCGCGAGGCCAAGCCGCGAGTCTCTGTTTTCTTGCACACTCTTGAGCAAACTTCACTCTATCTCACTCACTACCCTTACATCAAACCCACCTAAATACAGGGTTACTAAATGCTGAAATACAAGCAAATTTGGCACGGAATAAAGCCAATTAGATGGTTGAATAAATTCAACCTTACAATCTCCCCCTTTGGCTATTCTGTGACAAAACCCTAAAACAGACTCTAGACTTAACATGTGAATTGGGAACAGTTGAACAAAACTCACTCACACCTAACTCTAGAAGCTGTGAAGCACTTGAATCATATGAACACAAGACTCCTGAAACACAACAATACACCATGATCATTGTAAGTATAAAATCGTAAAATGCATATGAAACAGGCAATATGTGATCAAGCAAAGATGGAGTTAAGAAACAAACCATGGCTTGATCAACCAAGTGAACACCACAAGGTAGTGATCACAGTGCTCATTCACACTTGGAATGAACACAAGGACATACAAGCTAACAAGCACAAGGCAAGATACTTGTATGCTCAACACTCAACCAATACATAATACACAAAGTATATGCATCTAGGAACAATCCTACAAAGGCACAAGAGTGACAATACATAAATCAAAATGCAAGACATTTAGATTGAAGTACTGATTTCAACATGGCATAAAAGGCTGCATTAAGCAAGGTACATACCATAAAGCCTACAAAATATGCATAAAACATTAACCCTAAAAGCTTACAAAAGCACATGGGTACAAACACAAAATATCCTGAAAAACATCAATAAAATATGTAAAAGATTAAACCAAGAGTATAAGTTATGAGTTAAAAACAAAAATACACCAAAAACACAGTGTATCAAACCCATATAAACATTAAAACATAAGCATATATAAACAAAGTCAACAAAGTCTCTGATTTTGACAACTCCCCCTCAACATATTACTCCCCCTTAATAGCTGCTTTTCTGCTTCTCATCAACAATGTTATTAACAACAGAAAGAAACATCTCCCCCTTTTTGACCGGAATGGCCAAAGGGTCACTGTCCATGCTGGGTGGTGAAGCTGTCAAGTTTTGCAAACAAAATATCAATTTGGTGCTCAGAGTGCTCAGTCTGGACAAAGTTTTCCTCTAATCCCATCAAGTCGTTCCAGAATGATTTGGAAAGCATTTGGAGGTGTATCTGAAGAAGTTGATGCTCTAGTCCTTTTGCCACTCCTCCTGGGTGTTGAGGTTGATGCATGCCCTGCTGCTTCAGCCTCAGTCTCCATTGGGACACCCTCTCCTTCATCACCTTCATCTTCTTCTCCTGGAAGCCTAACACTTATCCTTTTGCAGGTAAGCTTGTTAATTGCAGAGGGTGTGGACATGGGACTGATGTCTTGAGGGATTGGAATACCCTTCTTTCTAAAGATCCTCATTAGCAAACTAGGAAAGATCAATTTTGGCCTAGAAGTTGTTCTAGTCTCATCCATAATAGTATCATATATGTGGGAACTTATGTCAATGAAATTCTTTTCTTTAAGATCCATCAGAAAAATTGCTCTTGCACAGTTGATTGTAGTCAACTTCTTTATGGGATAGAGGTTAAACATCATGATTATTGTTAGACACTTCATGTCCACTGGAAAAGCTGTGGTATTTAGATATTTCCCTTCTCTCTGTCCACCTATCCTTTGTTGAACAGTTTCAATAGATACAATCCTATCTTTGTAATTGACAAACTCCTGATCTTCTAATCCTTCAAGCCCTAGCACATCATCAATGACATGTGCATCCAAAATGAATTCTTTACCTCTAACCCAGCAACTTAAATCATTCTGCCTTATCACAGCATTTGAGTAAAACTCCCTAATCAGGGGTTCACACACTATTGGGAGATCACTCAGAAGCTTTTCCCATCCTCTCCCTTCAAAACAGCTGGGGATAAAGGAGTTTCTTAAATCCTCCAAATCTACAAATCTTTCTTGAATAATTCCTGCTTGCAAGAAGAAATCCTTGTATCTCTCAAAGTGTTGAACCGACCTAAACAGTTTAGAATCCATTTTCAATCTTTTGTCAGCCTTCTTTGCATGAGTTTTCTTCTTTGGAGGTGAGGGAGCCATCTGTGAACAATCAGAAGAGGCCACAACAGTATAGAACAATATATGTGTAGAACTAGTCAGTACCATGTAATTAACAAAGAAATTGCAGCCACACAGATGAACTTGAACACTTAAACAATAAGCTACTTAGATCAACCACATGGATAAACAAGCCTAAAATAGGAAACACAAGAACAACAGGGAGAATGCAGGGGAGAATTAAATCAGCAGATATAGAAACTATCCTAAAGACAAATATATGTCAATGAGACATACAATGGAAAGAAAATGATATGACTCATAATCAGCATTGTCAAACTAACAGATGCTCCCAAGAGATTTACACAATAGAACATGCACATTCAGCACAGTAAATTTCACATCCACAATCGGAACATTTTGAAACAACTCATCAGCTCAAGTTCAGATAAAATAAAAGAAACACTTAGCTAAGCACAAGATGAAGACCAAAAAGGAAACAACTAAGATCATTTCAAACTCTAGCAACAGCATCCGCAAGCTAAGCATGAACATAGAGCAATAGCCGAAACACAAACCCATCTCTAAAACATAAATAAATGCGAAAAATCAAGGGGGAAAAACACAAAATCAAGTAGAAATGAGTTCAAGAATAAAAGCCCATACCTGTTACTTGAAGAATTTGAGCAGAAAATACGCAACAATGGAGATTGGAAATGGGAGCACGGAGTGTTTGGGAAGGAGACAGTTTAGAAAGAAGATGAACAGTCACAAAAGTTCGAGGGAAAAACTGAAAAAGATTTAAAAACTGCCCTTATTTGTGCCAAACACGCATTTTTCGTGACTGAAGAGAGTCGCCACAGAGTCGCCAGTTTAAGCCGCCAAAACACTCAAGGACAAAAATTTGAAAAATTTTTCTAAGTGTTTTTCGCGACTGGAAGGTCTACCCGCGAGTGAGTCGCGAGCTGAGCCGCGAAAATCTCTGAGTAACCCTCGCGATTGGACCTTCCACTCGCGAACAAGTCGCCAAAAATTACTCGCGAAGACGCGACTGAGGCTCGTGACTTGATTTACCCGCGACTGAGTCGCCAAAACAGGGCAAAACTGGGTTTTTGAAATTTTCAGATTTTTAAGCAAAATACTTTCCAAAAACACCTAAAAACACTCAAAAATCTTTTTGTGCTTGAATTAACAAAGATTGAGCATGTGAAAACACATTTCATCAAGTACAATCACACAAATGAATATGGCATTTATTGAACATAAACTTGTGTGTTGTGTGTGGTTATCAACAATGAGATAGTCCTTAGTCTAATGTGAAGCTTCAATGATCAATTCAACCAAGACATACACAATTAGCACTAGATCATGTGACTCATCTCAATTATAGAAATATGTATATATGACCTCCCACAAAACTTGATAGCATAACTTGGAGCTTTACATTTGACTCCACTTTTAATCATAACATTTGATCTTTTTGATCTTTTGAGGCAATCACCTCTCATTGTGAGAGTGATATTTGATATTTCACTTTAATGAACAAGCCTTTGGATTTTTGAATAAACATTTTCTTTAATATAAGGTCGCTTACCCTTTTTCCTAGTCGAATACTAGAATGTGCGACAGGCTTTTGCAGCTCAATATCTTTTTTCATTTGGAGATTTACATTTGGTGAGCTCTTTTTAGCAAAAACAAAAATAAATAGTGGGAAGATATATAGACACAAGTCTATGCATGTCTCAAGATCAACATAACCATTCACTAATCATTCATGACAAGTTTGAAGATCTATTTACAACAATCACATAGATTTTAAGATTTCTCCCACAGTGATATGAGTGCAAAGAAACAAGCAATGCTCGAAAATGCACAAAGCCATTAGCACAAAGGTACAAGACAAAACAGGTTTTGAGACAAAAGCTCAATAATGTCAATCAAACTTTTTGATTTTCTAATTTTTATGTGATTTTTGGATTTTTGACACTAGAAGAAAAAGATTGATCAAAAACGAAATAAATTAAAAGTATGCACAAGAAGACAAGCAAACAACCAACAGCAAAAAACAACAAGCAAACAAACAAACATCGTCGCGAAGCATAGGAAGTATTAATGCATGGACATGTTGTAATGATTATGCATGAGTACCCTTTTTCACCCACACGTCACTTGCGTTTGGGGTGATTTCCTTATAGGATTGGTTACGGGAGTTAGGGCTTTCAAACCTTCGTGAGAAGCTTTCCAAGCAGTTGGTGAATGCACCAATCATCTTCATCACGTTCATCATTCCGGGATCACCATTCTGATCTCTAGATTGTTCACCTCCCCAATCTCTTCTATCATTTCTAGGTCCTCGTGACCTTTGAAGAGTTGCACTATTCTTTACTCTCAGCTTTTGGCAATTTGGTCGAGTATGCCCCTGAAGTCCGCAATAATGACACACATAAGTTGCTCTAGGACCTCTTTGTGGCCGTGGACGTGACTTGGCACGAGATTCAGATCTGCCCACAGATTGATTACGGAAATTCAACAACCGTTGGTTCACCACATTCTTCTTCTCCTCCATCTTGAGCTTCTCATCAGTAAGGTCAACTACAACTGGATCTTTGGCCTTTACAAACTTCACTTCTTTAGTGACAGTTTCAGATGAGCTACTTCCTTCGGTATATCCCAATCCGGATTTGTCTGAAAAACTCTTTTGAGATGAAATAACATCATCTAGCTTCTTGGTGGTGACCCTCTCTATTTTAGTATTTGCTTGCACAACCTCTTACTCAAGAAATCTCACTTTTGTGTAAGTTTCGGACAGCTCACCATTCAGTGTTTCTATCTCACATTTGGCCTCCCTATATCGGATTAGGAGATTTTTGTAGTCCTCCTCTGCCTTCTTCATTTTTCTCACAGCAGCCTTAGCTACCCTTGTGTACTCACCCGACTTCTCCAGGAGAGAGTTATAATTCTCTTGAAGATTAGCTATGCTTTCATCTTCTTCAGCATCTGATTCTTCAACAATTCCCAGTGATTCTTCATCACTATGTTCTCCAAAGTCTCGTACAAGCAGATTCAACTCGTCTGAAGACTCAACGTGAGCAATAGTCATAAACGCTGAGTAGTTCCCTTCTCCATCACAGCTTTCTTCAGATTCTGAGTCGGATGAATCCAAGTCACTCAATGTTGTGGCATACACTTTGCCTTTCGATTTCAAATAATTCGGACATTCTTTCTTAAAGTGTCCATGTCTGTTACATTCGAAACAAGTGACACCTTGTGTAGGTTGGGATTCTTTTCCATCTTTCTTCTTGAATTCCCTTTTCTCCCTTTCAGAAATTTGGAATTTTCTTTTATCATCAAATTTGCCATTATTTTTCAATTTCAAGAACTTTCTGAAATTTTTGACAAGGTATGCAACATCTTTGTCAACCACATCTTCTCCCGATGAGTCTTGATCTTCCACTTTCTCATTAATGGTCTTAAGAGCAAGAGATTTACTCTTCCGTTGATTGGGCAGCGACATCTCATAAGTCTAAAGAGAACCAACCAGCTCCTGAACTTTGATGTCATCAAGGTCCTTGCTCTCTTCAATCACTGTCACTTTAGCACGAAAACTTTTCGGCGAAGATCGAAGGATCTTCCTTACAATTTTAGAATCCTCCGTTTTCTCCCCCAAATTGAACTTGCTGACAGCCACCTCATTTAGCTTCCCATAGAAAGAGTCAAAGGACTCATCCTCACTCATTTTGAGCTCCTCAAACCGAGTGGTCAGCATTTGCAACTTGGTGTCTTTCACTTTCTTCGTGCCTTCATAGGTGGTTTCCAATATCTCCCATGCTTCTTTGGCAATGGTGATGTGAGAAATCCTGTGAAATTCATCTGGAGACACACCACAGAAAATAGCATTGAGTGCTTTACTGTTAGCATTAGATGCAGCAAGTGCTGCCTTATCCCATGTGAATTTGGCTTCCTCAGGCCTAGTCCAACCTATCTCAACAGCATCCCAAACAGATTCATCAATAGAACACAGAAAAACTCTCATGCGAACCTTCCAAAAAACATAATTACTACCATCAAAATATGAAAGTGCATTAAGGGATTGAGACCGATCCATCTCAAAAGGGAGTCAAGGATCACACAATGGTATTGAAACCAATAAGAGTGTACCCGCTTTGATACCAAATGAAAGTTCAAATATGTGTACAAACACCCTTGAACGTTTAGACCCCCAATATACAAATTACCAATACAAGCTTTATATCAAATAATTAATGTGCGGAACATGAACAAAAGCTTAATACAGAATTGGTAAACAATCTAAGCCAATTAAAATCACATCCACAGCAGAAAATAAAAGGGAGAGATAAAGGGAAGGAAGATGCAAACACAAAGACAACACGCGATGTGTTATCGAAGAGGAAACCGAAGCCCTCAGCGTAAAACCTCTCCGCCACCCTCCAAGCGGTAAACAATCCACTAGAAAATATAGTTGGGATACATGGACAGCAATAGACCCTCAAAGCCTAATCTAACCAGTGCACCTAAGCCCTCCAAGCTTCTTGCTCCAACGAGGTTGCGTCGGACCTTTTTCTTTTCTAGCTTCCCGGATTCCGCTACTAGACCGTAGCATCAACCAATGAAGATTGGTTCCTTCCTAACTGCTTCCCAGAAATCCAAACAGCTCTCTCACAGTAATGAAAATGGTGAGAACAAGGTTTGGTAAAATGCCTCTCAAGGATTTGACAATGGAGAGGAAGAGAGTTGAGGAATTTGAAGAAATTCTAATGTATAGATTGTGGGTGAATCAATCTTGTTTTTCTTTAGGGTTTCTCTCTCAAAATTCTCTCTGGAAGCTCTCTTACAATCGTGGGTAAAAGGGGTATTTATACTGGAGTGGGAGAGGAATATGAAACGTCAGGTTTTACAAAACAAGGGTGGCTCGCGGCTTGACTAAGTCGCGAGATCCAGTCGCGAGATAACCGTATGGCCAGTTGTCCTGTTTTGTCCTGTAGTGCTCCAGCTAGCATGACTGTTCACCTTCCGGCATACTTGGCACGTGTGCTACATTTGGCGGCTTGCAGCCGCGAGTCACCTGCGAGGCCAAGCCGCGAGTCTCTGTTTTCTTGCACACTCTTGAGAAAACTTCACTCTATCTCACTCACTACCCTTACATCAAACCCACCTAAATACAGGGTTACTAAATGCTGAAATACAAGCAAATTTGGCACGGAATAAAGCCAATTAGATGGTTGAATAAATTCAACCTTACAGAGTTTGATATGGTATTTTTGTGAATATCATGATGATTGACTAAGCTTTGTTTTGTTGTTTGTTTTTTTGGTTTTTGGTTTTTGGTTTTGTTTGTTTGTTTGTTTTTTTGTTTTTTTTTTTTTTTTTTTTTTGTTTTTGTTTTTGTTTTTTGTTTTTGTTTTTTGTTTTTGTTTTTGTTTTGTTTTGTTTTGTTTTTGTTTTTGTTTTTGTTTTTTGTTTGTTTGGGTTTTTTTTTTTTTTTTTTTCATCTTTGTTGTTTGTTTATATTTCTCATGTGGGGTATCCTTGCTAATTGTAGAATCTCAAGAGCTGGGGTAATCTATAGTTGCTGAAGCACAGGTGGGCGGCGTTATCCCCAAACATTAGAAATGTCATCAATGAAGCGGGCTTCCAAACCTTTTTCCAAGCTCTTTTGGATTATGACACCACTAAATATAAGGATCTTCAACTACTTGTCGCATTGTCTAAATGATTCTGGGATACCACTTGTACCTTTCATTTTTCGGGCACTGGCGAGGTGATGTTGACACTATATGATTTCCCAGCCATTACTGGCTTAAAATTGGGCAGTGAGAGAATTAAAGGTAATGATTCCATTTCACCAGTGGAGATTAGGAGTCTTTTGGGTGTGATCCCTCCACGAGTTAGGAGTAAAAATGTGCCCTTGATGTGGTTGTATTCCAATATTGACAAGTGTGAGACCGTGGCAACTGGCACCTAAATGTTTATGCTCCTTTTCATTGGAACTTTCTTGTGTCTTGACTTATGGAGCATGGTGAGTTTACGTTACTTGTGTAATTTGAGGGATATTAGTAGGATAAAAAAATTGTGTTTGGGGTGGCATGGCTTATGTGACCCTCCTGCACTTTATGACTCAGCTTTCTTAGTGTAGTCTTGCAAGCTTAGGAGGTGTGCCATTTGTTTGGCAGGTAAGATTTAAATTCTTGGTTGGGTGTATTTTGCAAAAGTTATTTGTGTTGTTATGTTGTTGTTGATGTGTGCTGATTTTTTCTTCAGGTCTGGATGTATGAATATTTTGGTGTTGGTCCACAACTTTTGGAAGATGTTGATGATATATTTCCAAGGATTGTACACTGGCTGCCTAAGTATTGTCTGTCAGCGTCCCCCAAGCATTCTTTACTGGCTTGGCGGATGGTGATTGACAGCTTAGATGTCGATGAGGTTAGTTTTTTCTTGTTTTTGTTGCTTTGTTGTTTTGTTTTTTCTTCGTGTTTGGGTATGGCTTCTCTTCATTTTGGGTTCTTTGTGATGTTTTTCATTTTGGGTTCTTTGTGATGTTCAGATGTCCTTAAATCCTTGGCTTGGATGTGAGGAGCAAGATGAGTGTGCATGGGCTCAAGAGTTGAATGATCGTCAAGTGCTATTTGAATGTGGCCATGGGAGGTATTGGTATCTTGGTGATCGGGTAGTGGCTCAGGTTCAACACATGTACCCTTTTGAAATGATTCCTACCCATCCTTGTCCTTTTATCCAGCTGGCAATCCTTCTGACGAATGAAGAAATTGCTTATGCTTGGATTGGCCACATCGTTCCTAGGATACCAGGAGACTATCTTGAATTTGTCCTGGCTCACTTACAGGGTCACTTAGTTGACATTTATGGAGCATCGGTGACTTTCTTTCTTTTCCAAATCAATTTGCATCATGACTCGCATCATCATCTTTCATTTTCTTTGTTTTACCCTTTGTGAAAACGCCTGAATGTTGCATTTTTAGGCTTCATCTTTTGGAGCTGAGAGTCCTCCTAGCAATGCTGTTGGTCCTTCTACTTCTTTTATGGAGACATATCCCCATTTCCAGGCATGGCAATAAGAGATCATGAATTCTTATGGATCTTTCAGCTCTGTGGATCTATACTGGTTGGAGTATACCCCGAATGTCCCTTGGACTAGCTCGATACCTTTCCAAATCCTTTAGTCTCCTGTCTCAATCTTTGTCTATTCAATTGTTTCTGAACTTGTGGCCTTATGCTCTAGATGGGTGTTGATCTTGTGGAAGAAAGCATGTGGATGATTGAAGGCTTGCAGCTAGTGCCATGCACATAGTCTTCCCAATATGTGCTTAATGAAGTGAATTGGGTAAAGGATGACACTCCCTTACTGATTTTTGCTTGAAATTCATAGTAATGAACTTACACCTGTCTTTGACGATTTTGCAGAGCAATCAAATGGTGAATGCGGAGGCCAACACAGGATCCTTGGAAGAAAGAATCAGAAACCTTGAATTTCAGAATAGGCAACAAGAATCTCAATTTTATGCAAGTCAATAGTGAGAAGGAGACATAGAGGGTGGTTCTTCTAGTGGTGGGTCCAAAAGATCTTCCCAAAGGCGGACTTGAAGTACAAATGACGCTTGACATGTATTTTAATTTTCCTGCAAGAGACAAAATATTCCTTAGTCAAACAATTTGTATTAATTTCCACTTTTAGCTCCTTGTCCTTATATGACTTTAGCCTTGGTAGAATTTAGATGAGACAAGTTTATAATTCACCTAATGAAGGTTTGTAGTGTATAATTTGAACTTATTTGACCATTTTTGATATGATTGTGCTCACCTGAATGAGGCATTGCCGAATGCCCCTAGTTTGAAAATTTATGCATGGTTATTTTTTAGAAAAACAAAGTTTTTTTTTTTTTTTTTTTTGAAAAAGAGATGATTGATTTGGTTTGTTTAAGAGAAGGGGATAAGGCATGGCCAAATGCCCCTAGTTTGAAAACTTATGCATAATTTTGAAAATTTTTGAGTTGGCTAATTTCCTCTTCTTCTTTTTTTTTTTGAAACAAATGATGATGATGATGATGATTTTTTGAAAAATGGGTGAGGCGTGGCTAAATGCCTTAGTTTGACAATCAATATGAACTTCTGAGGAATTTTTTTACATAACTCCCTTTTGGAGTGAAAAATGGAGCCAAAACAGACCAAAAACATGCCCCAAAACACTAATTAAGCCAAAACACCTATGGGGGGACTGGGTGCCAATCGGCACTTGGGGAGTGCCGATTGGTACACCCAATCTTGCCTTGACTTTTTTTTATGGTGTGTTTTCCTTATTTTTTGTTTTTTTTTAAAATATTTTATCCATTCTGGCTATGAAACACTTTCCCAGTCAGCTTCAAACTCTCTAAGCTTATTTAAACATGGTTAGAGACTAGGAGAACCTATCTTAGCATTAAACATGCAAACAAAATTTTGCAACAAAGCTATCAAAAACAACAAACATATACAACAATTATTCATGTCCAACAATCAAAATCCTCCTCATTCAATCACACATGATATCAATAGATGGGTTTGTAGCTTCAATATTGTCACCAAGACTAATTTCACTGCCTACAAGCTAGAAGGGATCAAGGCTCTAAGGAATGTTAAGACCAAGTGGGATTTTCTTCATGTTGTCGTGAAGTTTTGGGATATTAAAGACCATGTATTCTAGTTTAACACTGCTGAACTTTGTCCTACAATCGAAGAATTTTCTGCTATTTTTTGTTATGAGCCTGGCAAAAAATCTGTAGCAGTTTCTTGTGATCCCCAGCATAGGGAGATTTTATCTGACACCTTAAGCCTTTATACTTTAGTTACCAGTAGCATGATTGAAGGCCATATGGTGAATCTTCATCCATTTGTCATAAGTCTTATTGATAAATGTACTCATGGTATGTCTGACAACATGTAGAAAATTTTTGGTTTAGCTCTTTGCTTTATGGGAGAATTCTTGCTTTGCTTTGGAAGACCTGGCTTTGTAGATGCTCAAGACATAGGTATTGTGAGTCAAGTTAGGGATGGTGATAATCTTGCTTCTCTGATCTTGGTATTTTTTTTTTTTTTTACTCTCCTTTTGTGTAAATTTCCCTTTTAGGTTTTCAATCTACCATTTTTAGCCTTAATTTTTGCTTAGGCCACCCTTTCAGATTTTCAACCTAGCATGCCATTCCCCCCCCCCCCCCCCCCCCCCCCGAACTTTGGAAAGAAAATGATATCCACAACCACTTCAAATGTGGCCATTCCTCAGACTACCACCTCAAACTTGGTATTTCTTCAATTGATCCATATTAGTCGGCTTAGTAAAAGGGTTTGCGTCTAAGTCCATCAACCTTACTACTCCCCAAAGTATGTCTACTTTATGATATACGGACCTGCCCAATTCTGCTTAAATTTCCCATTTGTTTCTTGAATCAGGGCTTGAATCTCCTTTAGTACTAGATCTCTCGTCTTCAAATCTCTAGTTCTTACTTTCTTGTCAAAGGCTTTTCTAAGCCTCCTTTGGTAACCTAGAATGTGATACAAGGCCTTGAGCCTCTTCTCATTTATCATGCATAATTGGTCACACCTACTCTGCAACCAATAGATTTTGGGGAATTCACTCTCCAACATTGTTCTTAATGAACGAACACCCATCTCAATGGGAAGGATTGCCTCCATCTCATACACCAATGAATAAGAGTGGCTCCTATGGATGGCTGAATTGATGTCATACGCCCCTAAAGTGCATAGGGTAATTGTAAATGCCAATCCGTGTAGTTCTTTGATGAGAATGCAAAATGTCATATTTTTCTCCCTTAATGTTTATTATTTTATACTAATTTGGTGCCTAAATGTACTCATTATTCTTATATTTTGACTTAGGATGAAAATGGAGGCATTAAGTGCAAAATGAAGCTAATTGGGTGATTTTGGATAGTTTTGACATCACTTCGTAATCTGAGCATAATTCTCACATCCAAGCTCTGATTGAGATGATTCAAGATGCAATGGAACGCCAAGAAAAATATCTACAACTTTCATGTTTTGGGGTTTGAGAGATACTGGATGCATCAAGGTTGAAATCGGGCATGAAGTTGCTGCACCTGCACTGCTGACATTCTGGAATGATCCTTAGCCTACAATTCAAATACACGGATTTGACGCGGTTTATTTTTGGAAGTTTCCAGATCTGGTGCAAGAAAATTCCAGCTGAAAACTCCACTTTCCTAGTATATTAGGACTTTATTTTATTTTTAATATTTTCCTTAATTAGTCAGATTTGGATGTTGTTATTTTAGGATAATATTTAGAATATTTGGAGGAGATCTTGTAGGCTTGGAATACGGAGAATGAACATGTAAAGGGAGCAGGGAAATCATCAGACTTCACGCACGCCTCTCTCTCCCCTCTTCTCTAACTTCTCCTTCAAGTTTTCATCATGGCCCTACGTGGTTGAACTTTTATAATTGGTCGAAGGAAACAGAAGCCTTGGAATCAATAAAACTATGAGATCTAATTTGTTTTTATTGTTCAATTCCGTAATTATTTGATCCCTATAATTTATGAAGCTACCAAGATTTAAGGATTTGCTGTGTCAGAAATTATTAGATCTTAGGAAGAACGCTCAACTAAATTAAATGCAACTGCTTGTGCTTGTGTTGTTTAGCTTTATCGATCTCTCTAATTCTTAAGGCTACTGCTAGATTAAACTTTTAGCACTTGTCTTAGGTTGTTTAGTAGTTAGGGTTAATTAGATCGCTTGTTTTCTAATTAACTGTGACTAAGGAGAAATAGGAAAATAGTTCCAATGGTGAATATTCAAAGTGTGAATTGATATACTTGCATCAATGATCAGTTGTAAAATTCCGATGGTGGATGCTGACCTAGACCAAGGTTTGTTCTTTTGATTGATTTCAATATTTTAATTTGAATTGTTCCTTAGTTGTTTTTCTTAAAATTGTTTTCGTTATACTCAACACCCCCCCCCCCCCCCCAACCTTGTTCATGTAGCATAAAACTAGGCTAGATACTCTCCATGGGAACGATCGTCACTCACACCACTGCATATATTTTTAAGAGTATAGGTTTTATTTTTGATTGCCTATGACAGCACACAAAATTTTGGCACTGTTGCCGGGGAGTGATTTCAGTTAATTTTTGTGCTTCTTGTGATTCTTATTTCATTCTTAATTTTTTTTTTTTTTTTTTTTAAAAAAATCACCTTGATTGTTTGTGTTTTAGCATAGAATTTTTATTTTCATTACTCTAGATTTTTCCTAATTTGTTTTTCATGGTTTATTAGAGTTTCCTTGATTGTTTATGACTGTAACT